>VZQC01002907.1:4557079-4611441 GCA_009823505.1 Rhizomys pruinosus
TTTTGGGGGGGGGGGAAGAGTCCCTGGCTCCTTTTGGCTTTTCAATTACCAGGTTCCATCCACTTGAGGACAAAGTCAGGTCTTGTTAGACCAGGCTTCCCTTTTTGAAGCATGAGCAGACTTTCCTCTTTATAGATTGGACACTGGCTCAAGTCCCATTAGTGCATCTCCAAGACTTCCCTGCACAAGAAGACTGGTGACTCACATTTGCAAGACATTTCGAGATGCCCCATGCATAGTCTCCTGGGACTTAGTTGACCTCAGAGGATATTTTTATACAACACTCCTCTCTCTCTTACACACACAAGCACCTCACAGCCATACCTGCTAAAGAAATCCAAGACCTAAGTTTTGACCCATTCTGTTGTCATTTTCACAACAAAATGAAGTTTAACATTTTGTAGAAAAATCTTAAGAAAACAGTCTCCTAGTTTCAATTCTTTAAGAGTGTCTCTTTCCCTTGTAAAAGATCTATTCTGTGGGGGCTGGAGAGATGGCCTAGCGGTTAAGAGTGCCAACTGCTCTTGCAGAGGACCTGGGTTCGATCCCCAGCACCTACATGGCGGCTGAGAACCGTCTTTAACTCCAGTTCCAGAGGAATCTGGGGAATCTGATGCCCTCTTCTGACCTCTGCGGCACTGCACGACATGGGTGCACAAACCTACATGCAGACAGTACATTCATACACATAAAAATAAATTAAAAAAAAAAAAAAGATCTATTCTGTGAAGCTGAAAACATGTTAGACTACAGCAGCATTACGCCTTACCTAAAATATTTAATGCAATTTGTGTGGTGTTTCAAAGTTAGTATCATAGGAATCTGGAACTAGGTCCATAAGCCCTGCTATTTTTGGAGTACAGGAAACAGCCAGCCCTGGAAGATGAGAAAAGGTACATTCTTCACATTTTAACAGTCACCAGAAGCAAGCATTGTCCTGCAAATACCCTTGGGAATCCTCAAAAAACTGCAGGTTTGCCTTGACAGAACTGTTTTTACTTGAAACTGGCATTAGCAAGAGGAAGCTATGTAACCTTATCACAATATGCTTTGTACTTTGTTTGTTTGTTTGTTTTTGGAGACGGTCTCCCTGTAGCCCCAGCTGGCCTGGAAATCACTATGTAGACCAGGCTGGCCTCCATCTGCTTGCCTGCTACTTTGTATTTTCTACAGCCATTTTCACAACAAAATGAAGTTTAACATTTTGTAGAAAAATCTTAAGAAAACAGTCTCCTAGTTTCAATTCTTTAAGAGTGTCTCTAGTTCCAGGGGAATCCGACACCCTCTTCTGACTTCCGCGGCATTGCACGACACAGGTGCACAGACCTACATGCAGACAGTACATTCATACGCATACAAAAATAAAGTTTTTTTTAAAAAGAGTGTCTCTTTCTCTTGTAAAAGATCTGTTCTGTGGGGGATGGAGAGATGGCTTAGAGGTTAAGATATGGGAGATATCTTAAGATATTGCTGGGTGTGGTGGTGCACGCCTTTAATCCTAGCACTTGGGAGGGCAGAGACAGGCGGATCTTTGTGAGTTCAAGGCCAGCCTGGTCTACAGAGTGAGTTCCAAGACAGCTGGGGCTACAGGGAGACCCTGTTAAGACAAAAAAAAAAAAGATATGGCTAAGCAGTTCACATATGGGAGAAAATAATACTTTAAAAATTTTTTATTTATTTTTGTACGTGTATGAATGTACTGTCTGCATGTAGGTTTGTGCACCCATGTCATGCAATGCCGCAGAGGTCAGAAGAGGGCATCAGATTCCCCTGGAACTGGAGTTAAAGACAATTTTCAGCTGCCATGTGGGTGCTGGGGATTGAACACGGGTCCTCTGCAAGAGCAGTCGGCACTCTTAACCACTAGGCCATCTCTCCAGCCCCAGAAAATAATACTTCTTACAGCTTCCACAGACCCTGTGCCTTTATACACACAGTATATACTAGATTGTCTCAGCAGCTGGCCACCAACAAGGCCTTCTCCATCCCATCAAGAGGCAGAGTCCATTCCCCTTCCCCTGGAATCTGGGCTGTTTTATTTCCCTGAGTTATGTCAGTTTGGGCCTAAGCGGCTACCATTTCTGCTTTCTAAGCATCAGGGGCTGTCGTCATGTAAGGAGTTCACTCTGCTGATGGAAGAGGAGACAACAAAGGGAGACCTATCAAAGAGGACACATGAAACCACATGGAGAGTTACTTAGATACACTAACTAAAAGCAGTATCAAGTCTCCAGCCATGACAAGATTGTCTTGGATCCTCCAATCCTAGAAGAGTTCAGTGAACTGTCAGTAGAAGAAAGACAAACCATCCCAGCTGTGCCCTCCACAAAGCATGAGTATGTATAAGATTCTAAAAGGACAAAACTTTATGGAGGTGAGTTGGGAGTATGCTTAGGAAATGGCAACTGGAAGAGACTGGCAGTATTACTCTACTATTCTGCAGTACATATACAGATGTAGACAAGTGATAAAACCATCTACGCTGTAGCACATGTACACACAGAAATGGTGAGTAACTTGGGAGAATTGGAACATGATCAGTAGGTTTGATCATTGCCAGTATTCTGGTTGTGATAGTACAGGTTTATAAAATGTTCCATTGGGTGAAACTAGGCAGAAGGTATATGTGATCCATTTGCCTTTTTTTTTTTTTTTTTGAGACAAGGGTCCCGTTAGTCCAGCCCTGTCCCCCTGGAACCCACTCTTTAGAACAGGCTGGCCTTGGGAAACTCACAGAGATCCACCTGCCTCGCCTCGAGTGCTGGGATTAGAGGTGTGAGCCACCATGCCCGGCTGATCCATTTACTTTTAAAACTACACAACAATGTATAGCTATCTCAAAAAATTTCTATTAGAAATGGCAAAGTTACTAGGTTTTGACAAGATTGGGTATTCAGGATAGGTATGGCCATAGATAAGGTAAAGTCTGTTACACAGCAACACATGACCAATATAGATCAATAGTATCTGAATAAATCCTGTTAATTCAGCTTTATAAGAAAGACTAACTGGGCATATAACTGATGCTAACAAGAGTAATATTAGTGTGGTGCATTATTTTTGCTTAGTTTGTCTGCATTTTACCAAACAGTTTCTCAAGGATCATGGAAGTAATAATGCCTTTTCACTAGCGAGAGAACTGGACACCAATGTTATAATGAAAAAGTTAATACTATCAAAACATATTTTCCGCACATTTCAGCAACTTTGGAATTTGGGTGCATTTGATAATTGGCAGCTTTTTCCTTTAGCACAAAAATAATAATTCACTGAAAAAAAAATCAGATCTTTTATTTTAGAAATCTGGAGGTGTGATGGTGTGGGGTTGGTCAATCTGAGTTCTTTCAGGGTCCACATTTGGTACATTTCAAAATAAAGGATACTTTGAATTGTCTAATTCCCCCCCCCTAATAATCACTCAAAGTGCAAATCAGAATATGTGTACTTACATTTTACATTTGTCATCAAAAGGAAATAAGACTCCTACAAGTCAATCGATATACCTTTAACTATGACGATTTAGTAAGCAAGCACCTATATTCATCACTTACCAAATACCCACTGGGTCACAAAGTAACATTCTCCTGTTTAACAAAGGAAAAACCAATATAAAACAATAAAAAAAGCTTGAATTATTAGCAGAGTAGCTGCCAAGCGTCCTTCTTTTAATGGTCTTTTTTCTTTCCCCTTTCTGCAGTTCAGAATCTTCAATCTGGGGTAGAGAGGTTCTGGGGACTAAACCAAAAGCCTTGTGCATACTAAAGTGTTCTACCACTGAGCCACCACCCTAGCCCAAATTGATTTTTTTTTTTTTTTTTTTGGGTCTTTGGAGACAGCGGTCCACACCTTAGTCCCAGCTGGCCGTGGAACTCATATGGTAGCCCAGGCTGGCCTTGACTCACAGACGGTTCCCCGGGCCGTCTGCCTCCTGGAGGTGCTGGATTAAAGGTGGTTGCCCAAAACTGATTTTTTAAAATTTTTTTTAATATTCTTTTTATTGGTAGAATGTACTGTCTGCATGCAGAGTTTGTTACCCGTGTCTACAATGCCGGAGGTCAGAAGAGGGTGTCGGATTCCCCTGGAAGCCGTTCAAAGATGGTTCTGCTAGCCACCATGTGGTGCTGGGAATCAAACGCCAGGTCCTGTGGCAAGAGCAGTCGGTGCTCTTAACCGTCTGAGGTCCATTCGTCTCAGCCCTCAATTATTTTTTTTTTTTTTTGGTCTTTTTGAGACAGGGTCTCCCTGTAGCTCTGGCTGTCCTGGAACTCACTCTGTAGACCAGGCTGGCCTCAAAATCACAGAGATCCGTGTGCCTCTGCCTCCCAAGTGCTAGGATTAAAGGCGTGCACCACCACGCCCGGCATTTATTTATTTCTGTATGTGTTATCAATGTACTGTCTGCATGCAAGTTTGTGCAGCCGTGTCGTGCAATGCCGCGGAGGTCAGAAGAGGGTGTCGGATTCCCCTGGAACTGGAGTTCTCCTGGAATTGGAATTTCAGACGGTTCTCGGCTGCCATGTGGGTGCTGGGGATCGAACCCGGGTCCTCTGTAAGAGCGGTCGGTGCTCTTAACCGCTAGGCCATCTCTCCAGCCCCCAACTGATTTTTTTAAACAATATGTTTTCCAGCTTTTCCTGTAGTCATATGCAGCAAGGGGACTAAATCCTGACAATATCAAGAGGCATAGTAGAAATCCTGGAAATCTTAGAAGAAAGCATGGGCTTCTTTTTCTTCTGTAGGAAACACAGAATAAATTCAACCAGCCACCTGACCTGTTATGGATGACCTAAGAAGTGGCCCCCTAAAGCTCATGTGTTGATGGCTTGGCCCACAGCTGCTGGCTCTACTGAGAAGTGGTTGGATCATGAGGGCTCTGAACTAATAATAGATTATCCTACTGATGGGATTCCTAATTTGACTGCATGAGTGGAAGGAGGTGGGAACTGGGGTGGGGGTAGGGTGACAGCTAGCGGAAGTGACCAGGGGATCCCTTCTTCTTTTTCTTTGCTACCTGGCTGCCTATGGTGAGCAGCTTTCCTCTGCCATGCCCTTCTTCCATGATGTTTCTGCCTTGCTGCAGGCCTAAAAGTAATGAAGCCCAATCATGGGCCGAAACCTGTGAAATTGTGAGCCAAAAGAAAGCTTTCCTCCTTAAGGCTGCTTTTTGTCACAGCATCAAAAATTAGCATACTGGGTAGGCAAGAGGCTCAGAGCAGATAAAGGTGCTTACCACTAAGCCTGGTGACCAGAGTTGCTCTCTCAGGACCCACAAAGTGGAAGGAGTTAAACACGCCTGCAAATTGTCCTCTGACCTGCGTATGTACAGCATGGCATGTACCACCTCACAATTCAAATACATTTAAAATGTAATTTTATTTTATTTATTCTTGTATGCGTATGAATGTACTGTCTGCATGTAGGTTTGTGCACTCGTGTCGTGCAATGCCGTGGAGGTCAGAAGAGGGTGTCGGATTCCCCTGGAACTGGAGTCAAAGACGTTCTCAGCCGCCATGTGGGTGCTGGGGATTTAACCCGGGTCCTCTGCAAGAGCACTCGGCGCTCTTAACCGCTAGGCCATCTCTCTAGCCCCTTAAAATGTAATTTTCTTTTATTAATTTTATTTATTTCTGTATGTGTATGAATGTACTGCCTGCATGCAAGTCTGTGCACCCGTGTCGTGCAATGCCACGGAGGTCAGAAGAGGGTCTCGTTTTCCCCTGGAGCTGGAGTTCTCCTGGAATTGGAGTTTCAGACGGTTCTCAGCCACCATGTGGGTGCTGGGGATCGAACCCGGGTCCTCTGTAAGAGCAGTCGGTGCTCTTAACCGCTAGGCCATCTCTCCAGCCCTTAAAATGTAATTTTAAAAGGAACATATGAGCCATGAGAGAACACATGGAGGATGGTGGGTTAGCAGGCTAGTGGCCTGGATCTAGTGACAATACAATACCAGAGTCTGCTACTTCTAGCTATGTTCTGTGGGTCACTGTTATCCTAAATTTTTATTATTATACAAAGATAAGCCTAATGTTAAGTAATACATTTGGTCAATTAAAGGGTTACCTTAAATGTATCCCATAGAATCTTAATTATTCAAAGGACTTTCCCTCTGAGACGAGTTCCATCATGAAGTTAGTCAGAAAGACACACACTCCATCCACTAAAGTCTTGTTTCTCAAAATCTATGAAATTATTTCCTTATCATCACTGCAAGCTTTCAAAAAGACAAAACCAAACTTCTTTCTAAGCACACTACATAAAAATGTTTTGGATGTTTCTTAGGTCACCTGGATATTTCTAAATGCAATTTTAAATGCCCCACCTTTTCACAAATTCTTAAATTTTTTTTTTTTTTTTTTGAGACAGGGTCTTCCTGTAGTCCCAGCTGTCCTGGAGCTGGCTCTGTAGACAAGGCTGGCCTTGAACTCACAGAGATCTGCCCACTTAGCCGGGAGTGGAGGCGCTCGCCTTTAATCCTAACACTTGGGAGGCAGAGGCGTGCAGATCTCTATGAGTTCAAGGCCAGCCTGGTCTACAGAATGAGTTCTAGGACGGCTGTAGCTACAAGGGAGACCTTGTCTCAAAAAGACCCCCCCCCCAAAAAAAAGAGGCATGCACCACCATGCCCAGCTTAAAGACAGTTCTTAGCCGCCATGTGGGAGCTAGGAATTGAACCCGGGTCCTCTGCAAGAGCAGTTGGTGCTCTTAACCACTGAGCCATCTCTCCAGCCCCTACTAATTTTTAATTATTATGAAATCCTTGTAACAGCTGATGTGTAAGCTAATTAGTTAACTAAGCTTTAGAGAAAGCACATGGAAATAAGACTCAGTAATCTAAGAGTTACCACAGGAAAGATCTCAGCCCTTTCTATAATTTACACAAAAGGATAGTATTAAGAATATACTAGCCTAGGGGCTGGAGAGATGGCCTAGCAGTTAAGAGCACAGACTGCTCTTGCAGAGAACCAGGGTTCGATCCCCAGCACCCACATGGTGGCTGAGAACCGTCTTTAACTCCAGTTCCAGGGGAATCCGACGTCCTCTTCTGACTTCGCAGCACTGCACAACACAGGTGCACAAACCTACATGCAGACAGTACATTCATACATATAAAAAGTAAATGAAGAAAAAAAAGAATATACTAGCCTATAAATAAGCTATTGCTTATTTTTCAGACTCTAACATTTTGATATATGTGTGGAGTGCATATATATGTATTTTGGAGTGGTATAGGGTTGAGAGGAACAACAACAACAACAACAACAACAACAAGACTGGCTCAAAGCACTGACCAATACAGTAAACTATTCCTACATCAAAAAAGTAAAAGACAGAAAAAG
Organism: Rhizomys pruinosus; assembly: GCA_009823505.1. NCBI lineage: Eukaryota > Metazoa > Chordata > Mammalia > Rodentia > Spalacidae > Rhizomys > Rhizomys pruinosus. The sequence goes on from VZQC01002907.1 coordinate 4,564,417, forward strand.
ATGCAAGACAGGACTTAACATGCATGGCAGAATGCATGTACTCTGGTGGAAGGGGGCATGGATGGGGAAACAGATCTAAATTTGATTGTTAAAGATTGTATGAAATCCACAAAAGCACAATAAAAAAATTTAAAAAGAGAAGAATATACTAGCCACCTGAGCTGGAATTGACCTGGAAGTCACTTCCTCTGAAGGCTAGCTCTTCTAACTTTAAAGAGCACTATGTAAGCTGCTAAGGGAGAACAGCAATTGGTGGTCCAACACCAGCTTTAAGACAAAATATTCATATCAATGTTTTGAACAGCATAGGACATTGATGCAGTAGTGGCACTTTTATCTTGGGGGCAATCAATGGCTAATTGGACTTAAAGCCCACTAAATGGGAGGAAACTCATGTGTAATACTGTAAACATAGATAAATGCACATGGTTGGAGATATCATAGATCTTAGAGAAATTGTGACCAGGTTATCACAATCCTAGGCTTCTTAATAAGTGTAAAATATGTATCCTTATATTTATAGACAAATATCTGAGACAACACTCATCAAATAATCTTCTTTTGTAGCAGATGAAAACTATTACTGAGTACCACAACTGGTTATACACAGACATTTGTCTGTGAATTGCCCATGCCTAAGCAACACATCTACAATGCAGCCTCTACATCTAAGGCTCATGCAACACAGAACAAGGGGCCAAGAGGACACTAATTAATCCCTTAACTCTCATTAAGGATGCTCCCTCATGCAATAGGGGGCCTCAACTCAAAAGGTCATAAATGGTCAAACTGTGGAGATTATAAGTCTGCAGAGTGTGGGGTCCATGGACAGGTCTCCTATACTAGGGCTCAGGGACCATTGAGGAAGAGGGGGCAAAAAGATTCTAAGAGCCAGGGAGGTGATACATGACCATATGGAACTAGAATCCTACAAGCTCCTGGGACCCTGCTCATAAGAACCTACAGTGATGGTGTCAGCATGCACAAGAACCATGCAAACTCAACCAGACAAAAACCCAGCATGAAACTGGGGAACTGGGCAGCAGAACCCAATCTTAGCTAAAGAAATATTAACAGCTGATTGCTGTTGGATGAGGAAGAACTGGTCTTCATAAAGTGACGGGCGCTGGATAGGCCGACTAGAGCTTAGTGGGTGAACTTGCACTAAGTTGGTGAGCTTAATTTGGCACAATGGGCCTTAACACAAATGTATGAACTCTGGGAAGGCGGGGAGGGACTGTGGGAGCATACCAATGGAGAAGGGGGGATAAAGATAATTAAGATCGACTGAGATGTTATGTATGAAATACACAAAAATTCAATTAAAAAAAAATTTACTAGCCAAACCAGGTGTGGTGGCACATGTCTTTAATCTCAGCACTCAGGAGGCAGAGTCAAGCAGATCTCCGAGAGTTCTAGGCCGCCTGGTTTACATAGTGAGTTCCAGGCTGGCAGGGATACAGGGAGACTTTTTCTCAAAAACAAACAAAACAAAACAAAAAAAGGCATACAAAGGATCCTCAAAAAAGATTAGAAAAAGAAAAGGAGGGTCTCTAGAGGAAATTGGCAAGTTACCATATGTGGATGCCAGTGCAATGAATACATACCCTTTTTTTTTTCTTACCAGCTCTACAGAGAATGCTTGTTGGTGTCTCTCAGCCACACTTCTTCCTCTCCTAGCAGAACCCTAACTTGGACTGTATCCATTCTCAGCTCTACTTTATCATCTACGGCCAGTGAGATTTGATTCTGAGACTTTTGTTTAATTTATGAGGGAACTCAATCCTAGAGGGAGTAGAAATCAATTCTTATCTAAAACCAATGTTCAAATGGACTTTTCGGATACTGTATTAGAAAACCTGCATTATTGGGCTTTCTGTTCTTTTTTATTTGCATATTATTCAACTGATAATTTTTTGAGTAAAGAGTACATGCAAAATTATAAGAAGTATTATCAGTGTATTTAGTCAACATTCCAAGAAAGTGGCTAAACTAAAAAAAAACAAAACAACTGATGAGTTTTCTACAACTCATCAAGGTTAAGAGCCTTCCTCCTAAACACCCAAAGATGGGAAGAGCCTATCAAGAGTCTCAACTCTGTAGCTAAGCTCAGTATACACTCAGTATGCATTTATACCTGACACATCCTATTCACTAGACTAGTCAACAACCATTATCATTTAAGAAAAAAACAGGTGACAGCTTGTCTCACAATAGTAAATTAATTAATTAGCTAGGGTTGAGATATAGCTCAATATTAGAGCACTTGCCTAGCATGTTCACAGCCCTGTGTTTCTTAGTACACAACACGAGAGAGAGAGAGAGAGAGAGAGACAGACAGACAGACAGACAGACAATAAAGTGATGCAATCATTTTGGAAAGCAGTCTGACAGTTCCTCATAATGTTAAACATAGGCAGATGAAGGAGTTTGCCTAAGTCAAAAGAGGGCACGGGATCCCCTGGAACTGGAGTTAGAGGCAGTTGTTAGCTGCCATGTGGGTGCTGGGAATCAAGCCTGGGTCCTCTGCAAGAGCAGCAAGTGCTCTTATTGGTAAGGCATCTCAAAAATGTCTACCACTGAGGAAGAAACAAATTGTAGTGTCTCAACGTAATGAACATTTTGAGCTGTTAAAGGAATGATGTAGTGACATGTGACACAACATGGGTAATCTCTGAAAACACCATTCTACTGAAAGTAGACACAATGGGCTGCACTGTCCATTTATATGAAACACTCAGCAAAGGCAAATACATAAAAAGTAGATGAATGACTGCTTAGGACTGGAGTAGAGGACCAGGAGCACGGAAAGTGACTATGTGTATGTGTTTTTCTCTTTGTGGAGAGTTATGACAATGACTGTAGAGTTTAAAAACCAAGGAACTCAAGTCTTTGAAAAAGTGTCTTTTTTTTCCTTTTTCCAATTTTTTTGGGTGTGGTGTGATGGTGGTGGTGATGGCAGTGGTGGTGGTGGTGGTGTGTGTATGTTTTAAGTGTAAGCCTAAGGTTGATGTGGTGGTTTGAATGAGAATGTCCCCCATAAGCTTTAAGTATTCAGACATTTTGTCCCCAGTTGGTGGCGCTGTTTGGGGAGGTCTTAGAAGGTGTGGCCATGCTAGAGGAAGTACATCACTGGGGGCAGGCTTAGAGAGCTTAACAAGCCTTGCTAGTCTCCAGAGGCTCTCTCTCAACTTCCTGTGCTCATTGCGAGATGTGAACCTTGGCTTTCTGCTCCAGCTCTGGCCACCATGCCTCCCACCACAATGGACTCTTCATTTTATAAGTTCCCTTGATCATGGTGGTTTTATCACAGCAACAGAAAAGTGACTAATACTGTTGATGCCTGGAATCATCCTTGATTGTTCTTCCACCTTATTAGGTAAGGTCTCTCAATCAAACCCAGAGTTCTCTGATATGGCTAGTCTTGCTAGGCAGCTGAGGAACCCCTGTCCTCACCTTCCAAGGCTGGAAGTACAGGTGGCCAATCACATCCATCTGGCATTTTTTTTTTGGGGGGGGGGTCTAAACTCTACCTCCCCAGCCCTAAAAAAGTATATCTTATGGTATATGAAAAGCCATTATTATAAGAAACAAGATGAAAACCTTGAGCTGTTCAAACCATCAGTCACTGGTTCTCTCTTCTGTGACTTGCCAGCCACTGGCCCAGCTCTAGGTTCACTCACAGACCCTGTCTCAAAGGAATAAGGCAGAAAATGACAGAGCAGGACACCTGGTGTCCTCCTCTGGTCTCTATGAAAGCACAGGCACATGTACCTATACCTGCACAACACAAATGCACACATGTACACACACATACAATGTTCTTGGAGAAATCATTTTCGAAAACAGTGGAGAGTAAAAAACAGTGTCTTAACATTGGGCTGCTAGCAGATCTCTGTAAGTTCAAGACCAGCTTGGTCTACGTAGCTAGTTCCAGGCCAGCTAGGACTAAAGGGAGACCCTGTCTTAAAAAAGAAAAGATTTGGGCTGCTAAAATAAATACCTTAGACTGGGAAATTTGTAAATGGAAGTTTGTTTCTTATACTTCTAGAGGCCGGGAAGTCCAAGATCAGGGCCCTAGTAGATTCTGTATGGTCTGGTGAGGACTTGTGCTGTGCCTTAGAGATGGACCCTTCTCAGTGTGTCCTCACCTGACACAAGAGGCTACCAGGCTCCTTGGAAACTCCTGAATAAGGTATTAAGCCCATTTATAGGGGCGATGCCCTCACTACTTCATCATTTCCCCAAAGATCTCAATACCACTCAATACCACACTGAGGATTAAGAATTCACCATAACCACAAGCATTCAGATCATAGCACAAATTGTTGAAGAAAGAACTCCTGAGTCTGGAGAAATGGCTCAGCGGTTAAGAGCACCAACTGCTCTTGCAGAGGAGAGGACGAGGGTTCTAAGAACTGTCTTTAAGCTGGGCTTGGTGGCACATGCAGAGGCAGGCGGATCTCTGTGAGTTGAAGGCTAGCCTGGTCTACAGGGTAAGTTCCAGGACAGCTGATGTTATAGGGAGACTTTGTCTCCCTATAAAAAAAAAAGGTGGGGGGGGGCTGGAGAGATGGCTCAGTGGTTAAGAGCACCGATTGTTCTTCCAGAGGACCCGGATTTGATTCCCAGCACCTACATGGCAGCTAAGAACAGTCTTTAAGCCGGGTGTGGTGACGCACATCTTTAGTCCTAGCACTTGGGAGGCAGAGGCAGGTGGATCTCTGTGAGTTCAAGGCCAGCATGGTTTAAAGAGTGAGCCCCAGGCCAGCTGGGGGCTATAGGGAGACACTGTCTCAAAAAAAAAACAAAACAACAACAACAACAAAAAAACCCTTCTAAACTGCTGTCACACCTGTTTCAAACCCTCGATGGCTTCCTACTGTGAAAATCTAAGCTCTTACTATGTCTCTGACTTCAATTTTGCCCTCAACTCCCTCCTCCCCAAATCTAAGAAACATGGTGTGTTGACTTTACGGGCTTTCTTTAGTTTTTTTTTTTTTAAATAATTTTATTTATTTTTTTATGTGTATGAATGTACTGTCTGCATGTAGGTTTGTGCACCTGTGTTGTGCAATGCCTCGGAGGTCGGAGGAGGATATTGGATTCCCCTGGAACTGGAGTTAAAGATGGTTCTCAGCCGCCATGTGGGTGCTGGGAATAGAACTGGGGTCCTCTGCAAGAGCAGTCGGCTCCCTTAACTGCTAGGCCATCTCCCCAGCCCCCTTTTAGTTTTTAAATATCCTATACAATTCTACTTAGGATTATTCTTTCTGCTTAGAATATTGTTTCCTCTGATCTCTGTATGGGTCGATCAGCTTCAATGTCACCTCATCATTGACAGACATTTTCCGCCAAGCCAACTTCAGAGCCCCTTCAATCACTTTATCATCCTGCTTTAATTATCTGCTGAGAATTCATTATTGATAGTTTTCTTCTCCACTTTGTTCCTACACTTTCCACCTCAGCAGCAGTAGCAGGTGGGCTCCATGAAGGTAGGGTTCCAATATCTTGTCCACTGCTGCATCCGAAGTATAAGACAGTATCTAGAACAGCAAGATCTCAGTAAGGAGTATAAATAACTGGATAACTGAATTATAGGTAACACTTTAAAGAAAATGATAAATTTCTAATTTCACAATTCATTTCAAACACATACATGGGATGGAATGTTTGCATGTGTCAATTTATCAAAGATATACGTAGAGTTGGGTGTGGTAGAACATGACTTTAATCCCAGCACTCAGGAACCAGAGGCCGGTGGATCTCTATGTATTTAAGGCCAGGTTGGTTTACACAGTGAGTTCCAGACCAGCCAGGGATACACAGTAAAAACCCGTTTTTTTTTTTTTTTTGTTGTTGTTGTTTTGTTTTTTTAAGGATGTATGTTAAGCTCTTCAAGCAGATTTTTACATTATCTCGTTTATTATTTATTTTATGTGTATGAGTGTTTTGCCTGCATGTAAGTGCACTGTGTCATGCAATGTCCAATGAGGTCAGAAGAAGGCGTTGGATTTCCCTGGAACTGGAGTTACAAATGGTTGTTAGATGCCAGGTAGATGCCCAGATCTTCTGCAAGAGTAGCCAGTGCTTGGGCTGGAGAGATAGCCTAGCAGTTAAGAGCACCGACTGCTCTTGCAGAGGACCCAGGTTAGATCCCCAGCACCCACATGGCGGCTAAGAACCGTCTGTAACTCCAATTCCAGGAGAACTCCAGTTCCAGGGGATTCCAAGACCCTCTTCTGACCTCCGCGGCATTGCACGACACAGGTGCACAAACCTACATGCAGACAGTACATTCATACACATACCAAAAAAAAAAAAAAAGTTTAGGAGCTGGAGAGATGGCCTAGCAGTTAAGAGCACCGACTGCTTTTGCAGAGGACCCGGGTTCGATCCCCAGCACCCACATGGCGGCTGAGAACCATCTGTAACTCCAATTCCAGGAGAACTCCAGTTCCAGGGGAATCCAACACCCTCTTCTGACCTCCGCGGCATTGCACGACACGGGTGCACAAACCTACATGCAGACAGTACATTCATACACATACAAAATAAATAAATAAATTTAAAAAAAAAGTTAAAAAAAAGAGTAGCCAGTGCTCTTAACCACTGAGCCATTTCTATAAGCCTTCAAATAGACTTTTATTTGTATTTAAAGCAATGAAATTCTGCTGCTTTGTATTGTTGAAGCCAATAAAGCTGTAATTTCAATTTAAAACAGTTGTCCCAGCATTCTAATATCTGACCATGGTTCATCCTACAGACTCTCTAGAGACTATAGACAATAGCCATTAGGCCATGGGCTAGGTATGTTTGATTATATTACCTGATATTGGAAAGCAAAATAGTTTTAAAATCTGAGTTTTCAAAGATTTATTTATTATTTTATGTGTGTATGTGCCTGAGTGTACCTATGTCTAATACACACATGCAAGTTCTTATGGAGGCTATGAGATTGGCTGAACTGGATTAGTAGCAACTGTGAGCTGCTGGACCCAAGGTGGGTGCTAGGTGCTCTTAACTGTGGAGCCATCTCTCCAGTGCTCAAATTTGAGTTTTTAAAATTTGTAACAAGGGGTTGGAGAGATGGCCTAGTGGTTAAGAGCGCTGACTGCTCTTGCAGAGGACCCGGGCTCAATCCCCAGCACCCACATGGCAGCTGAGAACCGTCCTCAACTCCAGTTCCAGGGGAATCCGATGCCCTCTTCTGACCTCTGCGGCACTGCACAACACGGGTGCACCAACCTACATGCAGACAGTACATTCATACACATAATAAATAAATAAACTCTTCTCAATACAAATTTAATTCTAATCATATGAAGAATTATTTTTGTAGATCTACTGCACATTAATGCTTTTCATCAAAGCATTAATAATGAATACATTAATATCATTTTACTTAAGTAAAACTGACAGTTTGAAACCATTTACGCTTAGTGTTTGTAAGAGAAAAGAAGATCTAAGTCAATAATCTAAAAGTAAAAGGTAATGTCAACCAGGCACACACACTTTAATCCCAGCACTTGGGCAGGAGAGTTAGGTAGATCTGTGAATTTGAGGCCAGCCTGATCTACATAGTAAGTTCCTGGTCAGATATGCTACATAGAAAACTCTGCCTCAAAAGAATTAAAATAAAATATTCATCATGCAATTGGTAACAACTTCTAGAAAGTTGGATTCAACTGTTAAGTTTTCCAAGCCATTAGGTACCTATAAATGAGTTGGTGAGCCACATAATAGCAGGTAAACTAGTATGATTGTATTTATGCTGGTGTGGTGGTTTGAATGAGAATGTTCCCTCCCCATAGGCTCTAAGATTGGAACATTTTGTCCCTAGTTGGTGGTGCTGGTTTGGGAGGTCTTAGAAGGTGTAGTCATGCATCACTGGGGGTGGGCTTAAGAGAGTTTGAAAAGCCTTGTCAATCCCCAGTCTCTGCTTCCGGTGCCTGCTTGAAGATGTGAACCTCTGCTTTCTGCTCCTGATCCAGCACCTCCTGCCACTATGCCTTCCTGCCATGATGGACTCTGATTTCCCTTGATTGTGGTGGTTCTATCACAGGAACAGAAAAGTGACTAAAACAGCTGGCAATCAGTTAAATGATCTCAGCCAATTAAGTTACCAAAATAAAACACATACCTATAAAATAACGAGTTTTATTTAGAAATTCTGAGTTGCAGCTGGGTGTGGTGGTGCATGCATGCCTTTAGTCCCAGCACTGGGGGAGGGAGAGGCAAGCAGATCTCTGTAAGTTCAAGGCCAGCCTGGTCTACACATAGTGTGTTTCAGGCCTGCTGGGGCTACAGAGATACCCTGTCTCAAAAAGACCGAAAAAAAAAAAATCTGAATTGCTCAAAATAAGCATAGAAATATATGAAGTGATTTTTGCATGTGGTACCTGAGAATATACCCAGGAAAAAGTCTAGTTTGTATCAGGCATGCTAGTTAACTATGAACTAGCTTAACTCATAGCTAATATGTGTTGTCTATTTTTGGGGACTAGGAAATATTATTTATCCAATACTGATTCTTTATGACAACTATAATTCTATGGTGAAACATTCTTATTTGCAAATATAGGATTGAGCTGGGCGTGGTGGTGCACGCCTTTAATCCTAGCACTTGGGAGGCAGAGGCAGGCGGATCTTTGTGAGTTCAAGGCCAGCCTGGTCTACAGAGTGAGTTCTAGGACAGCTGGGGCTACAGGGAGACCCTGTGTCAAAAAGACAAAAAAAAAAAAAAAAAAAAAGATTGAAAGGCTCATGACAAGACTCCTAATAAAATATATAGATATAGGTGGTCAGATGCTTTCCACAGGTGAGCCATTAGGTTAGAAACCCTAAGCCTGCACCTCAGAGGAGCTTCGACCCATTAGCTGCTGATATAATACACCTTAGGGCTTGGAGAAACTTAAGGAAACTTACTGGACCAAGCTAGACTCACAACTATAATGGCTGACCAATGAAAGAGTAAAGGGGTGCCAACGGAGCTCAGGTCCAGAACTCTTTCCCATAAAGTTAAGCCCCTACAGACACTCATCTTAGGTATTAGAGAATGTTCTTCACACTGCCCCTTTCAAATTTAATTACTTAGTTTCTTGTAGACTGGAGAGTTAAGGCCAAAGGAAACTTTAATATGTCCTTATCACAGAAGTTCAGGCCACACTGTATGGAAATCTAACGAATACTGCTTTATGGGATTTCCAAAATATTAAAAAGTTATGTTGAGGGGTGGCTAGATGGCTCAGGGGGTAAGACAGCTGATTGTGTGTTGAGAGGACCCCGTTCACTTCTAGCACCACATGGCAGCTAAGAACCATCTTTAAGCCAGGGCGTGTGGTGCACCCTTAATCCTAGACTTGGGAAGGGCAGAGGCAGGTGGGTGACTGCTGAGTTCAAAGTAGTCTTGGGCTTACAGAGCTGAGTTCCAGGCCCAGCTGGGGTACAGGGAGACCCTGTCTCAAAAAAAAAAAAAAAAAAAAAAAAGTGAAAATTGTTGATCTTTTAAAAAGATGGATTGCTGTGGTGGTTTGACTGATTCCCCATAGGCTGTAAGTTCAGACATTTTGTTTCAGTTGGTGGCACTGTTTTGGGAGTCATAGGGGTGACCTTGATGGAGGACTAGAGTAACTGGGGGCAGGCTTAAAGAACTCAGAAAGCCTTGCTAGTCTCCAGAATCTCTCTCTTGACTTCCTGCACTAATTGCGAGATGTGAACCTCAACTATCTGCTCCAGCCCCAGCCACAAATGCTTCCCACCACAATGGAATCTAATTCCCTCGAACCGTCAATCGTAAGCTCAAATAAAAACTCTTCCTTTATAAGTTCCTTTGGTCATGGATTTTTATCACCAGCAACAGAAAAGTGACTATACAGTAATTTGGTACTGAGCGTGGGGTTGTTGACTGTGAAGAACCTGACCATTGGATTTTTGGGAGGATTGTGGAAGCACTTGGAACTTTGGCTAGAAAGTGTTGACTACTGTAAGCAGAGGTTAAAGGGCCATTCTCGTGGCGGGTCCTGGAAGAGACGAAAGTATGGCTGAAAAAGATGTGGTTCAAGAGGAGGATAAAGACTTAGGCAGCACCGGGATATTTTGATAAAGAGTCTGGCAGCAGTTTTGCCTGCAGGCCCAATTGCTTGCCTGATGCTAAGTTGAAAGCAATGGACTAATGTCTTTGGAGGCGGATATTTCAAGACGTGGGGCCTAATGTAGAAATTGGTGGCGTGGATTTTAATGGTGAATATTGTGCAGTCCTACAGTGAAAAAGAGCAAATGGGGGCGGGGTCAGAGAGAAATGCAGAATGTACAGTTTGTATCTGAAAACCGCACTAGGAAGGTTAAAGGTGGTGCCAAGGCTCGTGACGGAGAGTTTCCTTTTGATAAGAAAATTAAAGTGATTAAGGAATGGCCTGGAGATTAAACGTAACAAAGAATCATTACCTTCAGGGCAAGACCACACCCAGCCAATCCTCCAGCAAGTCCAGGGCAGGAAAAATAAATGACAGAGTGGTTTAAAGTAGGAGAGATTCCATCCCGAACTTGCAGCCAGATTAAGCAATTTCATTCACGTGGTACTGGCTTAGAGGGCATTAAGTTTGCAAGAGTGAGTGGGTTTTCAGTTCTTCCTCCACGGTGTCAGAGAGCTGCCCAAGGTTCAGGGCAGAGGAGTCTAGCAGGGGTCCCATGAATAAAGAAGGCCCTGATATGTCATTGCGTGAAGCTGTGATTGTGAAGTCTGGTTGGCAGTTGAGACCCCAAGAAGACATTCCATATGCCAGACCTGTGAGATATTTGCCAAGGAGAGCTGCATCACAGGGAGGGTACAGCCCTAAGAAAGAAAGATGTGTGTTCAATGCAAAGCTGGAAGAGCTGAGCCATTAAAGCCCTTTGGAAGTCAAGTCCAAGAAGTTGCATGTGGAGTTACAGGACTTGGCGTTTGCCTGCTGGTTTTTGGTTTGTTTTGGTCCAGATTTCCTCACTAGGCCTTTATTCCTCCCTTTTGGGATGAGGAAGTGTCCACCCCCCGGTTCCACCTGTATGTTGGGAGTATGTAAATTTGTCTTTGATTTTTTTTTACTAGGCCCGCCTTAACAGTTTGGGAATTGGGCCTGGGTTCTCAGAGGGCGACTTGGGACTGGGACTTTGCAAGGCCTTGAGACCGGTAACCGACTGTGTGGGTACTTTTGGGGTTGGACTAAATGCATTTTGCATTTTTATATGGTAAGGAGCCTATGGGGGGCCAGGGAGTGGACTGTGGTGGTTTGAATGAGTGCTCCCCCATAGGCTGAAGTATTTTTTCAGACATTGTCTCCAGTAGGTGGCACTATTTGGGGACGTTTGAGGAGGTGTGGAGTGGCTGGTGGGAGGAAGTGCATTGTTGGGGGGCAGGCCTCGTGGCCTACAGTTGCTCTTGGCTTCCTGTCTGTGCTCTTTGTGCGATGTGACCCTCGGTTTCTGCTCCAGTCTCAGCCGCCATGCCTCCCGCCACAATGGACTCTAATTCCTGAACCATCAATCGTAAGCTCAAAAAAACTCTTACTTTTATAGTTCCTTGGTCATGGTGCCTTTATCACAGCAACAGAAAAAAAGACTAATACAGAAGAGCCTAATGGTTTTCTTTTATGGGGGGGGTGGGGGGAGGTCATCCTGTGCTAGCAAATAAAACATGCATCTATCTACATCTGGCCAGAGGAGCATTAAAGTGTCACAGGGACAAAACTTTTTTTTTTTTTTTTTTTTTTGGTCTTTTCGAGACAGGGTCTCCTGTAGCCCCACCTTGTCCGGAACCTCACTCTGTTCGGACTAAGGCTGGCCTTGAACTCACAAAGATTCGCACAGGGACAAACTTCTTACACCAACCTACAAGGTTTTAATCCACTAACTTTAAAAATGCACACAATAACAGCAAAGCAAAGAAGCTGTAGCATAAACTGCCCTACTTCCTGATCTTTTGCATACAATTTTAAGATTAAAGTACATAGAAAGTTTCAGTTTGTTCAAAATGATGCAAATTCATTAGTCCTCTAGATCAGTGATTCTCAAAGCTGATGGTATATATCAGGATTCATCAGGATACAGGTGCTTGGCCCCATCCCAGTTTCTGGTTCTGCAGATCTGCAGTACAGCTTTTGAAAAAGAGACATTTCCATGAAATGTAGATCATATTCTAAGAACCACCTGTTTCCGATAAAAATTTACATTTCAAAACAATTTGGAAAAATTCCTGAATGTGTAAGGAAAGCTGATAAGAATTTGTATCTGAAGAAGCAAAACCCCAAAACCACATGAAAACAAAATATAACCCAGAGAAAACAGTTCTTCAAATAGAATGAAACTGAGCTACTACAGTTTGTGCAAACTATCAATTTATCCTTCAGTGGCTGCTCAGAGAGGATTAAATGTAATAATCCAGTCTGGGTAGCTCAGCCCAGCTGGGGATGGTAGAGTACTTGCATAGAATGTATGAAGCCCTGGGTTCAGTCCCTAGAACTGCATAAATCCAGTGGGTTTATAACTGCAGCAACAGGAAGATTAAGGAAGACCAGGAGTTCCAGGTCACCTCTGGCTACAAAGCAAGCTCAAGGCCAGCCTAGGCTACATAAGATTCTGTCTTTAAAAAAAAAAAAAAAAAGTCAGGGCTGGAGAAATGGCTCAGTGGTTAAGAGCACTGGCTACTCTTACAGAGGACCTAGGTTCAATTCCCAGCACACTCATGGCAGCTAACAACCATCTGTAGCTCCAGTTCAAGGGCGTCTTCCAAACTTTATGAGCACTGAGCAATATGGGTACACTTACATGCAGGCAATAAACTCATACACATAAATAAAGAGACTTTTTTTGGGGGGGGTCTTTTTTGAGACAGGGTCTCCCTTGACCAGCTGGCCTGGAGCTCACTATGTAGACCAGGCTGGCCTTGAACTTTCAGAGATCCACCTGCCTCTGCCTCCCGAGTGCTGGGATTACAGGCGTGAGCCACCACGCCCATCCCCTTTACTACTTCTTAAATCAGGGGCTATATACTGTAATCAACTCCTCTTCACAATGCCCTCCTTACAAATCAGTAAAACAGTAACTGACAGGCAAGAGCCTGAGGTGTTACCAAAGCTGTAACAGGCAAACAAATAAAAATTCTGTCCTGTACGTTTCATTACTGCAGAATACATTCTAATAATACCAAAATTATTTCTAAGGTTCAAAATGGCTGTTAACTGAGTCCATTTAACTTTAGATGCCACTGTAGGTCTAAGCATCACTGTATTTCAGAACTTGGCAAAAGGTTATCAACACGGAGAACTGCACTTCTTGTTATTACCAGACAGAAAGAGTTTCCAAAGCAGGCACTTTGCTTTTGGTGTAATGAAAACTTGCTCAACTGGGAAAAATGAGTACAGTAAAAGAATTCATATTCTTCTGGTACGTAACAAATTCACTGAGCCTAATAACAGCATGCCAGATTTCTCAATATATGCATGTTGATGGTGATGACTGTCATCAAGGATGGGGAGGAAGGAAGCAGCATGTGGAGCTGGCCTGATACTACCTTCTACTGTGAGGAGAGAATAATCAGCACCAGACCATATTTAGTAGGGCTTTATCTTCTCAATCTTGAAAGCTGGGAAAAGCCTGGCTATTTTCACATTTTACTTATAGCCCCTTGTAAGTTTTCTTTGCAGATAAAACTTAAAAGCATTTAAGAAACACTGTGAGTGCCAGGCGTGGTGGCACAGGCCTTTAATCCCAGCACTCGGGAGACAGAGGCAGGTGAGTTCAAGGCCAGCCTGGTCTACAGAGAGAGTTCCAGGACAGCTGGGGCTACAGGGAGACGCTGTCTCGAAAAGACCAAAAAAAAAAAAAGAGACACTGTGAGATAGAAATTTTTTTTGGGGTGGGGGGTTGTTTTTGAGACAAGGTCTCCCTGTAGCCTCAGCTAGCCTGGAACTCACAGAGATCCACCTGCCTCTGCCTCCTGGGTGCTAGAATCAAAGGCGTGTTGCCACCATACCCAGCAGGGATAGACATTTTTATTTTTTATTTATTTTTTATTTTTTGGTCTTTTTGAGACAGGGTCTCCTTGTAGCCCCAGCTGTCCTGGAACTCGCTCTGTAGACCAGGCTGGCCTTGAACTCACAAAGATCCGCCTGCCTCTGCCTCCCAAGGGCTAGGATTAAAGGCGTGTGCCACCACACCCGGCTAGACATTTTTAAAATGAAAATTACTGGGTTGGAGATATAGCTCAGCAGTTAAGAGCACCTACTGCTCTTGCAGAGGACCCAGGTTCCATTCCCAGCATCCACACAGCGGCTAAGAACTGTCTTTAAGGTGGGCGTGGTGGCACATGCCTTTAATCTAGCACTTGGGAGGCAGAGGCAGGCAGATCTCTGTGAGTTCAAGGCCAGCCTGGTCTACAGAGTGAGTTCTATGCCAGCTGAGGCTACAGGGAGACCCTGTCACAAGAACAAAACAAAACAAAATAAATAAATAAAATGAAAATTACTATTTATTCCAAAGATTCTAAACAAAGTAACTATTTAAAAGAAGTTTCTATGGGAAAGACTTGCAATAGAAGAAGTGCTGTTTGGGGTGTTAAGCTTAGATGGTTATCAGACAACCCAAAAATGTTTAAGTAGGATGTAAAGGTGGGATGGGCATTTAGGGGAGAAGCCTGGGGTAGTAAGTAAACACGTGGGAGTCGTGAGCATAGAGATGGTAGACAGCTTATGAAAATGAGACTGCTGGGGCTGAGAGATAGCCTAGCGGTTAAGAGCACTGACTGCTCTTGCAGAGGACCCAGGTTTGATCCCCAGAACCCACATGGCGGCTAAGAACCATCTGTAACTCCAATTTCAGGAGAACTCCAGTTCCAGGGGAATCCGAGACCCTCTTCTGACCCCCGTGGCATTGCTCGACACAGGTGCACAAACCTACATGCAGACAGTACATTCATACACATACAAAAAATAAATAAAAATTTTAAAAAAAGAAAATGAGACTGCTGAGAGTGTGTTTAAACAGGGATGGGGCTCAGCGGGGGAAAGCCTGGGACACAGTTTCCCCTAGGGTTTAGGGAAAAGTTAAGTAGGAGACTGACAGGGTGCAGTCAGTAGGACAGAATGTGAGGTCCTGGAAGCCCAGTGGGAATGCCAATGAGCTAGGAGGAAGGCAGCACTGAGCAAGTTCATCAATAGTTCACCAATGCACTGAGAACTGGCCAGGACACTTAGTACAGCGGTCACTGCTGACTTTGACAAGCTGCTTCGCTGCAGTGGACTAAGACAGAAAGGAAGATTATCTCAACTTGCTTATGATGTAAAATGAGCTCACTAAGCCTTGGACTTCTCTTGTGATCGGGCATATAGCTTTTTTTTTTTTTTTTGGCATACAGCTTTAATCCCTCATGACTCTTCCTTGCTCTTGACCCAGAGCAATGTATGAGAGAGAGAGAGAGAGAGAGAGAGAGAGTGTGTGTGTGTGTGTGTGTGTGTGTATGTTTTATATAATCAAGTACTGTGGGATGTTCCTTAGAAGCAACTTTTCCCACTTGTGTTGCAAACAACAGATGGCATTAAACTGATGTTTGTCTGTGGTTGTGTGTGTACATTGTCCTAGATGAGTAGGGATAAGATCCTCTATTAAGAAAAGGGTCTGAGCTGGGCATGGTGGCGCGCACCTTTAATCCCAGCACTCGGGAGGTAGAGGTAGGTGGATCTCTGAGTTCATGGCCAGCCTGGTCTACAGAGCAAGCTCCAGGACATCTGGTACTAAAAGGGAGACCCTGTCTCAAAAATACCCCCCCCCAAAAAAAGGGGAAAAAAAGAAGAAAAGGGTCTGGGGGCTGGAGAGATGGCCTAGCGGTTAAGAGTGCCGACCGCTCTTGTAGAGGACCTGGGTTCAATCCCCAGCATCCACATGGCAGCTGAGAACCGTCTTTAACTCCAGTTCCAGGGGAATCCAACACTCTCTTCTGACCTCCACGGCATTGCACGACATGGATGCACAAACCTACATGCAGACAGTACACTCATACACATACAAAAAAAATGGTCCGGTTTGACTTTCTCATTTCATTCTGGATATACTGTTTGAAATAAAAGAAAACAAGCCCTTGTTCAAGAGCATAGTTCTGAAGGAACAGGTGCTCAGAGCAGTTTGTGTTCCTCTTGGTTAAAATGGATACTAAGAGTTAGGCTGTCATTATTCAGGCACGGCTGTAATGTGGCATTGAATAGTACCACCACAGACAACATTCTGAAGAGAGCTGAGATGCTGTGGTAGCTAAAGAATATGCAAGTAAGAGAAACATTTGAAAAACAGTATTTAGCATGTATGTAGGAGACATGGATGATACAGGATAGGATACAGGAGTTTCAGGAGATGGATTCAGTACCATAGTGGTGGCCTTAGAGCATGTGTAGTTCATATTGGAAAGGGGACAGAGGGTACAAACAGATGAAGGTGGGCAGGTAGGTTGAGGCAGGAACTTATGGAAGGACAGGCAGATCCCTGTAGCTCATTGGTCAGCCAGCTTAGCCAGTGAGCTCCAGATTCAGTGAGAGACCCTGTCTCAAAAAATAAGGTGTAAAGTTACTGAAAGACATCTAACATTGACTTCTATCCTCCACTCACATGCATGTGCACACACACTGTATGGACACACATACATATATACAAACACACAAACACAGACATAAAAAAATTGTTTCCATACAGAAGACTTAATTTTAACATGTCCTCTATCAAGCACATTTATTATTTTCATAATGTTTAATAAAAGCATGGATATCAAGAAAACTCCTACAAATATTCCCCAAGTGGAATTGGCTGTGACATCATCAGTCTGAGAACAGTCCTAGCTGCCTACTTTAATTATGTCACCTTTAGGGGTTCAGGAACCCTAAATCCAGGAAGGCTGATTTTTTTTAAAAATTTTATTTCTGTATGTGTATGAATGTACTATCTGCATGCAAGTCTGTGCACCCATGTCGTGCAATGCCGCGGAGGTCAGAAGAGGGTGTCGGATTCCCCCGGAACTGGAGTTCTCCTGGAATTGGAGTTTCAGATGGTTCTCAGCCGCCATGTGGATGCTGGGGATCGAACCCCGGGTCCTCTGCAAGAGCTGTCGGCGCTCTCAACAGCTAGGCCATCTCTCCAGCCCGGAAGGCTGATTTTTATGAGCTCAAAATGAAACATGGTCACAGAGGCTCTAATCTGAACCACTGGCACTCTGTTAAATGAAGTGAGAGAAAAGAATCTACAGAAGAAATAAACTGTTTTTTTTGGTCTTTTTGAGACAGGGTCTCCCTGTAGCCCCAGCTGTCCTGGAACTCATTATGTAGAACAGGCTGGCCTTGAACTCACAAAGATCTGCCCACCTCTGCCTCCCAAGTGCTAGGATTAAAGGTGTGTGCCACCACGCCTGGCAGAAATAAACTTTTTTTTGAGACAGGGTCTCCCTGTAGCCCCAGCTGTCCTGGAACTCACTCTGTAGACCAGGCTGGCCATGAACTCAGAGATCTGCCTGCCCCTGCCTCCCGAGTGCTAGGTTAAAGGCGTGTGCCATCATACCCAGATTAAAGATGATTCTTAGCTGCTATGTGGGTGCTGGGAATCAAACCCAGGTCCTCTGCAGGAGCAGTTGGTGCTCTTAACCACTGAGCCATCCCTCCAGCCCCAGAGAAATAAACTTTTTTGCCTGGCCTTAAGCTCTAGCTTTATGGTTCCCAAGTTTGGGGTATGAGAAGTTCCACTTAGTTACTGAGAAGAATTTCATGCATGGTCCTTTCCCTGAGAATTGGAGGTCTGCAAACAGATGGGTTTTTGTTTGCTTTTATCTGTTTTTATTTTTTGAGACATGGTCTCACAGTATAGCCTAGGCTGACCTTGAACTCCTATATAACATTGTCACTGGCATCCTGGTGCCTGATGACCTAATCTCAGTGCCCATCTGGTCACATAAGCCCCATTTATAACCTCTTAGGGCTGCCATGTCTCAGGACGGGAGTCTTTCTACCTTAAGCAGGCTCACCAGACTCCAAGGGTCTCTTTGCTGTCCACTCTGCTGTCCATTTTACATCCTGTGTGCATCCTTGGTCAATGGCTGCCTCCTCTGCTCACAAAATGACTCCATAATGAGCCAGATTTGACTTGTTCTTTTATGTTGAGGGCCTAGATGGGCACCTTGTATGAAGCAAATACTCAATAAATGTAGCCAAACACCCAAGAAAAGCAAGTCTGAGGGGGAAAGTTTTGTTTGGGCCGACAGTTTTAGAAACTTGGGAGCATAGCACTCTGACTACATATGCTTGGGTAGAACAACATGATGGATGAAGAGTGTGGCAGAGACAAGCCATGGAGACAGGAAACAGAGTGAAGGGGAATACAGGAAAGGGCAAAACAGCCCCCAAAACACAGCCCAGTGAATTTTCTTCTTGCCCCTTAAAGCCTGATGTCCTACTCACTATTACCTCTCAGTGCTATCAAGGGATTATCAGGTCAGAGCCCCGGTGATTAACTGTCCTTGGAATCACCCTCATAGACACACCCAAAAGTGTGCTTTACTAACCTAGGTGATTCTCAGTCCACTTAGATGGTCATCAAGATTAACAATTATAATAAGTAATGGGACATCCCTTGGGCAAGTGCCAAGGCAAATAGATCTCTACTTTGTCCCTGTCAAGGACTGGTTCATAGTAACTGTACGGAGGATTCTACAAGTTGAATAAGCATTACTCACATCCCTTGGTGGCAATTTCATCATGTTCAATTACTTTAAATATCATCTTAAACCTCATGAGTCCCCCACATTATAGCTCTAGGCTGGGACCTGTTCTCTGAACTCATATAATCAACTGGACATTTAACAGCTCCATGTGGGATGTCTAAGAGGCATCTCAAACTAAACATGGCCTGAAAAAACTTTACATCTTTCCCATTGCAATCTATTCCTCTCACTGTTCAGGCCAAGCATCTGGAGTCTTCCTTGCCTTGACTGCTCTCCTCTTCTCTTGCATCCAATTCATTAGCAAATGTGTCAGCCCCAGAATCCAGCCCTTTCTCATTTATCTCATCTCTACCACTATTACCTCTCACTGGGACTGTTGCAATAACCACTGCTCCCACAAGCTTCTGTCCAGTAACCAGGTCATCATTACAATTTGGCTCCAGTGGTATCCTCTCAGACAGGCCTCCATGAAAATTCCAAGACAGAATCTCTCATTCTGTCAATTCCATTCTCTCCTTTTTATTCATTGTACTAATCAGGGCCTGATTATTTTTGCTTATTTATCATTTTTACAATTCTGTTTGAATAAGAGTTCTGGGACCAAGAGAATGTGTACTTTGTTCTGTTTCCACAGCATCCAGAACATTGTGAAGTGTGTAAGAGTTCTCTCTCAGGTTTTGTTGTGTTGTATTGTCATTCAGTTCCAGGAATGCTTTTATTTCTTTATCTCTTCCTTGACCCATTCATTATTCAAGAGAGTATTGTTTAGTCTCCATGTGTTCTTGTAGGCAGTAGGGCTTATCCTAGTGTTGGTATTGAGCTTTATTGCACTGTGGTCTGATAGAATGCATGAAATTATTTCAATCTTTTTGTATTTGTGGAGGTTTCTTCTGTGTCCCAGTATATGGTCGATTTTGGAGAATGTTCCATGGGGTGCTGAGTAGAAAGTGTATTCTCTGGTATTAGGGTGGAATATTCGGTAGAGGTCTATGAGGTCCATTTGGTGTATCATATTGTTCAGTTCAGATGGCTCTCTGTTTATTCTTTGTACTGTTGACCTATCCAAACCTATGGGATACCTTAAAAGCAGTCCTAAGAGGGAAGTTTATAGCCCTGGGTGCCTACATTAGAAAAACAGAGAGAGCACAAGTGAATGATCTAACACTACAGCTAAAAGCACTTGAGAGGCAACAACAGATGAATTCTAAACACAACAGACAGGAAGAAATAGCAAAAATCAGCAGAAATCAATGAAATAGAAACAAAACAATAAAAAAAAAAANTGGGAAGACACAAACCATTTTCCCATAGTGAATAGTTGATTTGGGTTTTCTCATTGTCCCAACATTCCACCCTGCCATAGCACCAATGGAATCAGTTATGGCCTGTGAGTGGGCTCCAATATTTATGGATTGGAGTTGTCAATTCTGATTTCAAAACTGAAAAATTGACAAAAAGTTCAGAGTAGAGAGCGCTCTCCCAACTATATCCCAGAGGGAGGCATATTCCCCTACTCCCTTTTGTTCTTTGTACAATGAAAAGAACAGCTCCTCTTGTTCCTCAGACTCCTATATCTTGATCTATATTTTTTTAAAAGACAGGAGTTGCACTACATACCCTTAGACAGGAAGAAAGATGCAAAGGTCCTATAAGCCCATCCAAACTGTTTTCTATTAGACTGTATACTGCTGGTTTAAGGAGGTAAAACCCAGCCTTTCTTGAGCCAAATTATCTTTGTGGGCAAAAGAAATGTTACAGGTAGTACTTACTTGTACAATACACAGAAACATGGAAAACACTTTTGTACATTTAATCCCAAAGCTCTCACCAGGTATTTAGTAGAAGTTAGGAGTAAATCAAATATTAATAACAATTTTATATCCCTAATTAGCTTAAGCATGTTACTATTTTTTATTTTGGAAATAGCCAATTATTTTAATTTTATGTAGGAAATTTTAGTTAACAACATGAGACCTGATAACATTTACTAATAGATTCATCCTTAGCTATTAAAATGTACCAAATATTTAATATTTATTCTCATATAAAGATGGAGTAGTTAGTCTAAATACACCATTAAAAACTACAAACTTTAAGATGTTTTAGCAAGTCTTGGAGCATGTGTTAATAGACTTTTGATGCAGATTTTCTTGTTATAGGAGCAGGCTTTACATAATTAGGTGGTCTCAGTAATATGCAAACACCTGAGACACCCAAAAGAAGAGTAATGAGTTATGTCCATCTGCCAAAAAGCATTGAACTTTAGGCCTCTTCTTTAACTTCTCGACCCTAACCAGCTGATCCTGAAGAGCTGACTCTGATCAGTCTACCCTGACCATCTCTCCTTAACCATCTTACCCTTACCATCTGTCTCTGATGAAAAAATACCTGTCCCTAACCTGTCCCTGACCAGTCCCCAACCTCTTATCCCTAACTCGGTTTGCTCACTCTCTCTCTCTTTCTAACTTTCTCTGGGGAATTTCTCTGGGAACCTCCCATGTTCATGGACTGGGAAAATTAATATAGTAAAAATGTCCATTGTACCCAAATTGATAGACATATTCAATGCAATCCCAATCAAAATCCCTTTTTCACAGACTTAGAAAATATCCTTAAATTCATATGGAAAAACAAAAGACCCCGAATAGTTAAAGCAACCCTGAGTGAAAAATGTAATACAGGGAGGATCGCTCTACTAGACTTAAACTATATTACAGGGCCATAGGCATAAATACAGCCTGGTACTGGCACAAAAACAGACCCATTGACCAATGGAACAAAATTGAAGATCCAAACTTGAGCTCATACAATTTCAGCTAACACATATTTGACAAAGGTGAAAAACACCCTCAATGGAGGAAGGATAGCATCTTCAGCAAATGGTGCTGACAAAATTGGATCACCATTTGTAGAACAAAATTAAACCCCTATCTCTCACCCTGTACAAAAATAAACTCCAAGTGAAGCCTTAAACCCTGAAGGTGATAAAAGAAAAAGTTGGCAACAACCTACAAGACATAGGCATAGGAAAAGACTCTAAACCACACAGCAGCTGCACAGGAAATAAGGTCAACAGTCGGCAAATGGAACCTCATCAAACTCAAAAGCTTCTGTACAGTGAAAGAAACAATCAAGGAAGTGAAGACAAAACCCACAGAGTGGGAGGAAATCTTTACTAGTGATACACCTGACAGAACACTAATGTCAGTAATATACAAACTACTCAAAAAACAAAGAAAACAAATGACCTACTCAAAAGACAGTGTAAAGTGCTAAACAGAGACTTCACCAGTGAAGAAGTAAAGATGGCTGAGAAACATCTTAAAGAGAATACATCATTAATAATTAAGTAAATGCAAATTATGATCACTCTCAGCTATCATCTCACTCTGATATGACTAGCTAAGATCAAGAAAACAACAGACAACAGATGCTGGAGAGGTTGTGGGGAAAAGGAAACACTCATCCACTGCTAGTGGGAATGTAAACTTGTACAACCACTATGGGAAGCAGTGTGGAGAACCCTTAAATACTCAAAATGAGCCTACCTCCTGACCCAGTCATACCACTCTTGGGTATATACCCAAAAGGCTTATTCTCTTGCAAAGATACATGCACGGCCATGTTTATTTCAGCTCTCTTCACAATAGCAAAAAGCTGGAACCGACCCAAATGCCCCTCAACTGATGAGCAGATAGAGAAAATGTGGTACATCTACACAATGGAGTTCTGTGCAGCAGTAAAGAAAGATGACATCATGAGCTTTGCAGGAAAATGGCTGGAGCTAGAGGACATCATGCTGAGTGAAGTAACACAGTCCCAGAAAAACAAACAACGAATGGTATCCCTCATCTGTGGATGCTAGTGCCAATTACCTAGTTGTATTTTTGTGTATGGCCCCCTGAGCTTTGTCCAAAGTAGTTGGGAGTGATGCATATTGGAAACAACAACAAGAACAACAACAACAACAACAACAGAAAGGACTGCATCGAAGAACTGACTGAAACAGTGAACTTCTGTTCATAACAGTCAACTTCCTCATGGAGAATATTGAGAAAGACTGAGAAAGAGATGAAAAGCATGTTTGGCAGAATGCATGAGCTCTGGTGGGGTGGGGGAATGGGGGGCATGGGTCTAGATTTGTTAAAAACATACAATTTAACTTAAAAAAAAAGTTCTCTCTCAAAAATCTATCTGTAAGCTCAACTAAAGAGCTGAACAAACTCGTATTAAATTCTGGCAGTCTATTTTCTCACAGTCATTGAATCAGAATGAGATGCCAGGATCAGATCCCACTTACCATTCCTTTGTTCAGAACCCTGTAATAACTGGGAGCTGAGGCTCAGTGGCAGAGCACTTGCCTACCATTCTCAAGACCCTTGGTTCCATCCTACCACTACAAAAAGAAAATGTATTAACTATTGACCATATTGCATATAAGCATGAGACTTATGCTCCTGAGTTCCTAGAGCTGACTACAGGTCATGCCTTACAGTCTACTCTGGAGGCAGCACCATCTGTACTGTGGAGACTGTAGCCCTTCATCTGTAAGCAGGTGTATGTTGCTGTTACGGTGAGACCTGTAATATCTAAACTCAGTCCAGAGTGTCTCGGGTGGCTGTTCTCAACTGGAGACAGGCAGTTTCATCCTTCTGAAGATAACTGGTACCATCTGTGGACATTTCTGGTTGTTGATACTGGAAGTGCAGTGTGATTGCATCTACTGGTAGCAGCCAGATACACTGTTAAACATGGATAACTAAAAACTATATGAAGGTACTGTTTTGAACCAAGTTCCTGTACTAGGTGCTAACAAGCCAGAACAAAAACTAAGAGAGTCACTCATGCTAAAATCCTACCTCACCAAACTAAAGTCAGTTATGTGACCTTCCCAGAAATAGCTGAAGAGATAAGATTTCCCAAGATGCCAGTTTCAATGGACGTAGACTATTCTCTGCCTTAAAACTTTACAGAAAAATAACCTCAGAAGTTAATTCCTTCCTTCCTTCCTTCCTTCCTTCCTTCCTTCCTTCCTTCCTTCCTTCCTTCCTTCCTTCCTTCCTTCCTTCCTTCCTTCCTTCCTTCCTTCCCTCCCCCCCCTCCCCCCCTCTAGATATTTAGAGGGCTCTTAGCAGGGGCCAGGAATGCTTCTAGGACACTAGTCTCCTCTGAACTCTTATCAGTCCTGCTGTCTAGTAAAGTGGTGTAGCTCACAGGTTCCATCTATCATATTGGTCTGTGGAGTCACCTCATTAGTGTCACTAAGACATCCGTGTCTCTCACTTCAGAGAGCTGCTGTCAGAAGTCACTGAGATAGTATGTCTAGAATGCCTGTCACACACGAAGGCTTCAGTGCACAATGGCCACAGCTACCATTCGGGGTACCCAGAGAAGATCTTTTGACATTATTTAACACGATCTTTGCCACCATTCCACAAAAGGTATGTTTCCCACTAAAATCCAACAAGTATCCCAGCAAGGTTAACTAACTTGAAGCTGTAACAACTTAGGTCTTCTCAGTTCCAACTGATTCCAAAATCCCCAGAAATTTTGCCTTCCTTTAACTACAGTTTCCTGTGGTAAGAATGAAAAATGCATGTTTTTGGGCAAATTTAGCAGTTAGGGGATGAACAGAGCTAGTTGTCTGAATATGTGATGGGTCAACTTCATGGCACAGGATGGAGCAAGCTCACATCCCCTCTACAAGGTGAGTCTTTGTGGACCATATGTTTTAAATTCTTCCCAGATTCTTCATCTCTTCATGATGACTCTGGCTATGGCTGTTCCCCCTGAAACAAATACCCATGAGCACAACTTGTATTTATTTCTGTGCACCACTCCAGGGGAAGGGACTTATGAAACATCTAATCACAAAAAAGAACCTTTTACTGGGGTTTTTTCATTTTGAGGCAAGAGACTGCTACATAGTTCATGCTATCCCTGAACTCAGGATCCTTCTTGCCCCTGTCTCTCAAATGCTGGGATTATTTGTGTGCCATTATACCCAGTGACAGCAAGTTTTATAATCAAATTTTGTTTATTGCTTTTCATTTATGGAAAATGAAACTGGTTTTCCAATTATGATACTGACATAACTTTTGTCTTTTAAAAATATACTTCTGCCAGGTATGGTGATGCATGCCTTTAATCCCAGCACTTGGGAAACAGAGGCAGGTGGATTTCTGTGAGTTCAAGGCCACCCTGGTCTACATAGTGAGCTCCAGGCCAGCTGGGACTAAAGGGAGACCTTGTCTCAAAAAGACCAACACACACACACACACACACACACACACACACACACACACACACACCCTAAGGGCTGAGAAATGGTTCAGTCAGTACAAGTACTTGCCGTTCAAGCACAAGGACCTGAGTTTAGATCCCCACACACATAGGCACAGAGGCACATGCATCTATAATCCTAGCACTGGGGAGGCAGAGACAAGTGGATCCCTGGAATTCATTGGCCTGCCAGCCTAGCAGAATGGATGAGTTCCAGATTCAGTAAGAACCTCTACTTAAAAAAAATAAGGGGTGTGTGTGTGTCTGTGTGTGTCGGGGGGGTATAGAGATGGCTCAGCAATTAAGAGCACACTGGCTGCTCTTGTAGAGGATCAGAGTTCAGTTCCCAGCATCAACATGGTAGCTAACAATTGTCCATAACTCCAGTTCCAGGGGATCCAACACCCTCTTCTGGCTTCCATGAGCACTGCACGACTCAGGAGTACTTAATATGCAGGGAAAACACTCATATGCACAAAATAAAATAAGTAAAAAAATGTTTAAATGGTATGGCAGTATGCTAACTTGGTGGGCTGAGGAGCTTGCCACCAAGTCTGACCACCTGAGTTCAATTTCTGGGACCCACATGGTGAAGAAGAGAACAAACTCCCGCAAGCCATTCTTTACCCTCCACACTCCAACCATGGCACTCAGGTAGGCACACAAATACACAGATGTGCACATAAAAATATAATTTAAGCCAGGCGTGGTGGCACATGCCTTTAATACCAGCACTTGGGAGGCAAAGGCAGGAGGATCTCTGTGAGTTCAAGGCCACCTTGGTCTACGTAGTAAGTTCCAGGCAAGCTGGGGCTACAGGGAGACCCTGTCTCAACCCCACCCTCCAAAAAAAATTAAAAATTAAAATAAAAAAAAATTAAAAAGATGGGGCTGGAGAGATGGCCTAGCAGTTAAGAGCGCCGACCGCTCTTACAGCGGACCCGGGTTCGATCCCCAGCACCCACATGGCGGCCGAGAACCGTCTGAAACTCCAATTCCAGGAGAACTCCAGTTCCAGGGGAGTCCGACACCCTCTTCTGACCTCCGCAGCATTGCACGACACGGGTGCACAAACCTGCATGCAGACAGTACATTGATACACATACAGAAATAAAAAATTAAAAAAAAAATTAAAAAGATGAAAGCCAGGTGTGGTGGCACACACCTTTAATCTCAGCACTCAGGAGGTGGAGGCAGGCAGGTCTCTGAGATCTAGTCTAGCCTAGTCTCCATATCCAGTTCCAGGCCAGCTGGAGATACAAGACCCTGTCTCAAAAAAAAAAAGTGCACATCTACACAAAACAGACATATGACATACAACACACACACACACTGTTCCCTTTATCTCTGTTTCTGTCTCTCTGTATACTCCCCCTCTCTATGTGTATATGTATTACACACAAACACCACACACACACACACCCACACGCCAGGTAAGGTGTACTGTCCTGTTATCATCGGCACCTGGGAGAGGAAGGAGAAGTTGAAAGTTATCCCTTATTAGATCAAGGCCTGCCTGAGTTACATAAAGACTGAGGCGGGGGAACTCCCCCGCCCCAAAATAAAACACTATTTGGAGCTGGGGGAAAAAAGTGCTTGTTGATCCTTTTTGGTTCATAATTGTGATGATTGGGTGCTCATGCTTTTGTGTGACATGCGCTGCCCTCAAACCTCAAACCTTGCTTATGTTGGCACATTACCCTCTGACAAGAAAAAAAAAAAAAAGAAAGAAAAAAAAAAAAGAGAAAGTTCTTGTCTAGCATTAAAGAGTCCCTAGGTCTGATCCCAAGTACTGCAAAAGAAACTAATAAAAACTCTGCGGGCTGGAGAGATGGCCTACGGTTAAGAGGCGCCGACCGCTCTTGCAGAGGACACGGGTTCGCATCCCCAGCACGCCCATGCACCGAGAACCGTCTGTAACTCCAATTCCAGGAGAACTCCAGTTCCAGGGGAATCCGAGACCCTCTTCTGACCTCCGCGGCATTGCACGACACGGGTGCACAAACTTGCATGCAGACAGTACCTTCATACACATACAGAAATAAATAAAATTAATAAAAAAAAACTCTGCAAATTTAAAAAATAAAGAAAATGAAGTCTGAAAAAAAACTAGTCTATAAACATTATCAAAACCATTATATTATTAAATTGTAAAAACTATAGATAATGAAATATTAAGCAATTGAGGTACTGTAGAGATGGGACAAATCCTGAGGATGGCTTAGGAAATGTCTGTATTTCTTTTCAAAAGCTTAAAAAAAAAAATTTGTGTGCTGGGCGTGGTGGCACAAGCCTTTAATCCCAGCACGCAGAGGCAGAGGGGCAGAGGGGCAGAGGAGCAGAGAGGCAGAGAGGCAGAGAGGCAGAGAGAGAGGCAGTGAGGCAGTGAGGCAGAGAGAGAGAGGCAGAGGCAGAGGAGGCAGGCAGTCTCTAAGAATTCAAGGCCAGCCTGGTGTACATAGTGAGTTCCAGGACAGCTCAGGGCACAGGGAGACAGACCAAAAAAAAAAAAAAATTATGTGTATGTTGTGTCTGATTATTTATGTCATGTGCATGCAGATGCCCAAGGTGCCAGAGGGGGCACTGTATCTCCTGGAGCTGGAGTTATAAGTGGTTGTAAGCTGCTCAACATGAGTGCTAGAAAGCAAATTTTGGGTCCTCTGACCCAGCAATAAGTGCTCTTAATTGCTCAGCCATCTCTCCAGCCCCTTCTGTGATGTTTCTATTTGGTGGAATCAGAGTCTTTACTTCAGCACCAACAGCAATGACCCATGCTTGGTCAGTCTAGTGAGTCCAACAGGATGGCTCCCATTAACCAAGAAGAGGTTCTCCTTCTTCCCCAGGAATCTGTCTACTGTCCACAATGAAGGGAGCCTCCTTGATGCCAGTCAGAACCGTACCAGACACCGTCCTCGCGCTGCTCTGAGTGCATGTTGCTGCTACAGCCATTCTCTGCTTCAGGACTCCTTCAGCAACTGTCACATGTCAAGTAGAATCCATGCTCCACTTGCTCCCAGAAAGTGGAGTCCCTTGGTACCCAAGGATAAGCCAACCTATCTGATGCCATGGACAAAGCCCTAGATTTGGGGTCAAACTAAGTAAGAGGTTGCAGACTAGAGGCCCATAGGCTATATTTAAGCTGTAAAATATTTTAGCAAATGAATTTGTATTTCAGAATGAGACTTCCCATGAAAATAAGCCAGATTTATATGATCTTTCCTTAAAATCAGAAGTATTGCCGGGCGTGGTGGCACATGCCTTTAATCCTAGCACTTGGGAGGCAGAGGCAGGCGGATCTCTGTGAGTTCAAAGCCAGCCTAGTCTACAGAGCGAGCTCCAGGCCAGCTGGGACTAAAAGGAAGACCCTGTCTCAAAAATGCAAGAACACACAAAAAAACTCCTGAAGTATTAGCTACACTGTAGGCCAATACTTCTAAATGGCAGCATTAGCCTGGTGCCTCTGACGGGGCTTTTCTCCTTACCAGGGTTCCCACCACTCCTCATTGTGCCACTTTGCTCACACTCCAGGTTATCTGCTCAGGACCCATGTGTTTCTGAGTTTTGCCAAGCCCCAAATCCTATATCAGAAAAACGAGTTTACTGTAAACTAGAGGTTCTCTGAGTTTGGGTCTGTAATTGATTCCACACACAGACTTCAAGCTTCCAAATGCAGCACAGTGCTGTCATCCGACAATGGGGATATTTGCTGTCAGCTTCACCTAGAATGACTGAACAGCCAGTGAAGGGTTTTGCAGAAACAAGTGAAAAAGGAACCAACAGGGCTGAGGTTTGGCTCATAGAAACAATGTCCCTCAGAGTTTTGAGGGGATACAGGACAGAAAGGAACTAGCTCATGACAGCACCCTTCTTTCACATTTGAGCCAATAATTCAGGCTGAGAGCTGGATGAGATGCCGAGACCAAACATAGGAGATGCCAGGGAAGGGCAAGTGGCACAAATGGAGAGAAGCCTAGCCCCATCTCCCAAACAAAATCCTATTATATAACAGAGCACCAAAGTTTCATTTCAAATCCCCTTTCTTAAAACATCATAAAGGAGAAAAGGGAAACTAAGTACTCAGCTGACTGTATGACGGTAACAATGGGGTTTAGAGCAAGGGGTTTAGAGCAAGGATTTGGGGTCATCAAGACATTGAATTTATTCATTATTAACAGCATGTCCTTGTGAAAATTAATTTTCTAATCTGTAGATGAAGAACACGAGACCTGAGCTTTCAAATTCAACATGTATTTACTGATTCCCAACTACACTCCAGATCCAAATGCTGAAGCTAGAATGGATGATGAATAAAACAGAAACAGAGAAGACACTAACCAGTACCATGAGATGATGCCTCTGAAGGAATGCAATGGAGAAAATGGAAGTGTGTTGAGAACAACTGAAGGGAGGCAGCCACATCACTTAAGAAGAGAGAGCTTTGCCAAGAGGAAGGGACTGGAGTTGAGGAGTAACAGTGACTGGAGGTGTTGAACCTGGTGGTCAGCAGTATTTAGCAAACAGCTGTTCTTCTGATCACCTCAGCCATTTAAATATTCTCAACTTTCTTTCAAACAGCAAAAGTGGCCAAACCATAGTTGGGGAAAGGAGGGAAGATACACACACACACACACACACACACACACACACACACACCTCACTTTACTTGGTGTCCTACTTCCTTGTCAAACACCATACAGAAATAGGAACTCCTCAAAATTCTAACTCTAGCATTAGAAAGAGAAGGGCTCTCTTGATTTGATCCTATTTGCTGCTCCTGAGAAGTTCCAATCATTAATTTTTTTTTTCTTTACAGCTGTATGCCTTTGCTCAAACCATTAATAAGACTAGGTGGTTGAGAAAAACACAGACATGTGAACAGGATTCTAGTTACATGATTATGAGTAATGCAAAACTTATGTACATGGACATTTAAAGGTTAGTATAAAACCTTTTGTAGCCTTTGGGACAGTTCCATGAAGGACAATTATTAAGATTCACTAAACACTTATTATGTGCCACACACACTGTGCTGGGGACCTTAAACACACCAGTTCATTTAACTGGGAAACTAGCCTCTGAGGTGACTGACTTCCTTGTACTCACTTCACAGATTAAAAACCAAACCAAACCAAACCTTGAACTTCAAACAGCTACTACATGAAGACTTACTTTGACTCCATCCCTCTCCTAGCAACTGCCATTGCTTTGCTCTGTTTGACAATTTAGTGATCAGCTTTCTTAAAGCAGAAGAGACATCTTCTAAGAGCACTTCTGACTGGGCATGGTGGGGCATGCCTTTAATCCCAGCACTTGGGAGGCAGAGGCAGGTGGATTTCTGTGAGATTGAGGCCAGCCTGGTCTACATAGTGAGTTCCAGGCCAGCTGGTGCTGCAGGGAGACCCTGTCTCAAAAAGACAAACAAAACAAAACACCTGCCTCTGGTTCATTAGTGAATTTTCTCTCTAGCACTAATTCCTAATTGAGGAATTACCCCAGAGTAAAGACTTCCTTCCCTTAGCAAGAAGCCTCATCCTGTACACACCTGGGGGCTCAACCTGCCCCAATTTATCCAGAGTCCTTAACCCTAAAATCAGTCAGTCTACACTGCCTGGCAGATCACACCCTTGGAGATAATCCCTGGATTCCAGCTGGGGGTGGGGGATGGGGGGGGAGTTCCACCTTTAGAGCGTGTGGGAAGAGCACAGCCTCAACAAAAAGCAAGACAAGGACGGTCTGAAATCGAGGCTATGGACCAATGGTAGAATTCTGGGGGTTGCATTCTACCAATAGGAACAAGTGGTGCAGGATGGAGGCGGGGCTAGACACATAGGCAGGCGCCCAGTTTGGGCTTGCACCCTCCCGCCAGGATGCAGCAGCCCCTCCCCAGCTGCAATGGTCAGCTATATTTCTCCTGGCCAAATACACACTCCACTGTGCTTCCAGAGAAAGGGTGGGGGCATTGGTTGCACCACAGGGAACGAAGTGCCAACGGAAGACAGGAATCAAAAACATCCGCACACCGGAAGAGAACCAACCAACAGGACTCGATGGTCTGCGCTACCCAGACACACATTAAGGTGAGGACCGGGTCCAAGTCAATAGTTAGATCCTTTCCCCAGGCCCTGCATGCTTGGCGAGATTCTTGGGGCTCAAGGCTCCTTGGAGGTTCCCAGAAAACTTAAAACTAATGTTGTGCTTCTCTTGAGAACACGAGGCCGTCGGTGCCCCAGGTTCTTTTGTTGTTTTGATTACCCATCTCTAAGGGGTTAAGCAGTACTAGCAACGGTTTCCAAGATTAGGGAGCATAGAGTGGTTGCCTGGTTCCCTCTCTTCAGTAGGATTTCTGCACTGAGCATCCATCTGGGTGTCCCAGAGGGAGCTGTGGGGGTGTTTCCAGCCTGGCTGAAAGGTGATCTTGCCAGCCTTTCAGTGGGGAGTTGGCAGTTAAGTGAAAATGGCTGGTAGTGGTCACTGGGGGCTCGATAAAGAGCAATTTGTAGGGGCTGGAGAGATAGCCTAGCGGTTAAGAGCTCCGTTTGCTCTTGCAGAGGACCCGGGTTCGATCCCCAGCACCTACATGGCAGCCGAGAACCGTCTGAAACTCCAATTCCAGGAGAACTCCAGTTCCAGGGGAATCCGACACCCTCTTCTGACCTCCGTGGCACTGCATGACACGGGTGCACAAACTTGCATGCAGACAGTACCGTCTGAAACTCCAATTCCAGGAGAACTCCAGTTCCAGGGGAATCCGACACCCTCTTCTGACCACCGTGGCACTGCACGACACGGGTGCACAAACTTGCATGCAGACAGTACATTCATACACATGCAGAAATAAATAAATGCCGGGCGTGGTGGCGCACGCCTTTAATCCTAGCACTTGGGAGGCAGAGGCACTAGGATCTCTGTGAGTTTGAGGCCAGCCTGGTCTACAGAGTGAGTTCCAGGACAGCTAGAGCTACAGGGAGACCCTGTCTCAAAAAGACCAAAAAAAAAAAAAAAAGAGCAATTTGTAGAAAGCTGGCAGTATTGCCAACTTCTGGTACTGAAAGGGGAGGGAGGCCTAGTGGCCTAGGCCGTAGGAGGGTTTCAGTGGAAAAAGGGAATGAAAGATTTTACATGGAACAGAATCAGTACATTTGTCAATAAATGTTGCACTGTGTGCACCCAAGCTGTAGGAGTAATGGTTGGCAGATCTGAGTTTGAGGTCAGCCTGGTCTACATAGTGAATTCCAGTAAGGGCTACATAGTGAGTGTGTGTGTTCTGCATGCAGTAAGTGTAGCCATCATTCCTCTCTCTTACAAGGTATCTTGGTCCCTCCCTATACAGTAACTTTCTAAAGAAATTAACACAGGTGTTTAGATCCAGTACCTTTTGGGCCTGGGGAAACAGTGAAGATTTGTCCCTGCAAGTTGCTAACCTTCTGAACTAGGTAGTTATTAATACAACTGGGATATGTGGGAAGATGACTATTTAAATTCTAAGGATAAAATGTAGCCAGCCACGTGTCAGATTCTGCCTACTGACAACCAGCTGGCTTATTTTGACTTTTTTCTTTTTCGTTTTCTTTTTTTTGGTCTTTTTGAGACAGGGTCTCCCTGTAACTCCAGCTGGTCTAGAACTCGATATGTAGACCAGGCTGGCCTTCTGGCCCTGAACTCACAGAGATCCAGCTGCCTCTGCCTCTCAAGTGCTGGGATTACAGGCATGTGCCACCATGCCTGGCTTCTTTTTGATATATTTATTTAATTTTATGTATATGAGTGTTTTGCCAGCATGATGTAAATGCACCCATGACACACAATGCCTGAAGACCCCAGAAGAGGGCATCAGATCACCTGGAACTGGAGTTAAAGACAGTTAAATGGCATGTGGGTCCTGGGAACTGAACCCAGGTCCTCTGCAAGAGCAGCCAGTGCTCTTAACCACTGAACCATCTCTGCAGCCCCCCCCCATTTTTATAGGAACAGTAATTGTCCTATATTTAAATTAATTCAAATTAAATAGAATTTAAATTCTATTTGGTTTCAACTCTTTGTCATCTGGAAGCTTGTCATACAGTCTTGCTAAGTGGTACAGGAATGCAGTTAAGGTCTACAGATGACTAGTGGGTTTGATGGAGCACTGGATCAAATTTGTATCATTTCCTTGACTTTGGGGTGTACTGCAAATGTTCTGAAGTTAGTTTAGTACTGTTTACAAAGAACATGATGAATTTAACTGTTGATGCCATCTATTCTCAGTGAGAAAGACTACAGAAAGACAGTGTAATTACCATGGTAAGAAAATGCCCTTTGGGGCAGGCGAGATGGCATAGTGGTTAAGAACACTTGCTGCTCTTGCAGAGGATTTGGGTTCAGTTCCCAGCACCCACATGATGGCTCATAACCATTTGTAACTCCAGTTCCAGGGGAACCAATGGCCTCTGTGGGCACCAGGCACACATGTAGTACAAAAACATACATGCAAACAAATATATATATATGTAAAATCTTAAAAGAAAAAAATGCCCTTTGGGGGATGGAGTATTATTGGTAGAGTGCTCTCTTAGCATACATGAAGTCCTAGGTTTGATTCCTAGCACCATGTAAACTGAGTGTTGCTTTTATTTAAATTTTATTTATTTTTTTATATGTATGAATGTACTGTCTGCATGTAGGTTTGTGCACCTGTGTCGTGCAATGCCGCAGAGGTCAGAAGAGGATGTTGGATTCTCCTGGAACTGGAGTTAAAGACGGTTCTCAGCCGCCATATAGGTACTGGGGATCGAACCTGGGTCCTCTACTAGTGCAGTCAGCACTCTTAATCGCTAGGCCATCTCTTCAGCCCCGAGTATTGCTTTTAAACAACTCCCAGAACCTGGAGGTAGAGGCAGGAGAATGAAAAGTTCAAGGTCAAACTCAACTGTACAGGGAGTTTCAGCCTGGGATACATGAGACACTGTCTCAAAACGGGTAGGGGACCTTTAAGGCTGACCTTTCTGCCTTTGACCCTCATTCTTCATTCTCATCTTAGCTCAGACTACAAACATATTTGTAGTAATGCAGTATGTAGGCAACTTGGAACTGGAGAACTTTCAATTTAAGAATCTGCAAATTCTAACCTTTTTCCTTTCTGTCCCTGCAGGCTTTGACTTACCTAACTGCTGGTCTAGCACTAAAATTCTAGTTTTCTTTTCCTTCTTCCCCTCTCCCTTTTCTTTTCCTTTTTCTTCTATCTTCTGGTGTTTGACAAGAAACACAACTCTGTTTGGCACTGCAACTTGGGGAAGAAGTTGTGACGGAAAAGTGTCTAAAGACATGGTGCAAAGGAACTTCAGTGACAATGAAGAGGGGATTTTTAATAATGCAGAGAAGTTGTGAGAATGTGAAATGGGCTTACTGAAGGACCAGAGCTGTGTGCACTCACAACAGAACTATAATGCCAACTTACCCAGTCTGCCAAGACAAACATTACTGAGGCATTGAAAACCATTCAGCAGAGCTCCCCTTTATCCCTACACAACATATTTCATGGTCATCAATTGCTTCTGATATTGTTTTCACCTAAAAAAATAAATAAAACATGGTATACAGTAGCCTTTTAACCAAAACATGGCATAGCTGAAAGGTGCTGGTGGCTGTGCTGCTGCCTGACAGATAGTACAGGTACTCTGATGACATAAAGCCATGCTGCTTTGAGTTTCCTTAAACATCACTGGTTCACGCAGTCCTGGTATGACGTCCTCCCTCCGTCTCCCCGCCCCAACCTGGCAAGTACCTATGCACAAATAAGTACAAGAAAAGGATTCCTTAATTCCTTATCAGTAGCATAAATTCAGATCAGAAATGTGTATGATGAAAAAAAAAAAGGAAACAAAAAAAAAAAAAAAAAAAAGATGAGTGTGATCAACGCCCAGAGACTAACCACCTGGGAGCCTGAGATAGTGACACTGTTGCTTTCTGATGGTTGAATGTACACAAACTTGTTTCATACATAAAATTACTTGAAGTATTATTTGAAACTGTCTTCAGGTTATGTATACGTGAAATGTAAATGAATGTAGACTTGGGTCCTATCCCCAAGACAGCAATATACAGACAAATATTCAAAAAAGTTTCTTATATCCATATTGAAAACATTTCTAGCTATAAGCACTTCAGATAAAGTAAACCTGTATCTGCATATATGTTCCTATTAATTCTGTACGGCCCCCTTAATTATCTTGTGAAAATCTTAATAACGAAGGTGAAGGTTCAGAGTTTTGGAAACACCAGGGCGTGTGTGGCCACCTTCTAAATCCCTATACTCTAGTAGTTCTGGATGAGCAAGTCGCAGGCGGATCTTTTTGAGTTCCAAGGCCAGCCTGGTCGACAGAGTGAGTTCCAGGCCAGCGGGCTACAAGGAGACCCTGTCTCCCGAAAAGTCCAAAAAAAAAAAAAAAAAAAAAAAGACAGTTTTGAAAACAGAGCCAGGAATGGTGGCTAATGCCTGTAATCTCAGCACTTAGGAGGCTAAAGCAAGAGGACTGCCATAAATTCAGGGCCAGCCTGTGCTACAAAATGAAACACTATCTCAAAACAAACCAAACCAGAAAACAACAACAACAAAAAACAATTACAATGTCCTAACTGTAGTCAAATAGTGACTAAAATACCACAAATAGGGGCTGGAGAGATGGCCTAGCAGTTAAGAGCACCAATCGCTCTTGCAGAGGACCCGGGTTTGATCCCCAGCACCCACATGGCGGCTGAGAACCGTCTGAAACTCCAATTCCAGGGGAATCCGAGACCCTCTTCTGACCTCCGCGGCGGGTGCACAAACCTGCATGCAGACAGTACATTCATACACATACAGAAATTAAAAAAAAAATACCACAAATAATACTCATGTATATGATGCATTTTCTAAATGAAAGGACATTATGTGGAGCTGGAGAGATGGCTCAGCACCCACATGGCAGCTAGCAAACATCTGTAACTCCAGTCCCAGGGGAGCTGATACTCTCCTCTGACCTCTGTGGGCATGCATGACCTAGGTGCACTTACATTCATGCAGGCAATACACTCATACACATAAAATAAAAATAAAATATTTTTTTTAAAAAAGAAAGGACATCGATCCCCAGCACCCACATGGCAGCTGAGAACCATCTTTAACTCCAGTTCCAGAGGAATCCAGTGCCCTCTTCTGAGCTCCGCGGCATTGCACAACATGGGTTTACAAACCTACATGCAGACAGTACATTCATACACATACAAAAATAAAATTAAAAAAAAAAAAAGAAAGGACATTATGTTTTCTTCAACTTACTAGAATATAGTCAGAGAAAATAGATCATGGTAAAACCGCTTTGAATTGGTATGCAAAAATAGTCAGACTCTGGTAACTAACTAAAGGAGTTTCAAATGCTAAATGAGAACAGCTATTGACTGTCCAGCACTGCTGTCCATACTGCAAGACATCCAGCAAACTGAAGCCTGCAACTACAATGACAGTCAAAAATGATCTGACAGATTTCAATGATTTCCCCATAAGACTGCTTCTAGAAGTGGATACATAGGATGAGGCTGGGTTTAATGTTGGGATGCTGCTGCAAGTTTTCTTAAGCGTTTCTGTTACTACACACCATTACTTTCTAGGGGTAACACAGTAGTAGTTGTGACTATAGAAACATTGTGCACAAGCATATTATAAGTGTATATAATCAAACATAAATACAATTGAGAATTAGAATGCACATGTAATTGTAATAACAAAGGAACTTCAAGTGTGATTTTAAACATGCAGCTGAGAAAAAAGTAAGAATATCTGAAAATTGTGTTTCAGTGGATCAGCAACCCTATGTTGTCTAAAATGAGTATCTGTCACATAGGAGTAAAAAAAAAAAACAACCAAAAACCAAAAAACAAAACCCACTTAAGCTTTCATGCTGCTTTCAAATGTATCTGAAGCAGTTTAAATTTAGAAAATTTTTAATTTTTATTTTTATGCGTATCAGTGTTTTGCCTGTGTGTAAGTGCACCCATGTTGTGCAATGGCCATGGATTCAGACAAAGGCATCTGAATCCCTTGGAACTAAAGTTACAGAAGATTGTCAGGTGCCATTTGAGTGCTGAGATTTGAACCTGGGTCTTCTGCAAGAATAGCCAGTGACCCTAACTGCTGAGCCATCTCTCCAGCCCCCTAAATTAAAAAAATTTAAAGAATTCTTTTAGAGGGTACTAAAATGACAACTGTATTATAACTTTAAGAAACAAAGTATGAATCAGTTCTTGGTAAGTATATTGCAAACAAAACAAAACAAAAAACCCCCCAAAACTACTGTACTCCATTAACAATAAAAATGTATCACCGGGCGTGGTGGTGCATGCCTTTAATCCTAGCACTAGGGAGGCAGAGACAGGTGGATCTCTGTGAGTTCAAGACCAGCCTGGTCTACAGAGTGAGTTCCAGAACAGCTGGGGCTACAGGGAAACCCTGTCTCCCAAAAAAAAAAAAAAAAAAAAAAAAAAAAAGAGCATAGCTTTTATACGCTGATTTAGAACAAAATCAAAGAACGGAACTTTTTTTTTTTTTTTTGTTTTTCAAACAGGAGGTCTCCCTGCAAGCCCCAGCTGTCCTGGAAACTCACTCTGTAGACCAGGTTGGCCTTGAAACTCACCACATAAGATCCACCTGCCTCTGCCTCCCAAGAGCTAGATAAAGGCATGCCCACCAGCTCAGGCAGCAAACTTTTTAAAAAAAAAAAAAAAAAAAAAAAAAAAAAAAATACTAAAACAAAGATTTAAAAGCAGGAATAAGACAAGCACTGAAACAGCATCCAAAGGTCTCAGTGAATTGAGGAGACAACCAAGTTGGAGAAAAGGGAAGCATCTAGAATTTGTGGGACAGGAAACTGGAGAGGAAGAAGCTGCATGCCCAGAGAACTCTGCAGGGTTTACAGAGAGTTCTATTGTCTGTTTTGCAAGTGCCGAATACCATAAACAATAGATCCAATAATTCCCAGAGCTCACAAGGGCTGGAAATAATTTGTAATCTATTGGTCTGAATAAAGAAACCACCATATATACACTCCAACCATAAAGTCTCCCTAAGAATTTCCGTAAGGGGCCTGGAGAAATGGCTCAGCAGTTAAGAGCACTGGCTGCTCTTTGTAGAGGATATGAATTCAGTTCCTAGTATCCACATGGCCGCTAACAATACTTCATAACCCAGTCCCAGGGGATCCAACGTCCTCTTTTGGCTTCTGTGGGCACTGAATGCACTGGGTGCACTTGATACATGCAGGCAAAACTCTCATACACATAAAATAAAAATTATAAACAAAAAATTCTGTAAGCAAACCTTAGTAGTGGGGATTAAATTAGTTTACAGTCAATAACTTCTATGGCCAGCCATAAAAACTTTAAAAAAGATCAAGCTGCTGGGCGTGGTGGCGCACGCCTTTAATCCTAGCACTTGGGAGGCAGAGGCAGGCAGAGATCTTTTTGAGTTCAAGGCCAGCCTGGTCTACAGAGTGAGTTCCCAGGGACACCTGGGGCTACAGGGAGATCCTGTCTCGAAAAGACAAAAAAAAAAAAAAAAAAAAAAAAAAAAAAAACCAATCAAAAAAAAAAGGTTAAGTAACTATAATAGAAGTCTGACCATCATTAAAGGAATACAGCAAGATTCAGCATCCAACCATGTAAAATATAAAATTTGCAATGCCCGGGCATGCAAAAAAGCAGAAAAAGATGACCCATCCAGAGAAAAATTGAGGGGGCTAAAGAGATAGCCTAGCAGTTAAGAGCATTTGCTGCTCTTGCAGAGGACCTGGGTTCAGCTGCTAGCACCTACAATGGGCAGTTCACCACTGTCTGGAACTCTAGTTACAGTGGATCTGATACACTCTTCTGGTATCTCAGAACACTTGCATGTATGTGCTGTACATACACTCAGGCACATACACATAAATCTTTTAAAAATTTGTAACAGGCTTGTAAATAATAGACAGAATAAAAACACAAAGATATTAGAAATATCATGTGAACATGATGTGAAAAGAAATGAGTTAAAAAAAAAATAAATTCAGAGACCCAAGAAACTCAGTAAGCTCCAAGCAGAATTAACACAAGAAAACCTACCAAGGGACAGTATAAACTGCTAAAAAGCAATATTGGGAAAGCTTTGGGTCCATCAAAATGGCCTAGTGGGTAAGGGAGCTTGCCACACAAGCCTGGCAAACTAACTTTGACAGCCCCCCCGCTGCCCCCAAGCCCACATAAAGCTAGAAGGAGAGAACGTATTTTACAGAACTGCCCCCTGACCTCCACATGCACATTATGGCATGTGCACCCCCCATCATGTACACACACAATAATAAATATATGTCTTAAAGCTTTAGCATCCAGAGATAAGGGCTACATTTATTCACAAGGAAATAAGGATCAAAGCAGATTTTTTTTCTTCATTTAAAATCATGCAACCATGGAGCTCAGAAGAAAATAAAAGATCTTAAAAATGGTGAAGAAATGTAAAATTCTATACCCAGTGACATAGTTTTCAATATGAGGAAAAAAAATACTTTTTAGACTAATAAAGAATAAAGAACAAAAGAATTATCAGACCTGGAAGATACACAGAACAAACTAAAAACCTCAAGGAACAAGATTATGAAAAATTTTAAAATACACAAAAATGGAACAACCAGCAGACTGTGGGACACTATGAAAAGATCACAACCTCCGCCGCATCATAGGAATAGAGGAAGGAGAAGAATCCCAGAGAATGTATTGATCAGATCTTCAACAGGAAGGTAATAATAGATGAAAACTTCCCCCAAACTAAAAAAGGACAAACCAATACCACTACAAGAAGCACATAGAACTCCCAAACAGACAAGATCAGAAAGAAATTCTCCACGCCACATCATATTAAAATGCAGACACCCAAAACAAAGACAAAATCCTTAAAGCTTTGTTCTGCTTCCTCCATTCTGCTTCTGAGGCTTTTTTTCATTCCTTTCCTCTTGAAGGATGAGTGTTTGATTCCTTTTTCATTTTCTTCTGATTTCTTTACTGTTTCTATTTTTTTTGGGCTTCTCGGTTCTTTTTGTAGCTTTTTTTGCTGATGGTTGGTTTCTTTTTCTTTTTCAGCATGGGATCTTTTCAGTGTTTCTACTTCCTTCTGCGAGAGCTTGTCATTCTCTCTCTCTCTCGTCCTTCTGAGTTCCTCATTCTCTTTCTTAGTTCTTTAATTTGTTCTTTATGCTCTTGTAGTTCTTTAAGTATGTTCCCAATTGTGTTTCTGATGTCTGTGTCCTGGGGCATCCCCGGAGGGATCCCACTGCAGGAGTCTTCCATAGGGTGGTAAAGCTTGGTATCGGATTATCCTGCCCCCTTTCCAGTGTTGTCTCTTCTTCGTGATCTGGCATATGGGCTTCTTCTTGCCTGTATTCCAATGTGAGTCCTAAATTGCCTCTTCACTGTGTTGAAGGCTTGCTTTGCTTGCCTTCTTCAGATGCTCTTCGTAACTCTCCGTTGGGGCGGGTGCGGGGGTGGGGGGGAACGGGGGGGGGGGACGGACGACACACACCTTCCGCTGAGCTCAGGAGATCTCGACTGAGAACATATCAAAAATTTAAATGTCTGCCACG
The DNA here is from genome assembly GCA_009823505.1 of Rhizomys pruinosus. Classification (NCBI taxonomy): domain Eukaryota; kingdom Metazoa; phylum Chordata; class Mammalia; order Rodentia; family Spalacidae; genus Rhizomys; species Rhizomys pruinosus. The sequence goes on from VZQC01002907.1 coordinate 4,605,040, forward strand.
CGTGGTGGCACACACCTTTAATCTCAGCACTTGGGAGGCAGAGGCAGGTGGATCTCTGTGAATTCAAGGCCAGCCTGATCTACAGAGTGAGCTCCAGGCCAGATGGGACTAAAAGGAGACCCTGTCTCAAAAATACCAAATAAATAAACAAATAAATAAATATTTAAATGTCTGATTACAGAAGCACAAGGACACCAGAGAATATGGTTGACTGTATTTTTCCAAAGATTCCCTCCTATCCCAACCCATATGCCTTGCTTCTAATGTGACATCAATATTCTTTCACAAGATGTGGGTGTAGGCTGGGGGTGTGGTGCAGTGGGAGACCCTGGGTTCCATTCCCAGCACCACAAAAATACAGATTAATAGGGAAAAAAAGTGTGTCTATGTGGGAGGGTGTGTGTGTCTATGTTCTCCCTCCTTTAATTTGGGTTAACCATTTTAAAACATTACTGCTCCTAGTCAAGACTGTTACAAAAGGTAATATAACCTAGCCTGTATTAAAGACACTTGCCTCTGAAACACAGTCTCCAGACTCTTATTAGGCCATATAAGAAGACTGTATATGTAGACCCTGGCTAATAGATGGTTAAATGCTAAGCAAGCAGTAAGAGCATGATACTTGGGGCTGGAGAGACAGTTCAGCAGTGAAGAGCTGCTTGCTGCTCTTTCAGAGGACCCAAGTTCCCAGTACCCGAATCCAGTGGCTCACAACTGTCTGTGACTCCAGGGCCAGGAAACCCAACACTCTCTTCTGGCATCTGAAAGTACTCACAAACACATGGCATACATTCATACAGAGGTGAGAAGAAGAAAGAAGAAAGAAAGAAGAAGGAAGAAGGAGGAGGAAGAAGAGGAGGAGGAGGAGGAAGAAGAAGGGAGGAGGAGGGGAAGGAAGGAAGGAAGGAAGGAAGGAAGGAAGGAAGGAAGGAAGGAAGGAAGGAAGGAAGGAAGGCAGGCCAGGTGCAGGTGTGGTAGTATACATATTTAATTCCAACACTCAGGAGGCAAAGGCAGGCAGATCTCTGAGATCAAGGCCAGCCTGGTGTACATAGCTTGTTCTACGCTATTTGGGTCTACAGGGAGACTGTCTCAGAAAAGAAAAAAGACCATGATATGCAACTGAGCCAACCTTCAAAGCTAAGTATAGCACATATAACATGTATAATTCCAGAAATCAGGAAGCTAAGGCTAGAAGTTCAAGGCCAGCCTGAACTTACACAATGACATACTGTCTTCAAAATAAAAACAAACAGAAGGTTGGAAAGATGGCTCAGCAATTAAGAGCATTTGGTGCTCTTGGAGAGGACCTAGGTTTGGTTCCCAGTATCCATATCAGGGGGCTCATAATTGCCTATAACTCTAGTTCCAGGGAATCCAATGCCCTCTGCCTCAGTAGGCACCTGCATGCATGTGGTGCACATAAACTCAGGTAGGCACAGATACATACATGTAATAAAACCTGTGTAGTCCTGCATCTATGTAAAAGCGAAAACAAACAAAAATAATGACAACCTTTAGATAATTTGTTCTCAGCTTTGAGCTCCCCCAATAGAGGGAACAGGCAGGCTGGCAGTAGTACTCTTTTAGGACTGAGTTACTGGTGATTCTTTTATCAGCAAAGTAATTATAACAAGAAAATTTTAATTTAAAAAATTAGTAAAGCATAGCAGTTGTTCCTTAAGTTACACTTTAAAGTTATAGAGGAAGGGGTAAAATTACTCCAATATAGACATAATACAGCTATATCAACCAGTGAAAGAATAAAACAATAAAAAAAAAAAATCGCAGCTGGTAAAGAATGGAGCCAATATGAAATCTTTAAAAAAAAAAAATACTCAGGGTTGGAGAAACTGCTCAGCAATTAAGATGGTGTACTACTCTTTTAGAGGATCTGACTTGGTTCCCAGGATCCACGTAGGGCATCTCACAACCACCTATAACTCCAGCTCCAGAGTGATCTGATGCCATCTTCTGGTATCCTTGAGCACTGCACTCATGTGCACAAACCCACACAAAAACACATACACATAACACATAAAAAAAAAAGTTAATCTTTAGTCCCAGGGTTGTAGCTCAGTGGTAGAGCATGCCCAAGATCCCTGGATTCAATCTCCAGCACATACATGTATACAAAGGTATAATTTCACCCAAATTCATCCATATACTTAATATAATCCCCATCAAAATCCCAGCAGGCTGCACCACAGAAAGAAATAAAAACTAGGGGGCTGGAGAGATGGCCTAGCGGTTAAGAGTGCGGACCGCTCTTACAGAGGACCCAGGTTCGATCCCCAGCACCCACATGGCGGCCGAGAACCGTCTGAAACTCCAATTCCAGGAGAACTCCAGTTCCAGCGGAATCCGACACCCTCTTCTGACCTCCGCGGCATTGCACGACACGGATGCACAAACTTGCATGCAGACAGTACATTGTTACACATACAGAAATAAATAAATGCCGGGCGTGGTGGCGCACGCCTTTAATCCTTGCACTTGGGAGGCAGAGGCACGCGGATCTTTGTGAGTTCGAGGCCAGCCTGGTCTACAGAGTGAGTTCCAGGACATCCAGAGCTACAGTGAGACCCTGTCTCAAAAAGACCAAAAATAAATAAATAAATAAATAAATAAACAAATAAAAACTAGAAAAACTCCTAGCACTTGGGAGGCAGAGGCAGGCAGAGCTTTGTGAGTTCAAGGCCAGCCTGGCCTACAGAGTGAGTTTCAGGGCAGCTGGGGCTACAGGGAGACCCTGTCTCGAAAATACAAAAAAACCCAAACAAACAAACAAACCCCCCCAAAACAAAACAAACAACAAAAAAGAAAAATAAACTTATGAACAAACAAACAAAACAAAAAAACACAGTGAGCTCCAGGCCAGCTGAGACTAAAGGGGAGACCCTGACTCGAAAAGACAAAAAACAAAACAAAAAAACTATGGGGCTAGAGAGATGGCTCAGTGGTTAAGAGCACTGACTGCTCTTGCAGAGGACCCAGGTTCGATTCCCAGTACCCACATAGTGGCTAAGAGGCGTCTTTAAGCCTAGTGTGGTGGTACATGCATTTAACCCCAGCAGACGCAGAGGCAGGTGGATCTCTGTTGAGTTCAAGGCCAGCTGGGTCTACAGGGAGACCATGTCTCAAACACACACATAAAACAAACAAACAAACAAGCAAACAAACAAACACCAAACTAACTAGAATAACTCGAACCAATTTTAAAACAGAATGAAGCTGTAAAGAGCTACATGCACACCGGACATGATTGTGCATGTCTTTAATCCCAGCACTTGGGAGGCAGAGGCAGGTGGATCTGTGAGTTCAAGGCCAGCCTGGTCTATATAGCAAGCTCCAGGCCAGCTGGGACTCAAGGGAGACCCTGTGTCAAAAAGACCAAAAAAAAAAGAAAAGAAAGAGCTACACACACAATTCTGACAACAGGGACTGTGGTGTAGCTCAGTCAGTAACACAGGGCATGCTTAGCATGTTTAAGACCCTGGATTCAACTTCATCACCAAAATCAAAGCAACCTGTGATATGTCAGTTCAGTGATCAGTACAGCAGAATGCTAGTGTGAAGCTAGGGATGCACAGAGCCACAGAAGAGCCCATGTATTTATGGTCAATTGGCTTTTTTTTTTTTACAAAGATGTGGGTATATATATATATATATATATATATGAATGAATAATAGTCTTTTTTAAAATTTTTTATTTATTTCTGTATGTGTATGAATGTACTGTCTGCATGCAGGTTTGTGCACCCATGTCGTGCAATGCCGCAGAGGTCAGAAGAGGGTCTCGGATTCCCCTGGAACTGGAGTTCTCCTGGAATTGGAGTTTCAGACGGTTCTTGGCCGCCATGTGGGTGCTGGGGATCGAACCCAGGTCCTCTGTAAGAGCGGTCGGCGCTCTTAACCGCTAGGCCATCTCTTCAGCCCCGAATGATAGTCTTTTCAACCAGTGGTGCTGAAACAACTGGACACTGCTATGAAAATATACTCAAAAAAATAAATAAATAAAAAAGAAAATATACTCCAGATGGATGAAAGACCTAACTTTCTTGGAAAACAAAACAAAACAAAACAAAACAGAAAAAGACAATTATGATTTCAGTTCAGGGAGATTCCTCAGATAGGATTACAAAAAGCAAAAATTGTTAAGAACCTGATAAACTAGATTGCAAGTATTTTTTGAAATCTTTCTTCAAAAGATGCTACTGTTTTGCCTACCGCTTTTAGTGGAACTGGTATCAACATGCAGATTTTCATAAAAACACAAGACCATTAGGCTGGAGAGATGTCAGTGGTTAAGAGCACTGGTTGTTCTTGCAGAAGACCCGGGTTCAAGTCCCAGCACCCACATGGCAGTTAACAACTGTCTATAACTCCATTTCAGGGGATCTAACAACCTCTTCTGTCCTTCTCAGGCACTGCATGACATGGGTGCACTTAAATACATGCAGACATAACATTCATATACATGAAATAAAAATAAAGAAAAAATGTTTAAAAAATATTTTAAAAAGGGGCTGGAGAGATGGCCTAGTGGTTAAGAGTGCCGACCGCTCTTACAGAGGACCCGGGTTCAATCCCCAGCACCCACATGGCGGCTGAGAACCGTTTGAAGCTCTAATTCCAGGAGAACTTCAGTTCCAGGGGAATCCGAGACCCTCTTCTGAACTCCGCGGCATTGCACGACACGGGTGCACAGACTTGCATGCAGACAGTACATTCATACACATACAGAAATAAATAAAATTAATAAAAAAATATTAAAAAAAAAACACTTACTTTTAAAAATAAAAAAATCCCCACAAGACCATTACGTAAGCTTGAGGCTGAACCCTGGGATAGTACAGAACATGTAAAGGCCATGATTCAAGATAAGGATTGTCTCTTAGTTAGCAAAGGCTAGTCTTTGCTAATAAGCAGTTGGAAAGTGGATCTTCCTGTTCCAATTACAACATTCATCTTGTGCTATGATTTTGTGATGGTGTTAAGGAAAGAGTCTGATACCACTCCCAAGAGGAATAAGCATAAAAGAAAAATGGTTAAGTTGGCCATCCTAAAATTATAAAAGGTGAATGAAAATAGCCAAATTAGTGGCTTTTTTTTTTTTTTTAGAGTGCCTTCCCAGTGAATGGGGTGCAGGAGTTTTTATACTCAGCCACTTTCACAGACACTATGGCAAGTGCCATCTAAGTGCTGTCTGATTTACTGCCTTTTTTTTTTTTTGCGGTCTTAGCCTCAGCCTTTAACAGCTGCGCTATCCCCACAGCCCGATTTACTGCCTTTTTAAAATTTACTATTTTTATTTTAGTGTACAAGTATTGCCTGCATGTGGGTAAGTGCACCTGTGTTGTGTAATGCCCAGAGTCAGAAGGTGTCAGATTCCCCTGGAACTGAAGTTATAGACGGTTGTTAGCCGCCGTGTGTGTGTGTGCTGGGAATCGAACCTGGGTCCTCTGCAAGAGCAGTTTTCTTAACTGCTGAGCCATGTCTCCAGCCCGATTTACTGCTTTAACAAACCAGGAGACAGATAACTGTGTGTGAGATAAATAAAATACACAATCAACAACAACAAAAGATGCTGCTAAGAAAATGAAAGGGCAAGTCATGGAGAAAAATCTATAACCATACACCTGACAAACAGTAGAGACGATAGAAGGAACTTACATCACTCCATTTCCAAGACAACATATCTCTGTAAACATTCAACAATAGGATATACTAATGGCAACCAAACACGAAAGCATGTGCTTAAATTATCATCAGTTGCCAGGCGCGGTGGCGCGCACACCTTTAAGCCCAGCATTCAAGAGGCAGAGGCAGGCATATCTCTGTGAGTTCTAGGCCAGCTGAGGCTACAGGGAGACCCTGTCTCAGAAAGACCAAAAAAAAAAAAAAATCATTGGTCATTATGGGACACACAAAACCGACACAGAGATCCCATTACACAGCCATGACATGACTAAAATGAAAACACTGACAACGTCCGGCATTAACAATAAGTGCCTGCTATGAGAGTAGACTGGGAACTTTCCCACACTGCTCACAAGATCTATGTTAGACATAACTTTACTATATTACCCAGCAATCCTTAGCTCCACCCCTACCACCAAAATTGTATGGCCACAAAAAAATTGTGTGGTTGCATATGTGAAATGGCTCTACAATAGCTCCAGTGAGAACCTGAGTTCTCCAAGCAGTGGATGGTAAACAAGGCTTGATATGCTATATAAAGGCATAGTATCCAGCTACACAAAGAACAGCTTCTGATATCCCCAAGATTAAAGAAGCCAGGATCAAGAGATCAACAACATTTTATGTGAATCTATTTTTATAAAATTCTAGAAAAGCAAAATTATAATGCAATTAGCAAGTCAGTGGTTGCCAAGGGCC
>VZQC01002907.1:4612611-4643787 GCA_009823505.1 Rhizomys pruinosus
AAAAAAAAAAAAAAAAAAAAAGGAACACAAGACCAAAGTGTGGTGGTGCAGGCTTGTAAAACCAGCACAAAGAAGGCTGAGGCAGGAGTATCCCAAGTTCAAAGTCAGCCTGAGCTACATAGCAAGACTCCCCTTCCCATCTCATAGAGAGGGAAGAAGAAATGGAGGGGCAACCTTGTGTGACACATCTTAAAACAATGTTGCAGAGAACTGTTCCAGCTATGGCTAGATGCCAAGTGTACTTTCCTTCAGCAAGTGTTCTTTAACATTTAAAGCAAAATTAAGCAGGTTTCTTTTTTACTGCCCTACTTCTCAGAGTTTGTAATATGCTAATGCAGACTATGAATTTCCAAGAGAGGGATTTAACATGTAACCTTTCTAAGCTTACTTGATTAAAGGTTCCTTTTATTCTCAAAGAACCTTTAATGGCAAAGAGCTCTCTCTAGCTTTGTAGTTGAAAATGTCTGTGTTCAAATTCCAGCTCTGCCACTCATTACCTGTAATTGTGGGTGAACAATCAATTTTTCTACTAGAAAATGTGGAAACAATACTTACATTTCAGGAGACTGATTTAAGGATAAATCACACATACAAAGAGTTTTTGACAATTTGGTAAACTTTCAGTAAGACTGCAATCTGTCTACCTGAAAGCAGTTGACAAGTCTTGCTTCTGTGCTCCCCTGCTGGGGATCGATTCATCTCTCTCTCTCTCTCTCTCTCTCTCTCTCTCTCTCTCTCTCTCTCTCTCTATCTCTCTCTCTTTCTTAAAGGTATTTCTTGGGATCTAAAAAACTATTCAGAAAAAGTTGTGTGTGGTGGCGCACACCTTTAATCCTAGCTCTCTGGAGGCAGAGCCAGGCAGATCTCTGTGAGTTTGAGGCTAGCCTGGTTTACATAATGAGTTCCAGGACAGCTGGGGCTACAAGGAGACCTTATCTCAAAAAGACCCAAAACAAACAAAAATGACAAAGAAAATTATTCAGAAAGACTGATCAATTTTACCCTTCATTATGGTACAATCATAAGATGGAAAATTACCCAGCACTGGAAATAAGTGCAACTGAACAGGGACTTTCCATACTGGATGGAAAAAAAAAAATTATAAAAGACAATGACACTATATTTATAATATTCAACCTTGTAAAAATAAAGCAAAATTAAACAAGTGTACTAAAACATTAAAAATCTAGTAAATAAAAAACTATGCTTTTTTTTTTTTTTAAGCAAGAGAATGATAATCACAAAACTTCTACCACATAGGGCTGGCAAGAGGGCTCAGTGGGTAAAGTCACTTGCAGCCACGCCTGACAATCTGAGTTCCATCCTGGAACCCACAGGAGGCTAGAGAGATGGTTCAGCAATTAGGAGCATTGGTTGCTCTTGTAGAGGACCTGGGTTTGGTTCCCAGAACTCACATGGTGGCTAAGGATCATCTATAACTTCAGTTCCAGAGGATCCTATACTTTCTTCTATCTTCTGCAGAGATTGCACGACATGGGTGCACTTACATACATGTAGGCAATACACTCATACACATAAAATAAAAACCAATTAGTTTTTTAAAATGTACCACATAAGTTATCTAACACAGGGAGCAAACAGAGACAAAAACAGAGACCAAGAACTATGCGCAGAGAGCTTTCAGAGAACTGGTTATCCCTACATGTCTTGACTGTGAAGCTCATCATTGTTTATTATACTTTACACTGTAGATACAGAAGATATATTCTTCTCCAAGTTACTAGCATATAGAAAATGAATTGGAGGCTGGGAATATGACAGAGTGGGTAAAGTGCTTACATAAGCGTGAGGACTTGAGCTCAGACCTCACCAGCACCCATGTAAAGAGTCAGGTAGGTATAGCAACAGACACCTGGAATCCCTGTGCTGGGAGGCAAAAACAAGAGAATCCTAGGGTCTTGCTGGCCAGTCAGTCTAGCCAAACAGTAGGTTCTATGTTTCAGTGAGAGACTGTGTCTCAAAATAAGGTGGAAAGCAATAGAGGAAGACACACGATGCTGACCTACACACACAGATGCATGAGGTGTACACACACACACACACACACACACACACACACACACAGAGGCACACTAAATAAAAAGGGGCTGGAGAGATGGCTCAGCAGTTAGAAAGCACTGGCTGCTCTTGCAGAGGACTTGTGTTCAATTCCCAGCACCCACATGGCTGCTAACAACTGTAACACTAGCTCCATGGGAATCCAACATCCTCTTCTGGCCTCCTCATGCATTGCATGCCATGGGTGCACTTACACACATGCAGGCAATACATTCATACACATAAAAATAATAAATACAAATATATTTTAAAAGTATGAAGCTGTTCCTGTTTTAGGTAAAAATGATCTATAATTCCTATATATCATTCTAAAAAAGTGTGATATAAAAATGTTACCTTGAATTTGCTAAATTTTAGATCATTATAATTTTTCTCATTTCCATTCAAGCACTCTGATTTTTCAGCAATGAAACTAGTATATAATTTTTAAGCCTTGTCACAACATGCATTTTTTTTTAAAGATCTGAACAGTACATAACATATTTAATGAAAAAAAAAACCCTTCTAAGTTGGTAGTATTATGGGTGATTGTGCTATTTCTTTTATGTTTATCAAGTTTGACCAATAAACTACATTTATCGGGTGTCAAGAGATGTTTCAGAATCCTGCTGGTGCTTTTCTCATTTCACTCTTTGATTTTATGAATGCAACATGCTTACCCATTAGGATCACCAAGTATCCCTGGCAGGATCTCAGGCAGTCAAACATAACTGAACAGAGATTTCCACAGCAAAGAGGTTGAGAAGCCATACTGTGTGTGGTAAATAGACATATAAATAAATTCATGTAAGTTAAACTCTTGTTTGTTACCAAAGAAGTAATTAGGTTTTACTACCAAAGGAATGGGATTATTTAGGTTAATCAAGACTTCAATTTTTCCACTTGTCTGATTAATCTGGAACTTGGCAACTACAGACTGTGTGCTCAATGAGAGCTAGCAAAGTAATTCTGAGTATGTGGTAGGGCAGCATGTTCACAGACAGGCCAAGTCAACTTCGGGTATCATTCCTTAGGCACTGCCCATCTTGTTTGTTGAGATCTAGGGTCTCCCATTAGGACCTGGGGCTCCCCAATTACCTTAGGTGGCTAGACATTGAGCCTAGGGGATCCACCTGTCTGATCTTCTCAACACTGAGATTACAAGTGTGTATTCCACCACACCTGACTTTTTTACTTGGGTGCTAGGAATTGAACTCAGGTCCTCAATACTTACACAGCAACTACTCTACAGATATAGCCATCTCCCCAACATCAAAATAACTCTTTAGTATCTCATAATATAGCAAAATATTTTGAATTCAGCAATTAAGACAGTATTCTAAACTCAACAACTAAAAGTTTTAATAAGGCTTAATTAATTTGAGATATATTTAAAAAACAAAGAAGTTAATGAACAAGTGTCAAGGTATAAAATATTTAGAAATCATCATAATCATAATATATAAAACTCAACACAGGTACCAAGTAAACTTGGCTGAAAAGATAATACCACCTACAGTACATTTTAATTCCCCAATTGTACACAGAAGCCCTAAGACATATGAAGGACTTCACATGGCCTTCAAATTCAAATCCATGAACTCAGAAATAGGTCCTAGGTTCATACTATCAAAATGCCAAGAATTCAAAGATAACTGCAATAATATGCCATGTAAATAAAGTTGTGACCCTAACCTTAGATTACTTAACTTGTCTTCAGGAGCTAGGTAAGTAACATTAAAAACTAGGGATGGAAAAATGTAATGTCCCAAAATGGGACTGGGGACTGAGGCAAAATAGAAAAATATAAGCTCTGAAGCTATTAGTAACTGCAGTCAAATATTAAGAGGGTTTTAACTAGATTCGGTCCTTAGTAATCAAATATGGGACATAGGTCTATGGACTGCCCCATCCTGCTTTCTTGGCAGAAAAGCTGTCTTAACTAACATCTGGTAGCATTTGACACTCTCTAATAACACTATAAACTCAAAAGAAAGGATCTGCACAGGGCGTGGTGGCGCATGCCTTTGATCCCAGCACTAGGGAGGCAAAGGCAGGTGGATCTCTGTGAGTTCAAGGCCAGCCTGGTCTACAAAGTGAGTTCCAGGACAGCTGGGACTGCAGGGAGATCCTGTCTCAAAAAGACCAAAAAGGGGGGGGGGGAGAATTTGGTTCATTCTATTTTAGTAACTGTAGCAGAATTTCCAAAGGCATATCTTATGCTGTCTAACCAACTGAGCTTCAGAACCAAAAACTAGTACATAACTGATGAAGAACAAGCTAAAACAGACCCTTGAACAACCAGAACAATTAGAATAACAGCCAAATAGGGCCTGGGGATAGAGCTGAGTGGGTACAGAGCTTGCCCAGCATGAAGCAAGCCTTAAGTTTGATCTCTTGCACTCCACAGTGGTACACATCTGCAAACCCAGGACTTGTACAATGGAGGCAGGAGAATCAGAAGTTCAAGGTCATTCCTGACTACATGAGCATGTTAGAGGCTACCCTGGGGATTCATGAGGCACTGTCTCAACCTCAACCACCACCACCACCACCACCACCACCACCCAGGAACCACATATGACAGTTTTTTTTGTTTTATTTTTTAATTTTATTTATTTCTTATGTGTATGAATGTACTGTCTGCATGCAGGTTTGTGCACCCGTGTCGTGCAATGCCGCGGAGGTCAGAAGAGGGTGTCGGATTCCCCTGGAACTGGAGTTCTCCTGGAATTGGAGTTTCAGACGGTTCTCGGCCTCCATGTGGGTGCTGGGGATCGAACCCGGGTCCTCTGCAAGAGCGGTCGGCGCTCTTACCTGCTAGGCCATCTTTCCATTCCGACAGTTTCAACATAATTCTTTGGCTTGTTAAGAGCTGTAGAACCTGGTATATCCTGAATGATGGGGTGATTTTTTTCCCTCCTGCTATCTAATCTCTGCTCACAACCAAAAATCCCAACTAAATAAAACCTGGCTCTTTGTAATCCTCTAACGATCATTAAAATTAAATTAAAAATAAAATTTAAAAACTAGAAATAAAGGAAAAAAAAAATCAAACGACTGTCCACCGTTTTTTAAAAAGATTTTTATACTCTCTTCCTCTGTGGTTTCCATTTTTATTTTATTTTTTTTAATTTTTATTTATTTTTTATGTGTATGAATGTACTGTCTGCATGTAGGTCTGTGCACCCGTGTTGCGCAATGCCGCAGAGGTCAGAAGAGGGCATCAGATTCCCCTGGGACTGGAGTCAAAGACGGTTCTCAGCCACCATGTGGGTGCTGGGGATCGAACCCGGGTCCTCTGCAAGTCAGCGCTCTTAACCACCATGCCATCTCTCCAGCCCCCAATTGTCCACCTTTTTAAAGGTACACAAGCCATCCAACATGTGAGTGTGAACATCTAGGTCATAAGCATTTAAATCTTCTAGAACAATGTTTTTCAATATGGTAGCTGCTAACTAGCCACATGTAGTTACTGAGCTCTTGCAATTTCCTTAATCTGAATACAGAAGACTTTGTCCTAAAATATGTAAAATATCTTCCTAAGGGGAGGGGGTGGACAGTTGGTGCTTACTTATAAAAATAGCATAATAAAGCCCTTTAATTTCTACTAAAATTTTCAAAAATCTTAATTCTTATATTGAGCACAATAAAGATAGTTAAATAAATTATTACTAAAATTACTATCACCAACTTCTTTTTAATGTGGCCACTGGAAAATCTTAAATTATGTGTTTCACATTACATATCTATTGGACAGTGATGTTATGGAAAAGGTCAATTTTTTTTTTTTTTCGTCTTTTCAAAAGACAGGGTCTCCCTGTTCCCCCAGCTGTCCTGGAACTCACTCTGTAGACCAGGCTGGCCTTGAACTCACAGAGATCCACCTGCCTCTGCCTCCTGAATGCTAGGATTAAAGACGTGCACCACCATGCCCGGCAAAAGGTTATATTTTACAACCAATTCTTCTAGTGATTACTACTTCCTGGCCAAGAAGTGAAATGAAATGAAGCCCTTCCCAGCTACCCACCCCTGCCCCAACCCTTCATTCATTAAAACAAAATGTCAGGCTTAACTGTTAATGCAACAGGTTGCTAGAGTAATTTGGTCAATCATTTTCACCCAAAGGGAAAAAAAGTTTAACAATTCTATAAGGCTAATTTTTCCCCCAAAATGAATGTAACATAAAACAAATATGCAATCACTTGAAAAAATATGTGAGAAAAGATATACATACTTTTAGTGTGTACATGCGTGCACATGCATGTGTGTACACATGTGGTGTGTGTATGTGTCTGTCTGTCCATGAATGTAGAGGACAGAGGTCAACATCAGGTGTTTTCTTTGATCACTCTTCACCTTATCTTTTGAGACAGGGTCTCTTACTGAACCTGTGCTCACTGGGTAGCCTAGCTGGCCAAGCTTTGACTCACCTGTCTCCACTTCCCCTGTGCCTGTCTCCTCCTCCTAACAGGGTTACAAAAATGTACAACCATGTCCAGCTTTTTGATGTGACTGCAGGGGATGCACATCAGGTCCTCATGCTTGTCAGGCAGGCACATTACAAACTGAGCCATCTCCCCAGCCCTTAAATGTGTTTTCTCCTGCAGTCTTTTTAGGTAATTAAAATCAAGGTTTCTTTTTAAATATTTTATGTGTATGAATGTATTGCTTGCATGTATGTAACTGCCACCTGTACCCAAGGAGGTCAGACGAGGGCCTTGGATCCCCTGGAACTGGAGTTATAAATGGCTATTAGCCACCATGTGGGTGCTGGGACTTGAACCCAGGTCCTCTGCAAGAATAGCCAGTGTTCTCAACTGCTGAGCCATCTCTCCAGCCACCTAAAATTCAAGGTTTGACTTTGTTACTAGACATTTTTTGTTTGGTTTAGTGATAAGAATGAAAGTCAAGGTCTTGGACACACTAGACAAGCACTCTAACACTGAGCTCTGTATCCCCAGACCAATATACTTTATTTTTATTTATTTTTTTGGTCTTTTTGAGACAGGGTCTCCCTGTAGCCCCAGCTGGCCTGGAATTCGCTCTGTAGACCAGGCTGGCCTTGAACTCCCAAAGATCCGCCTGCCTCTGCCTCCCAAGTGCTAGGACTAAAGGCGTGCGCCACCACACCTGGCCAGACCAATATATTTTTAAAAAATAAACGGACTGAACAACTTAAACCCATTTCTTTTTTTTTTTTTCCTATAAGCTCTTAATTAAATATAAACATCATGCAAGAGAAACCCACAATACCACTTCTTACCCAGTGGGCTGGCTATAATTTAAAAACAGAAAATGATAAGCATTAGCAACAGAGAGAAATTAGAACCCAGACACTGCTGGTGAGCATGTACAATGGTGGTCATTTTGGGAAGCAGGTTAGCAGGTACTCAACATCTAAATACAGAAAGACTCTAGGAGTCCTCACTTTACCCTGAAGGATTTACCAGAAAGTAACGAAAACTAACCCACAAAAGACTGATATACCACGAATGTTTAGCAGCATAATTCATAATAGCCAAAACTATCCACCAACTTATTAATGGGTAAATCCAGTATACAGGGGCTGGAGAGATGGCTCAGCAGTTAAGAGCTCTTGCAGAAGATCTAGGTTAGAATCCCAGCATGTACATGGTGGCTAACAACTATCCACAACAGTTCCAAGGGATACAATACCCTCTTCTGATCTCTGTGGGGATTGCATGACACAGGTGCACTTACATACATGCAGACAATACACTCATACACACAGAATAAAAAAATATACACATATACTAGAGAATTATTAGCCAATAAAACAAAATGAAGCAAGGCTGAAGAGAGAACTCAGTGATTAAGAGCACTGGCTGCTCTTGAGGAGGACCTAGGTTTGCTTCCCAGCACCCTCCTGGCAGCTAACCACTGTCTGTAACTCCAGTTCCAGGGGATCAGACACCCTCTTCTGGTTTTCACAGGCATTGCATTTATACATATGTAGGCAAAACACTCAAACACATAAAATAAAACAAATTTATAAAAAAGGAATGAAGCACTGACAGATGCAACAACATATATGAACCATAAAGACATTATATTAAGTGGAAAAAACACATGAGACAATACATGCAAAATAAGCAAAACTCAAAGACCAAAGTAAGTTAGTGGCTGCCAGGTGCTGGGAAGGAGAGTGGGGAATAATATCTAATATGCACAGATTTTCTTTGGGGATCAAGACAATGTTCTAAAGTTGTGACAGTGTACAACTCTATGAGTGTACCCCAAACCACTGAACTGGACACCTTCTGTGACCAAACTGGATGGCATGTGAATTTTTTTGCATGTGAATTTTAAAAAATGTATTAATTTTATGTGTATGAGTGTATTGTCTACATGTATGCAACTGAACCAATGCTCATGAAGGTCAGAGATGGACTAGAGTTAGTGATGGCCGTTAGCTACCATGTAGGTGGCTCTGAACCACTCACTGATCCATTTCTCCAGCCCCATGAATTTCATCTTAAAAAAAAAAATCGAAAAATAGATTAGAACATAAGAATCCTATAGGAGAGCTCTATGAAATGCAAGAGGGGGCCTCAACTGCCTCACTCCTCCAGTGACCTAGTCCTTAACATTGTAGTTTTGCAGCTATTCCCACTGAGGAGGCAAGAGTTGTGTGGCCAAAAAAAAAAAAAAAAAAAGAAACAGAAATGGCAGTGTGCAGGTTAAGAAGTCCTTGAGTTTCCACTCACCTTCTTGTGCCTGACACTAACTACTTCCCATTTACTCTGGGCTCCAGAATGAACACACATGAAACTCGGAGCACACCAACAACTTACAGATCTGAAGCAAAAAGCAGCACTGTACCAAACAACTTGTGGATCCGTGAGAAGAGCTGATTATTTTAAGCTACTAAGCTTTGGAGTACTCTGTTGTGGCAACAAGTAACTGACAGGGGGGCTGGAGAGATGGCCTAGCAGTTAAGAGTGCCAACTGCTCCTGCAGAGGACGCGGGTTCAATCCCCAGCACCCACATGGCGGCTAAGAAACATCTTTAACTCCAGTTCCAGGGGAATCTGAGACCCTCTTCTGACCTCTGTGGCATTGCACGACACGGGTGCACAAACCTACATGCAGACAGTACATTCATACACATAAAAAATAAATAAAATTAAAGAAAAAAATTAATTAATTAAAAAAATAAGAGTATAAGGTAAAAAAACAAAAAACAAGTAACTGACAGGGTAATTTCCCACTGAATTTTGAAGAGGTTCCATGAATTAAATGGTGATTATCAAGGTAAGTCCAGTCTAACATCTTGACTAATAATCATTTTATTTCCTTAAGATAATGACCTACATATCTCACTTGGTATCTGCCCCATGTCCTTGTAAATGTCTTTAAACTGAGTGTTGACAGCAACTTAAGATACCACATACTTGTTGCCATGTAGTTTACAATTCCTCATATCTCAAAACATTCTCATTTGAATGTCACTGAAATTTTCCCCTAAAATTGAGGGTTTTGGGGGGGATATTTTTTTGAGACAGGGTCTTCCTGTAGCCCCAGCCTTCCTGGAACTCGCTGTGTAGACCAGGCTGGCCTTGAACTCTCAAAGATCCGCCTGCCTCTGCCTCCCAAGTGCTAGGATTAAAGGCGTGCACCACCACGCCCGGCTTAAAATAACTATTTTAAAGGAAATAGGATTGGAAGGCCAGATTTGTTCAAAAGTCAGGCTTGGGGCTGGAGAGATGGCCTAGCGGTTAAGAGCACCAACTGCTCTTACAGAGGACCCGGGTTCGATCCCCAGCACCCACATGGCGGCCGAGAGCCGTCTGAAACTCCAATTCCAGGAGAACTCCAGCTCCAGGGGAATCCGAGACCCTCTTCTGACCTCCGCGGCGTTGCACGACACGGGTGCACAGACTTGCATGCAGGCAGTACATTCATACACATACAGAAATAAATAAAAAATTAATAAAAAAAAAATTCAAAAGTCAGGCTTACAGAGGTTGAATTTTATACTCAAGCAATTAAAAAAAAACAACCCAAATTACCAAAATACAACACAACCACAACTAGTGGCAATATAATTAAGACCAAAAGAGACATTTAGTTAAGCTAAATGTATACCCTAAACATGATCCATTAAGTTCTCTCCACACTTTGTGGAGAGAACTTAATGGATCATGTTTAGGGTATACACACTAAATAGCTATAATTTTTAAAATTTTTATTTATTCTTTTATGTGTATGAATGTACTGTCTGCATGTAGGTTTGTGCACCCGTGTCGTGCAATGCCGCGGAGGTCAGAAGAGGGCTTTGGATTCCCCTGGAACTGGAGTTACAGACGGTTCTCAGCCACCATGTGGGTGCTGGGGATCAAACCCAGATCCTCTGCAAGAACAGTTGGTGCTCTTAACCGCTAGGCCATCTCTCCAGCCCAGCTATAATTTTTGAAAGAGCACAATCTTTAAGTTTAAACTGAGAATTAAAAGTTTTTTCTTTCCAAGATCAATGTCTTCTTCCTGCCTTCAAACACACTTCTCTTAAAAACAAACCAAAAGCTGCTTTATGACCCTCTGCTACACAACCTTCCTCTCTCCTTATGTCTCTTTACAGCTTCTCAAAACAAATGGTCAGCTCCCAAAGGAGGATTTGTTTCTTCATTCTCCATCCCTATTTGGCCTTCACCCTCACCGCTCTGATCTGTATTAGCACACTTTCAATAATGACTTCCTTTGCAAATTCCACAGCCTGCTTTTCTTCACACCCTGCCCCTAAAACTTCTTTGTGTCTTTCATTTCCTTATGCCTCTGCACTTTCCACATTACCAAACTCTGACAGAGCTTCTGATTCCTCTTCTTCCTATTCTCAATGATGAGTTTACCAAGTACAGTGGGTTTCCGGTCTTTGCTCTCACTTAGTTAACTGACCTTAGCGCTAATCTTAGCTAACCCTGGCTAGCCTGGTTTGTGGTCCCAAGCAGCATTTTTTTTTCTTCTTTTTCTTTTTTTTTTGGTCTTTTCGAGACAGGGTCTCCCTGTAGCCTCAGCTTTCCTGGAACTCGCTCTGTAGACCAGGCTGGCCTTGAACTCAGAGATCTGCCTGCCTCTGCCTATGCCTCCCAAGTGCTAGGATCAAAGGCATGCGCCAGCACGCCCGGCTCCCAGGCAGCATTTCTAAAAACGTTTGCATTAAACAATGGCAAAGATAAAAGAACTTGTTCTTTAATTAATTTTTACTTCTAAGATGGACTTTTATAAGCATGTCTGAGAAATTAGTTTAAATGTGTAGAAGTTTAGAATACCAAAACAGAGCTGTGGATGTCAGCAAAATATTTCCTTTAAACAAAGGCTGTCAGGCAAGGCCTGAAGACTTAGTCAAAATTTGAAGGTAAAGTCAAAGAGTATGAAGCCCAAATTAAGACAAGGACACAACAAAACAAAAACAGGCACTAAGGTCAACATGTCTATATTAACCAGGTTGAAGAAAACTATGAGCAAAATTTCACTGGGCATATCCTATTTAGGTTAACAGTGAAGTCTAGGCCTGCTGCCCTCTGATGAAGGGAAGTAGGTGTGCCTGTCAGACTTACTATGGAGTAAGGAAACAGATAAGAAGCTGCTAAAGCCCCTCCTTGGTCTATTAGGAGGGTGGAAAACTTTCCTGTGCATTAAAAGAAATCCAGGGAAGATTACCTACCCCTCAAACTTCCCAACTATCATATGAAAAAAATGTAACTTTACTTATGCTTTGCCTTCCATTGTGAACTGTACCTCATGAGCAATGAAACCTGTAACTAAAGGTAATGACTTGGCCATTCAGACAATTTTAGTCACTGACAATTTGCAAGTCATTCTATTTCTTCTTATATAATATTATTTAGCATTCTTGACAAGGCAAAAGTAGACATCTCAGAAGTTTAAATGCTAAGACTGTCAACAGGAAAAATCATTTCCATAGTGAAGAACTCTATGCAGAACCTATTAGAATCTAACAAATACTGTACAGAGTAAGTCGCTTCCCTTCACAGAGCACTTGGCAATTTTCAAAGAACTTCCAAACGCATGGTCTCAAAGTCTATGCAACAGCCCTGCAGAGGACCAGCAGAGTCACCATCTGAAGAGCACTGCAGGGGCTGGGGCTCAGTGGTTAGAGCTTGACTGAACCAAAGCTGGGCCCCTCAGGTATGGTGAGGTGACAGTTAATCTGAGGTGAAAATCACCCTCCAGCTAGACACTTCCTAACCCAGAAAACTAGAGCAGAACTGGGTGTACCCACCTCAGGAATTGAAATGTAATAAGAAATGGTTACTTTCTGGGTGATCACTTCCATTCAGTATAAGTCACAAACAATGTAAAAACAACTAGGGCATACTTTTATTTTAGTAGGAAAACAAAACAAAACAAAACAAAACACTACTGGTTCTTCACATCAACACAGTCATAGCTTCTGTCAATTTGACCTAGACCTAGACACACCTGGGAAGGAGGAGTCTCAACTGAGGAACTTCTGCCATCAAGCTGGCCTGTGGGCACCTCTGTGAGACATTTTCTTGATGACTGATTGATGTAGGAGGGCCCAACCTGCTGTTGATGGTGCCATCCTGGGGTAGGTGGGCCTCATTTGTACCAGAAAGTTAGCTGAGCAAGCCAGGAGAGCAAACCCATAAGTAGTCTTCTTCCCTGGTCTCTGTTTCAGTTGCTCCCTCCAGGTTACTGCCTTGAGTACCTGCCTGACTTCCTTCAAAAATAGACTGTAAAGTTTAGGATGAAATAAACCCTTTCCTCCACAAGTTGCTTTTTGTCATAGTGTTTATATATAAGGAACACAAAAGCAAGCTAGGACAAATACTAAAACTCCAAAATACAGTTTATCTACAATTTTCCTACCAAGTTAGGATAAGCCCTACAAAAGAAAAAAAAAATGTTCCTACAGGCTTCTCTTTAGGCTAATGCAGAGTGATTAGTCCAACCGTTTATGAGGGCTATAAACAACTTTTGACTAGGAGCTCTATCTAATCTTATCATCTAACTGCCACAAAGCAGGACTTTCTTTTTTAAGATATGACCCTAGTGAGACTGATTAAAATCTGGGAGGTGACAATTCTTGCCAAAGGTCATAAGAACTAACTCTAGTTTTTCCCCTATAAATTGAATTTGGTCACTTGGAGCTCCTCTGGACACTGAAACAGTTAAAACCTAGGGGCATTATAAATCAGAAGATACGTCCCAGAAACTCCATGTTATAAGCACTTCTCAGTTTATACATTCAACATATAAAACCAGTATTTTAATTTCCAAGAAGGAGCCATTAAACCCTAGAAACATTACCAAATAACAGAAAATTCTAAAACTCAAGGTATGACATTACTGTCAGTGAAAGAAATCACATACACTTTCAGATGTCAATACCTAAGTAAATTAACACTTTGTCAGTCACTCAAAATATGGGTTTGATGAAACAGGTAAAAATGATGAAAATTTGTTAAGTAGTGGTTTTGATGTTAAATACAATTAATATAACTATACAGTATTTCACATTTCACTGGTATCTATCAGCTATAAATGATTACTCTCCCCACCTCTGACAAAGGCTTCATAATAAAAATTGAGGCAAATGGTGTAAACATAAACTTATGGTGCAAGCTTTGGCTAATTTTAGCTTAAACCATACACTATCCAAACAACATTCTATATATTTTTTTTAATTTTTATTTATTTTCATATGTGTATGAATGTACTGTCTGCATATAGGTTTGTGCACCCGTGTCATGCAATGTTGTGCAATGCCGTGGAGGTGAGAAGAGGGTGTCAGACCCCCTGGAACTGGAGTTAAAGACGGTTTTCAGCCGCCATGTGGGTGTTGGGGATCGAACCCGGGTCCTCTGCAAGAGCAGTCGGCGCTCTTAACTGCTAGGCCATCTCTCCAGCCCCAAAACATTATATATTACTTTAACTATAGGGAAAACATGTTTTTAAAAGAATGAATAAATCAGTCGGGCGTGGTGGTGCACACCTTTAATCCTAGCACTCGGGAGGCACAGGCAGGTGGATCTTTGTGAGTTCAAGGCCAGCCTGGTCTACAGAGTGAGTTCCAGGATAGCCATGGCTACAGGGAGAACGTTTCGAAAAGACAAAAATAATAATAATAATAAATCTTCTGAATTCTATAATCCTAGACATGTTTTAAACTAGTTTCTGAAAAAGCTGCAGCAGCTAAAATCATATATGATCATAACAGATATAATGATACATAACAATAAGCTGTGAAGAACCAGTCAGATCCTTTATCCCTACTGAAATAGACGTATTCCTGCATGATTTCTACTAGTTCTGGAGAAATGAATTATTTTTCATTCTCAGATTTGGCACTACTTGCAAATACAGTGCATGATAATCTTCATTGTCACAGCAATATATCCCCTCAGTACAAGGTAGCTCTAAATCAGATCTGAAGATGTAGCACAGGCACAAGCAATCTCATTCATCTACTCAGGAAAATTCTACCAGCCACCTATTCCAGGTCACAGACTACACAGAGTACCACAGACTACACAGAGTAACAGAACAGTAAGAGTGGTTCCCTTGGGTAAACTATTTTGTTTATTGTCTGTCTTCTCTCAGAGATAAACATTAGACCTTCAAGAACTGCACTAAGGAATTTGTTCTATTTATGGCCATAAGACCACCACAGTCTTAGGCTGGAAGGCCACAGTGGAGAACGGCCACAGTGGAGAACAGCCACTGTGTGGAGGATGCAGGAAACTCTAGGAGGCCAGCACAGGAACTCAAATAAGAAACGGCTGGCTTAGAGTAATGACTGCAGAAACGTAAGTGGACAAACTCAATGTCAGAATCTTTTTTTTTTTTTNTTTAAAACCCGCGATGGTACAAACTGAAGTGCCATAACTATAATTGAGCTATACTTCATAGAGAAACAAAGACAATGGGTAGTAATCTGAAAATAACTGTGTTATAAGTCAATGAACTTACTGTGTCTTCACAGAGGAAAAGAGGGGTAGATGACCTAAGACAATCAAAAAGTAAACTTGAATAATGCATTCAGTCCTCAGTTCAAGAGGAAGTAAGTAAAAGAAAATATTGAAATTTTGGGTGGCTGCACTTGTGTTGTTAGCCTTAGCCTTTAATGACAGCACTGTCCTCCAGCACAATTCACTTATGTTTTAAAAAGACAAACTGATTGGGAGCTTGAGCAACAGTACCTCAGTGGCAGATGGTATGAAACACAGGCGTGCAGCTGGAGTTTTCGTGTGGACAGATTGCGAAATGAAGGTAGAGGTAGTGCTGTCAACATGTGGTAGCCTCATCTGGAGCTTCCCTTCCACTAGAACTGCCGAGCTGAATCCTTTGGCAGTCTTGTTTTTTCCTGTACTGTATAACGACCACAGGGAAAGTGCTGCAGGTGATGGCATGTGCCTGCGGTGCCACGTCCTCTGCCTCTGAGCGTACGCATTTGAGTCGTTTACGGCTGGCATGACGTGTCTCCCTGGGCAGATTGGCCACACACTACTTGAGTGTGGTGGTGATGACCTCTACCAGGTATTGGGCGGGGGGGGGGCTACTCTGAGAAAGTTGGTTTCCTATCCTGTTCGGTTTACCTACAGGAAAGAAGCTTCTTGATCATGATGCTGAGCCCATCCCTTATAGTGCGTTTTGAGCTGGAGGAAGTTTCTACACTCTACATCATGGTGGAACGGGTAGGGACTGGGAAACCAGGCTCCTAGCTGGTTTCCTGGTTCTTCCCTAGTCAACTAAGGAACAAAATAACAACACAATACATGGTGTTTAATATACAGCCATTCAAGTCTCAGTGGGGATCTTGCCCTGTTTTAACAGGAGGAAACTTAGCCTCAGGAGGCCAATTGAAGTGTCCTGAGTATTTCATAGCTTTTGATGCTCTATGTAATTGGCAGGAATTCTCTCAGCACTTTACCTGTTCTCACTGAACTTAAATGTGCAAAGGTATTCCAAAAGGACATGTGAGCTGATTTTGGATCATCTGTCATCTTGCAGTATCTTGTCATTTTTACCTTGGCTTGTGCAAGCAAATCAAAAATTGATTTTTATAAACAGACTTGTATTGGGTTATTTGTATGTGACATTTAGGAAAAATCCACCTGGTGGATGCTAACCTCTCGATTTGTCTGTCTGGAAGATAGATCATGAGGAATACAGTATTTGAAAATAGGCTTAGGGTTTTTATATAATAGTCATTTAAGTTTTAAAATAAGATCCTGGTGGCACACGCCTTTAATCCCAGCACTTGGAGGCAGAGGCTGGCAGATCTGTGAGTTCAAGGCCAGCCTGGTCACATAGTAAGTTCCAGGCCCAGTGGGACTAAAGGGAGACCCTGTCTCAAAAAGACAAAAAAAAAAAAAAAAAAAAATGATTGTGAGAGGCAGTGAATCCTGAAGCTCAGGGGTGAGCACACAAGAAGCGTATTGCTTTATTCTGTTGACTCTTGCATCTCTAAATTTTTTGTAATAAAACTTAAAAAAATTATTTTTTTTGCTTTGTGTGTTGTGTTGGGTGTGTGTGTGTGTGTGTGTGTGTGCTTGCTTGTTCCTAGCAGATTCTATCAAGATTCTGTTGCCTAAGAGTCTACTTCCAACTCTACCTGTGAAATCTTTTTTGACCCCTCCTTCTGAAAGTGGTCTTTTTATTTTTACACTTGTGGTCCGTCTGTGTCTCCCCCTCCGTTTCCTGTGTAAATGCTGAGTCTGCTCACTAAACTCCTTGATAGGTAGGTGAAACACATTTGCATCCACTTATAGTGCTTATTAGCCCCTGCTTGGTAAATACTGAGTGGATTAATACGACAGCAGATTTTCAGGAAGGTTCATCTTTTGTTGAAAGAATGGTGTGTAAAAGGGGAAGCTACTGAGGGATGAGTGTTTATAACTCATGTACTTAAAAAGGAGAGCTTTTGCTAATTTGGTTTCCTGGTGTCCTAATGTGTGTCCTTAGAATGTAGATGCTATAATTTATTTAGTTTTGAGACAGGGTCTCACTTTTGGCCCAGGCTGACCTGGAATACATTGTGATTTCAGGTTGATCTCACATCTTAATGGCTCCATCTTCTGGATGTTGCAGTGGCAAGCCTACAACACCATACTCTCTGAAACTTTTAAAAAAATATATTTGGGCTGGAGAGATGGTTCAGTGGGTGAAGAATACTGGCTGCTCTTGCAGAGGACCTGGGTTTCATTTTCCCAGCACCCACATGGTGGATAACAGCAGTCTGGTAACTCCAGTTCCAGGAGATCCAGCACCTTCTTCCGACCATCCTCCAGGCACAAATGCACCTACGTACATGAGGCAATACACTCGTACACATAAAAATAATAACTAAAATATTTAAAAAGAAGCATTGACAGAAGTAAAAAATAGTTGGTAGTAACACCAGGATCTTCTTTTTCTTGTTTACTTTATTTTGGTCATTTATATCTCAGACTGTGCCAACCTGCTTTGGCCAAGATTGTCCCTACCAATGCCTTTCTAGTGGCTGGGATCACAGGCATATGCTACCACAGTCAGTTTACCTAGTTGGCCACAGGGCTTTGAGTTTGCTAGGCAAGTACTTTACCAACTGAGCTATAGCCCCAGCCTCACCAGAATCTTTATCAGAATTAACCACAAATTCTTTTCTATCCTTGTTTACATCAAATTAAGAAATCCCCCCCAAAAAGGAAAAGAGAAAAAAAGAAAAAAAGAAAATAATCCAAATGCATACAAAAGCATAAATTGAAGGTGCAGTTGTATACAAGTGTTTTGTATACAAGTCTTTTGCCTACATGGTATTGTTAGTGGACCACATGCATGCAAGGCCTACAAAGGCTAGAAAAGGGCATCAGATTCCCCTGTTAGCTACCATGTGGGGAGCTGACAGCCAGGAAGTAACCCAGGTCCTGTGGCAAGAGCAGCCAGTGCTCATAATCACAAGTGATCCATCCCTGCAAAGTAGACTTTTACTGAGAAAAACACCTTGCTCAGTGTGTACTTATGAGTGGTCATTTTAGTTGGAGTACTGTTTTTGTAAAGGGGGGGGGTAATCAGTGTTCCCAAACAATTCAAGTGAGTCTTTTTTCCAAAGTAAATCGTAATAACTTATTTTCTATTTTCTGTGTGCTAGGGTTTTGAGTATTGCAAAGTAAGGGAATTAAGGTTTAGAAGAGTGTAAGGAAGGGCCACTGAAATGGCTCAGCAGTAAGACGGCTCGGTGAAAAACATGGGGACCGAGTTCCATCCCTGGAGCAACTCATATAAAGGTGGAAGGAGAGAACTCATCCTCTGACCTGTACACTTGCACACTTGTGAGAGAGAGAGATCTCTCTCTCAATTAAAAATAAAACTGAGTGTGGTGATGCATACCTTTATTCCAGCACTTGAAACAGAGGCAGGAGGATCTCAGAGTTCCAGGCCAGCCAGGGTTGGCATGGTGAGACTTGTTTCAAAAATAAAAATAAATAAATAAATAAAAATAAATAAATAAATAAATAAATAGTGTAACTCACCCAAGAGATACAACAGTAAAAGAGCATAGTCAGACTGTTTGATATAAGATTCTGACATTGACATAACAATCCATTAATTTGTTTTTTTGTTTTTTGGTCTTTTTGAGACAGGGTCTTCCTGTAGCCCCAGCTGTCCTGGAACTCACTCTGTAGACCAGGCTGGCCTTGAACTCATAAAGATCCGCCTGCCTCTGCCTCCCAAGTGCTAGGATTAAAGGTATGCACCACCACGCCCGCTACAATCCATTAATTTATAAACAGAGCTTAGGTATGAAGACATGACGATAGTGTGTTTGTATGGGAGGTGGAAGAATTTTGCCAAGCTGTTAGTATTTGATGATGGCCTTATATAAGAACGAGGAGGATATAATCTTTAAAAATATTCAGACTGGGGGGCTGGAGAGATAGCTTAGGGTTAAGAGGGCCCTGCGCTCTGGTGCAGACCGGGTTCAATCCCCAGCACCACATGGCGGCTGAAAACCGTCTGATACTCCAATTCAGGAGAACTCCAGTTCAGGGGAATCTGACACCCTCTCCTGACCTCCGGCATTGCAACACACGGTTGTGCACAACCTACATGCAGACAGTACATTCATACACATAAATAAATAAATAAAATTTAAAAAAATATATAAAAAATTCAGACTGGGAGATGGCTCAGCAGTTAAGAGCACTTGCTGCTCTTGCAGAGAGCCTGAGTTTGGTTCGCAGCACCCATGTCAGTCTGCTCACAATTGCATGTAATTCCAGTTTGAAGGGATCCAACACCCTCTTCTGGCTTTCATGGGCACTAGGCACACAGGGGTGCACATACACGCATGCAAGCAAATATAAACAAAGATTCTGGGCTGGAGAGATGGCCTAGCGGTTAAGAACGCCGACTGCTCTTACAGAGGACCCAGGTTCGATCCCACACCCACATGGCGGCCGAGAACCGTCTGAAACTCCAATTCCAGGAGAACTCCAGTTCCAGGGGAATCCGACACCCTCTTCTGACCTCCGCGGCATTGCACGACACGGTGCAGAACTGCATGCAGACAGATACATTCATACACATACAGAAAAAATAAAATTAAAAAAAAAAAAAGATCTGATGGATTCTGAGAGAGGGAGAGTCATTTTCTTTACAGGTGTGACAGCTGGTAGACTGACCAGACTCCAAGGGATAGACTCACACCCAAGAACATTTAGGAAATGGATCAGAATGAATAGAGCATTAAAAAAAAGACAAATAGCTTTAATCCTAGCACTTGGGAGGCAGAGGCAGGTGGATCTCTGTGAGTTCAAGGCCAGCCTGGTCTACAGAATGAGTTCCAGGCCAGCTGGGGCTATAAGAGAGACCCTGTCTCAAAAACATAAAAAAAAAAAACCCCACAAATAATAATACAGGCCATGAAGTTGGAGGGGCAGTAATGTGAGGGTAGAAAGGAAGGAGGGGGTCTGAATATGATCAAATTACAAATATAGTCTATAAAATTCTCAGATCAATAAAATATTTTTAAAAAGAATTAAAATTCAGAACATAAATTCATAACTTAAGACATGAAAATCATATGTATGTGCATTTGCATATACGTAATATTTATGATCAAGAGACATCACAGGGTAGGCATGTTCTATAATAATTTTCCCACTTTTATTATTTAGAGAGATAACTCACCATTTAATAGTAGTTCTTCCAAGTTATCGGGATTTCGAGCAAGCTGTAGGATTAAGGCAGAACCCCGGACCTTGTCTGGAATATCTTCATATAATAATTCAATGTATTCATCCATGTCATTGATGTTAGCGACTTCATCAATCTGAAATGGAAGCAGGAAACATGGAACAGAACTGAACAGAGATGCCATTAGAGGAGTGATATTTTGTGATTAATATAATACTTTTCCTAACAATAAACAAATTTCCAAAGAACTGATAGATGGAATTGGAACTTGTTAGATGGAAACTTTAAAGGCTTAATGAAAATAATAAACCATGATCAACTAAAACACAGATAAATCCTCCCACTTGTCTATCGATGTGAAGTATTTTAAATGTCATAGAAAGTAAACTGTGTTGCTGGGTGTGGTGGCACATGCCTTTAATCCTAGCACCTAGCAGAGGCAGGCGGATCTTTATGAGTTCAAGGCCAGCCTGGTCTACAGAGTGAGTTCCAGGACAGCTGGGGCTACAGGAAGACCCTGTCTCAAAAAGACCAAAAAACAAAAAAACAAATTAATGGATTGTTAATGTCAATGTCAGAATCTTAATATCAAACAGTCTGACTATGCTCTTTTACTGTTCGTATCCTTGGGTGAGTTACACTATTTATTTATTTATTTATTTATTTATTTATTTATTTATTTATTTTTATTTTGAAACAAGGTCTCACCATGCAACCCTGGCTGGCCTGGAACTCTGAGATCCTCCTGCCTCTGTTTCAAGTGCTGGGAATAAAGGTATGCATCACCACACTCAGTTTTATTTTTAATTGAGAGAGAGATCTCTCTCTCTCACAAGTGTGCAAGTGTACAGGTCAGAGGATGAGTTCTCTCCTTCCACCTTTATATGAGTTGCTCCAGGGATGGAACTCAGGTCCCCATGTTTTCACCGAGCCGTCTTACCTGCTGAGCCATTTCAGTGGCCCTTCCTTACACTCTTCTAAACCTTAATTCCCTTACTTTGCAATACTCAAAACCCTAGCACACAGAAAATAGAAAATAAGTTATTACGATTTACTTTGGAAAAAAGACTCACTTGAATTGTTTGGGAACACTGATTACCCCCCCCCCCTTTACAAAAACAGTACTCCAACTAAAATGACCACTCATAAGTACACACTGAGCAAGGTGTTTTTCTCAGTAAAAGTCTACTTTGCAGGGATGGATCACTTAGTGATTATGAGCACTGGCTGCTCTTGCACAGGACCTGGGTTTACTTCCTGGCTGTCAGCTACCCACATGGTAGCTAACAGGGGAATCTGATGCCCTTTTCTAGCCTTTGTAGGCATTGCATGCATGTGGTGCACTAACATACATGTAGGCAAAAGACTTGTATACAAAGCACTTGTATACAACTGCACCTTCAATTTATGCTTTTGTATGCATTTGGATTATTTTCTTTTTTTCTTTTTTTCTCTTTTCCTTTTTTGGGGGGGATTTTCTTAATGTGAGTAAAAAGGATAGAAACAGAATATTGTGGTTAATTCATGATAAAGATTCTGGTGAGGCTGGGGATATAGCTCAGTTGGTAAGTACTTGCCTAGCAAACTCAAAGCCCTGGGTCCAACTAGGTAAACTGACTGTGGTAGCATATGCCTGTGATCCCAGCACTAGAAAGGCATTGGTAGGACAATCTTGGCTACAAAGCAGGTTTGAGGACAGTCTGAGATATAAATGACAAAATAAAAGTAAACAAGAAAAAAGAAGATCCTGGTGTTACTACCAACTATTTTTTACTTCTGTCAATGCTTCTTTTTAAATATTTTAGTTATTATTTTTATGTGTACGAGTGTATTGCCTGCATGTACGTAGGTGCATTTGTGCCTGAGGAGGTCGGAAGAAGGTGCTGGATCTCCTGGAACTGGAGTTACAGACTGCTGTTATCCACCATGTGGGTGCTGGGAAATGAACCCAGGTCCTCTGCAAGAGCAGCCAGTATTCTTCACCACTGAACCATCTCTCCAGCCCAATATATTTTATTTAAAAGTTTCAGAGAGTATGGTGTTGTAGGCTTGCCACTGCAACATCCAGAAGATGGAGCCATTAAGATGTGAGATCAACCTGAAATCACAATGTATTCCAGGTCAGCCTGGGCCCAAAAGTGAAACCCTGTCTCAAAACTAAATAAATTATAGCAT
This sequence comes from Rhizomys pruinosus, assembly GCA_009823505.1. Classification (NCBI taxonomy): domain Eukaryota; kingdom Metazoa; phylum Chordata; class Mammalia; order Rodentia; family Spalacidae; genus Rhizomys; species Rhizomys pruinosus. Next base: position 4,635,031 of record VZQC01002907.1, read on the forward strand.
CTACATTCTAAGGACACACATTAGGACACCAGGAAACCAAATTAGCAAAAGCTCTCCTTTTTAAGTACATGAGTTATAAACACTCATCCCTCAGTAGCTTCCCCTTTTACACACCATTCTTTCAACAAAAGATGAACCTTCCTGAAAATCTGCTGTCGTATTAATCCACTCAGTATTTACCAAGCAGGGGCTAATAGGCACTATAAGTGGATGCAAATGTGTTTCACCTACCTATCAAGGAGTTTAGTGAGCAGACTCAGCATTTACACAGGAAACGGAGGGGGAGACACAGACAGGACCACAAGTGTAAAAAATAAAAAGACCACTTTCAGAAGGAGGGGTCAAAAAAGATTTCACAGGTAGAGTTGGAAGTAGACTCTTAGGCAACAGAATCTTGATAGAATCTGCTAGGAAACAAGCAAGCACACACACACACACACACAATCAGAATATGAACTTATTGGCGGGGTTTAATTTTTTTAAGTTTTATTACAAAAAATTTAGAGATGCAAGAGTCAACAGAATAAAGCAATACGCTTCTTGTGTGCTCACCCCTGAGCTTCAGGATTCACTGCCTCTAACAATCTTTTTTTTTTTTTTTTTTTTTTCAGATATGTGGTTCGGTGATCCTGGGACTAGCCATATGGCTACGAGTAGGCAAGGATGGTAAAGAGGTAAAGATGTAGACACGTAGGGTCTCCCTTTAGTCCCAGCTGGGCCTGGAACTTACTATGTAGACCAGGCTGGCCTTGAACTCACAGATCTGCCAGCCTCTGCCTCCCAAGTGCTGGGATTAAAGGCGTGTGCCACCAGGATCTTATTTTAAAACTTAAATGACATATTATATAAAAACCCTAAGCCTATTTTCAAATACTGTATTCCTCACTGATCTATCTTCAGACAGACAAATCGAGAGTTAGCATCCACAGGTGGATTTTTCCTAAATGTCACATACAAATAACCCAATACAAGTCTGTTTATTAAAAATCAATTTTTGATTTGCTTGCACAAGCCAAGGTAAAAATGACAAGATACTGCAAGATGACAGATGATCCAAAATCAGCTCACATGTCCTTTTGGAATACCTTTGCACATTTAAGTTCAGTGAGAACAGGTAAAGTGCTGAGAGAATTCCTGCCAATTACATAGAGCATCAAAAGCTATGAAATACTCAGGACACTTCAATTGGCCTCCTGAGGCTAAGTTTCCTCCTGTTAAAACAGGGCAAGTTCCCCACTGAGACTTGAATGGCTGTATATTAAACACCATGTATTGTGTTGTTATTTTGTTCCTTAGTTGACTAGGGAAGAACCAGGAAACCAGCTAGGAGCCTGGTTTCCCAGTCCTCTACCCTGTCCACCATGATGTAGATGATGTAGAAACTTCCTCCAGCTCAAAACGCACTATAAGGGATGGGCTCAGCATCATGATTTCAAGAAGCTTCTTTCCTGTAGGTAAACCGAACAGGATAGGAAAATACCAACTTTCTCAGAGTAGCCCCCCCCCCGCCCAATACCTGGTAGAGTTCATCACCACCACACTCAAGTAGTGTGTGGCCAATCTGCCCAGGGAGACACTTCAATTGCCAGCCTCAAACTTACAAATCTACCTCAGAATGCAGAGGACTGGCACCGCAGGCACATGCCATCACCTGCAGCACTTTCCCTGTGGTCGTTATACAGTACAGGAAAAACAGCAAGACTGCCAAGAGGATTCAGCTGGCAGTTCTAGTGGAAGGGAAGCTCCAGATGAGGCTACCACATGTGACAGCACTACCTCTACCTTCATTTCGCAATCTGTCCACACGAAAACTCCAGCTGCACGCCTGTGTTTCATACCAGCTGCCACTGAGGTACTGTTGCTCAAGACTCCCAAATCAGTTTGTCTTTTTAAAACATAAGTGAATTGTGCTGGAGGACAGTGCTGTCATTAAAGGCTAAGGCTAACAACCACAAGTGCAGCCACCAAAATTTCAATATTTCTTTTACTTACTTCCTCTTGACTTCCCAGTTATCTTTTTGAGACTGAATGCATTATTCAAGTTTACTTTTTGATTGTCTTAGGTCATCTACCCCTCTTTTCCTCTGTGAAGACACAGTAAGTTCTTGACTTATAACCACAGTTTATTTTCAGATACTACCCATTTCTTTGTTTCTCTATGAAGTATAGCTCAATTATAGTTATGGCACTTCAGTTTGTCCAGCGGTTTTTAAAGGTATCCACTGAATCCTTTTGGCCTATCCAAAAGGTAATTTCTCTATTTTATAGGTAAGGGAAAAGGAATGAAGAGCTCAGTATCCAATTATAAAGTGAACAGTTGAGTCCAGTTACTGGGAGGACCGAACCTTTGAAACAGGTCTCCAACTCCAAACGCCACTCTTCCAACTCACTAGAAAAAGTCTACAGTTCTGTCCCAAACAACATGTGTTTCAAACCATCTCAAATCTCTAGACTGCAACCGCATTTCCTGTCCCACACCTACAACCATCCACATCTTTCTTCATCACCCTCCAGCCAATCCTTCCTCCAACTACACTATCTCCATTCTTCAGATACAGTCAACCTTCCTTCTAGTGCTCCTGAAATATTCCATCACGGCATGGAAAGGAAAACACCTCTTTCCTTGACACTCCCTCATCAGGATGCATTCCTCACGGCAGAAACGACTGGCAAGTAACTAACTCAGTTCTTAACGAGCTACTTAATAACTTTAAAAGTCCCAGAGAAAGGCTTGTAACTTGCAGAACCTTCATCTCCGGAAGTGGCCCAGGACAGGAGCACACTTCAAATTCCCAGGAGCAGAGTACTAACCCCTACAAAGACTCTGCCCGTGCTCCACTGCTACAAACGACTTCCTTTCTAGAATGTGGCCGGCCATCCAGACAGGCTCCCCTTTCAACTTCTTCCCTGGTGACTCCCCTCCACTGTGCTCAAGTCTCCCAACTCCTGGGTTCTGGTTCACCTTACCAACTCCCCCCCACCCCCGAGCTCCTAGGCTGGAGCTGGGCAAGAGCCCCACCGTGGAGGCGGCTGCTTCTCTCCCAGTCCTTGCAAGTTGTGCCTCGATCACCTGTTCCTGCCAGAGCTTCCTCCCTGCCCAGTGGTCCACCTTTGCCCTAGCTCTCGACCTCTCCGATTCCTCCGGCTCAGAAACCATCCCAAGTCAGTTCCAGGGTGCCCACGGGATTCAAGTTCCCATGCACAGGGATTCCCACCCGTCTCCCCTTACCCCTCGGGTCAGACTCCCCTTTGCCATCACCTGCTCCGCCCAGGCCGGATGACATCCGCCGCCGCCTCCATCCCCCTTCCCTTCTCGGACACCGGGTCTCCCATCTCCCACCGCCTCTCTCCAAGCGCCTGCAGCTCCTCAGCGCCCGGACGAGGGGGGCGTGCACCGCCAGCGCGGCCCCCCACGCACCTGTTCCCCGCCCGGCCTCCCCGAGCCCGGCACTCACCAGGAGTAGGTCTGCTCCGCCATGGCGCTACCTCTCGGGGGCTCCGCTGCGAGGCTCGGGCCGGGAGCGGAAGGCGCGGCCGGGAGTCCGGGCGGTTCGCTCGGCGGACGGGGACGGGGACGCGGCCGGGATCCGACAGGCTCCGTGCGGGCCCCGCTCCCTGGGCCCCGGGGCGGGGCGGGGCGGGCTCCGCGCTCGGGCCTCGTTCAGCCTCGGCGGCGGCGGCGGCTCCGCTGCGGCTCCAAACCCAACATGGCGGCGGCGGCGCGGAGAACAAGGGGCCCCGGGGCGGCGAACGGCAGCGCGGACCCGCGTTCAGTGCGCGCAGGGCCGCGGGAGCGCTGCGCTCGAGCGGCGGCGGCGGCGGCCGGGGGACATGGCCAGCGGGCGGCGGGCGGCGGCGGCTGAGGGAGACGCTAGGTGGTGAGGGAGGCCGCTTGGATCACACCCGCCGAAGGAGGAGGGACCGGGTGGGGGCGCGCTGGGCCCGGCGGTCACGTGCCCAAAACACGCTCACGTGACGCGCGCCCCGCCCCTCACGCCGGGCCCATGCGCGGAGGGAACGCTCGGCTACGCGCTGACTGTTGCTGCCACCGACCTCTGGTAGTTGGGCGGCCTCGGCTAGCGGCGTGCTGGGCTCCTTCCCCGGGCCAGCGGTCGCCTTCGGAGCTGCCAATCAGGAGCCCGGGGCGGGTCGGTTGGCTCAGCTGTCGGCCTTCTATCCAGTCTGCTGCTCTTGCACTGTCAGTCCACCTGTCAGTCAGTGGGTAGAGCACTGCATCCCTTGGTTCCCACGTTGGATGGTTCTTTCATCTTTGCAAATATCTCACGCGGCCCAGCCTTACTGAGTTCGGGCTTGGTCCGTAGTCAGATACCCCAGGCTTGTGTGCACAGAAGCAATTAACCAGGGCTGGAGACGTGGCTCAGGGATTAAGAGAACCGGCCGCTTTTGCAGAGGACCCGGTTCAGTTCCCAGCATCCACATGTCTTCTGACAACCGCCTGTAACTCCAATTCCAGGGGATCCTACACCGTCCTCTGGCCTCTGATGGCACTGCACAACACAGATGCACTTACCTACATGCAGGCAATACACTCATACACATAAAGTAAAATAAAAATAATAGATAAGTTTATATAAAATAAATGAAGCTTGAAAAGAATAAAAAATTAGATAAGGAACTAATCAAACAGATACTTGGGTGCCAGCTAGGTGTCAACTCATTCACATGGCTCCTTGTCCTGCAGGTACATACATTCTAGAGCAAGACTGTTTTAAGCAGACCTAGAAAGATTAGTTCAAAGGCTGGTAATTTTATTAACTTCTTTGTTTGTTTTTGAGTCAGGGTCTCACTATATAGCCCTGGCTGGCCTGGAAATTGCTCAGTAGACCATGCTAAGATCTCCTGTCTCTGCCTTCCAAGTGCTGAGACTAAATGCGTGTGCCACTACACCCAGCTTTTTTGTTTGTTTGTTTGCTTGCTTGTTTCTTTAATAGAGGATTTTTAGGACAACAAAACTAGTCCAAATAACACTGTAATCCCAGTACTGGGGAAGTAGAGGAAGGAGGATTAGAAGATCAGGGTCATCCTCTGCTATACAAGGGGTTTGAAATAGGGAGTTTGAGTCCTGTTGAAAGAAACAGACAAAGAAAGAGAAAGATTAAAAGAACCACAGAATAAACGTAATAGACCTGACAGTGACCTTGGGAGTCTAGGGCTTAGGGGAAAGCAGGATGGGGCAAAGGACAGAGGCTTGGGTGCTGGAGACTTGTTTCCTCAGAAATGAGGCAGTCTGAAACCATGAGAGACTTAGCCAGAGAAAAAACATTTTGGCAAGAGCATGGTACCAAGCAAGAGTTACAGATGGGATTGTGTTACAGATGGGTTAGTTTAGATGCAGGTATAGGATGGATGGTCTGTGCTATCCTAGGCTATCTTTTTTTTTTTTTTGGTCTTTTTGAGACAGGGTCTCCCTGTAGCCCCAGCTGTCCTGGAACTCACTCTGTAGACCAGGCTGGCCTTGAACTCACAAAGATCTGCCTGCCTCTGCCTCCCGAGTGCTAGGATTAAAGACCTGCACCACCATGCCTGGCTATCCTAGGCTATCTTAAGAGAAGACACTAAAATGGTTCATGGATGCTAGGCTTTGAAAGACCTAGTTAAACTTCCCTCTTATCTACTGGGCTTTCAATAAAAATTATCAGGTTTTAGAAATATGCTTGGGTGATAGATATACTAGTCCTCCTCCCTTCTCCTCACAGAGAGCAAAGCTCATGCACCTGAAACCTGCACATCCAGGATTCTCTGCAGCTTGCCCAATGTTAGGCCAGGATCTAGCTCTACTCCAGTTTCCCAGGGCCTGCCCAGGCTTACAGGGAACACCACACCCTGAATCTATCTTTAAATGGATCTGTTGGCCATTGCCCATACAACTGCAGCTTACCTGTTCCTCAAGGGGAACCCTTTCATGAGAAAGCCAATTACGCTTTTCCTCCAGAAGCGAAGCTTTCCTTCTTCCTCCTTCACCCACTGCCAGGTGCCAGTACCCATCAGGTTCAAGGAGTCACCTCCCAAGCTGCACCAGAGAGCCTTCAGAAAGTACCAAGATAAGATCAAGGTGTTAGGGAGGGTTTATGGCAACGTCCCAGGAAAATCCCCTTCCCCTAACCACTCACAGAGGGGTGCCAGCCTGCGAGTATCTACCCAGGTACAACCCCAGGGGTCATGGGAGGCAAGAAAGCAAAAATCTGAAATTCCTAACATTGGTGGAACTCTAATAGTTCCATGTACATTTAACAGAAAATCAGTTGTGACCTTAAATGTGACAGTCATCTTGAATCTCCAAGGAGTGAGAGGTTTTAGGTCCCATGGGAACTGGAGGTGGCTTTGGGAGGTGCTGAAGCTCTTTCTCTGGGGATCTAAGAACAAAACAGACAAGACATGTCGCTAATGAAACAAAAATGACAAGCTGTGCCTCGGGGCAGTTCTCCTGGGCTTTGATTCCTAGTGAGTCACAGAAGACTAAGCTAAGGGAGAAGTTAGTATGAGGTGAATGGAACAGGAGTGGCTGAGAAAAGGAAGCCAAGGCCTTACTATAAGTAGCGACCATGCTATGTATTGGGGAAAAAAAACACCTGGTGGCAGCAGAAAGGAGGGAGGAGGGGCTTGATGAAGGTGGAGGGCAGAAACCGAAACCAGATGTTCCACAGTGTCTCTCAGGAAAGCACATGAGTGCAGACTCTATGCCAAGAGCCAAATTGAACGTGGTAGGGCTGGGAGGATGTCCAGGCCATAGTAATCCTGTGTGCATGGTCTCCTGATAGAGAGAGGGCCCAGAGTCTGGGTGACTTGAACATCTTGGGCTGAGATTGTCGATAAAGATGTCACCTCCAGGTCATGGTCAAGATTCCTGCAGTCACTTGGTTTGTCTGGAAGCTGTGCAGCCTGTGGAACTCAAGGAGTGGCTTTTAATGCATGTGCCAACACTCAGCTTCAAGATGGAGCAGCTCCATGTGTATCTATTATGCCTCTGGGCCTCAGCCAGGGAGTTAGATCTGTTTGGCAGGGGTTCAGGTGTTGGCTACCCCCCAGGAGAGGTGCCTGATTCTCTTCCTTCCCCACCCCAGGTGAGAGGGCCACAGCGTGGGTAATGCTTGTTGAAAGAAACCATGAAAATGCCTCTAATTATCACCACGGTAATTATAGGATGGTTCCATCTACTGAATGTGTTCAAAAGAGACTTGAAGGGCCTCCCCAGGACAAGTCATCTGCCTTAGGCACAGACTCCAAGAAGGAAGCATTGCTAGGTCTGGCTTAGGCTTGCTTCTAAGATGGTCAAAGGCTCAGATCTAGCCTGAGTCCTACTCATCCTCCCAGCCCACCTCTCACTACGATCCTCCTCCTTCTACTGCATAGACACATGCAGGGGCACCTGGTGCTGGCCTGGGCATTCTCCTGTAGTTTTGTATCTGTGGTAAAGACTTCTTTATTGTTCCCACTTTCTTGTTATCTCTTCCTCTGTCTCTCTTTGCCTCTCTTTTATTCTTTTTTTTATAAATTTATTTTATTTTATTTATTTCTGTATGTGTATGAATGTACTGTCTGCATGTAGGCTTGCGCACCCGTGTCATGCGCAAAGAGGGTGTCGGATTCCCCTGGAACTGGAGTTCTCCTGGAATTGGAGTTACAGACAGTTCTCGGCCACCATGTGGGTGCTGGGGATCGAACCCGGGACCTCTGCAAGAGCAGTCGGTGCTCTTAACCGCTAGGCTATCTCTCCGGCCCCTCTTTTATTCTTTTTAATGTTTGTTTGCTGCCCAGAGGATGGAACTCAGGGCAGCATACACACTAAGCAAGCACTCTGCTACTGACCTTGCTACATGTCCAGCTTTTTCATTGCTTCTTACTTGGGGCTTGGCCACCATGTTGCCTCCTGGGAAATCCCACTTGATCAAAGTTAAGCTAGATAATATACTCTTCTCCCAAGATCCCACAAGACCCTGAATTTACTCACCTCATAACACTTAGGATTGTGAACTGTCAATGCCTGGTTACTTGATATTCTCTACCTAAGGTTGTGAGTGCCTCATGGGAAGGACTTGGGCCTTGTTCCCAGTTAAGTCCCTAGTGCCTAGCACAGAACTTAGTTCAGAAGAGAAACTCAAAGTCTGTAGAACTGAATGCTTGTGCAAGGGACAAAGAGAACTAAACCCCAAAATACATAGTCCCTGTAACTCCCAACTAAGAAAGGCAATCCTAGCCGGGTGTGGTGGTGCACGCCTTTAATCCTAGCACTTGGGAGGCAGAAGCAGGTGGATCTCTGGGTGTTCAAGGCCAGCCTGGTCTACATAGTGAGCTCCAGGCCAGGTGGGACTAAAGGGAGACCCTGTCTCAAAAAGACCAAAGGAAAAAATAAAGGCAATCCTTAAAGACAAAGAAATCTCTGTTAGTTACATTATGAGAAACAAGGATCAGAAGTAAGATATGTGGGGGCATTAATCACATTCACTTGTACTCTTTGTTTTGTTCGGTTTTGTCTTTTGAGCAGTTTCACATAGCCAGATGTTTTGTACAATCTAGAAATGACCTGCAGTACCCATATATTCCATATTCCATTTTGTGTGTGTGTGTGTGTGTGTTTTGTTTTGTTTCGTTTTTTGGTCTTTTTGAGACAGGGTCTCCCTGTAGCCCCAGCTGTCCTGGAACTCACTCTGTAGACCAGGCTGGCCTTGAACTCACAAAGATCCGCCTGCCTCTGCCTCCCAAGTGCTAGGATTAAAGGTGTGCGCCATCACACCCGGC
>VZQC01002907.1:4648149-4739658 GCA_009823505.1 Rhizomys pruinosus
TTTTTTTTGTATTTTTGAGACAGGGTCTCCCTTTAGTCCCAGCTGGCCTGGAGCTCGCTCTGTAGACCAGGGTGGCCTTGAACTCAGAGATCTGCCTACCTCTGCCTTCCAAGTACTGGGATTAAAGGCTTGCACCACCATGCCTGGCTCAAAGACAGTTCTTAGCCTCCATGTGGGTGCTGGGAATCGAACCCAGATCCTCTGCAAGAGTAGTCAGTGCTCTTTTTTTTTTTAATTTTATTTATTTCTGTATGTGTATGAATGTACTGTCTGCATGCAAGTCTGTGCACCCGCGTCGTGCAATGCCGTGGAGGTCAGAAGAGGGTCTCGGATTCCCCTGGAACTGGAGTTCTCCTGGAATTGGAGTTTCAGACGGCTCTCGGCTGCCATGTGGGTGCTGGGGATCGAACCCGGGTCCTCTGTAAGAGCAGTCGGCGCTCTTAACCACTAGGCCATCTCTCCAGCCCAGTCAGTGCTCTTAGCCACTGAGCCATCTCTTCAGCCCTGTGATTTGTGTTTTTGCTTTATATCTTTACCTATTCCTTTGCTTTCTGCTTATGTATGGCTTTATGTTTGAAGGATGTTTCCTAGTTGGACATAGTGGCTCAGGCTTATAATTCCAGTAATGGGGATGCTTAAAGCAGGAAGATTGCCATGAATCCCAGGCCATCCTAGGGTACAGACTGAGACCCTGTATCAAAAAATAAATATAGAGGCAGGGACTGGAGAAATAACTCAGCAGTTAAAAGCACTTGCTGCTCTTCCAGAGGAGCAAAGTTTAGTTCCCATCTCCACATCAGGGGGGTCATGACCAACTGCAACTCCAGTTCCAGGGGAATCCAATGCCTTCTTCTGACCTTCACAGCACTGCATGATACAGGTGCACTCACATACAAGCAGAGAATGTACTCATACACGTAAAATAATAAAATATTTTTAAAAAACTAAAAATACCTTCTTTAAAAAAATTTAGCTTATAAATATGGGGCCAGCAAGATGGCCCAGTGGGCAAAGGTGTGTCCTGTCACAGCAAATGACCTTTCAACCTCTGGAGCTCACCTGAAGGAGGCAGAGAGCCTACTCTCACAGGAGGTCCTTTGATTTCCATATTGGAAATGTGGCATGCATGCTGTCACACGTACAACATAAATAAATGACAATAAATAGGGCCAGAAAGATGGCTGTGCTGTGCAAGCCTGACAACTCGAGTTCAATTCCCAGTTCTCACAGAGGAAGGAGAGAACCAACTCCCAAAAGTTGTCCTCTGACCTCCACATGCATGCTGTGGCACGGGCACATCCATGTTCATATACGTATGATGATAGCATAGATATAAACAATGATAATAAACTAAAATATTAGGGGCTGGAGAGATGGCTCAGTGGTTAAGAGCACTGGCTGCTCTTGCAGAGGACTTGGGTTCCATTCCCAGCCCTCACATGGCAGCTAACAACCATCCATAACTCCAGTTCTAGGAGAATCCAATGCCCTTTTCTGACCTCTGTGGGCATTGCAAGACATGAATGCACCTACACCCATGAAGGCAATACACTCATACACATAAAATAAAAATAATAAATATTTTAAAATATAAAATATCAATAAATGAAAATAAAATATGTGTTCTACAGGTAGCATGTACTTGAATCTTCTCTGCCTTATGTATAGTCCATTTACATTGAAATTATTCACATGCTTGTTTTGGTTCTACCATTTTGCTTTTTCTACTCTACTTGCTCCATTGTCTGTGTGTGTGTCTCTGTGTTTGTAGTGTCATGCATGTATTCATGTTTGCCAACATATGGATGCGAGAGAGAGAGAGAGAGAGAGAGAGAGAGAGAGAGAAAGAGAATGTGGGCGTGGGGGGTTTATTTTAATATTATTATTTTTAATTTTATCTTTTTTGAGACAGGGTTTCTCTGTAGCCCCAGATGGCCTGCAACTCACTCTGTAGACCAAGCTCACTTCACTCTCACAGAGATATACCACCATGCCTGGTTCACTTTATTTATTGAGCCTGAAGCTTGACAATTCTGGCTAGTCTAGTTTGACAGTTTGTCCCAAAGATTCCCTGCCCCTGCCTCAAGCGCTAGGTGGCCACCACACCCGCCCAGCTTTTATGTGGGTTCTGGAGATTACAGTTCTGGTCCTTGCGCTTATGTGGGATGTGCTCTATCCACAGAGCCAGCTATCCATCTTAAAAAAAAAATCAGTTTTATTTAAGAGTTTTCAATTGTGACAACTCATTAAAAAAATCAAAGCACAGAACACAAAATTGCAGCAAACATTAACAACAACAAAAGCCAAAAAATCACTTTTGCGATTGTGAAACATGGATTGTATCCAGTCATGTCTAGTTTCCACTGTACTAATGGTCATGGAATCAAAAAGGAAGCCCAAATTCTACAATCTGCCTGAAAGGTACAGCACTTATTGGACTCGTACGGAATACAAAAATTGTTCCTGTGCCGGGCATGGTGGCGCACGCCTTTAAACCTAGCTCTTGGGAGGCAGAGGCAGGCGGATCTTTGTGAGTTCAAGGCCAGCCTTGTCTACAGAGTGAGTTCCAGGACAGCTGGGGCTACAGAGAGACCCTGTCTCGAAAAGAGCAAAAACCAAAATTGTTCCTGCTACTTCAGTGCGTAGAAATGTGAATTCACACATCCACCCTGGAAAAAAAAGGACAAAAACTATGCTCCTTTTTTTCCCAAATTACCCTTTCTTGTTCTCAACTCTAAATATTATATTACACCCACACATGTATTTGTTTACATATGTATGCGTATGTATCACAGAGAATTGCCTGCCTCTACCTCCCAAGTGCTGGGATTAAAGGTGTGCACCACCACACCCAGCCTAAGACAGTTCTTGGCCGCCATTTGGGTGCTGGGAATCGAACCTGGGTCCTCTGCAAGAGCAGTCAGTGCTCTTAACCACTGAGCCATCTCTCCAGCCCCTTAATTTTTCTTCAGAGTTGAATAATGTTCCATTTTACATATGTACCAGATTTTCATTATACATTCATCTTTTGATGGACAACTATGTTGGTTTATTTTTCTTTTCTGATAGTTTTCCTTTATTTTTGCTTTTCTTTATTTTGGGTTAATTGAATAACTTTAATATTAAATTTTAATTCCTTTATTAACATTCTCTCTGTTTCTTCCTCTATCCTTCTCCTTTCTACATCTTCTTTAAATTGCTTTGTAGGGGCTGCTAAAATAAGTATGAACTTCAGGGCTGCAAAGATGGCTCAGTGGTTAAAAGCACCCACTGGCTGCTCTTGCAGAGGACCGGCATTCAGTTCTCAGAGCCCACATATTCACCCAGGGGATCCAACACCCTCTTCTGACCCCTGCAGGCATTGTATGATATGGATGTACTTACGCATATGCAGGCAATATACTCATATGCAAAAATAAATAAAATAAAATATTAAAAAGAATGAATTTAATGAGTCTTTGACTTACCACAAATACTAAAAAAAATAAAAAATAATGTATTATTTTGTGTAAAATATAAGATCTATGAAACAATAGTCTTATTTATTTCCATTCTTGCCCTCTTTTGATATTATATAAACTATTATCCTGTTATAAGCCCTAGACTTCATCATAATTTTAGTTTTTAACTAGTCATGTGTCTCTCAAAGAAATCAAGAGGAAATGGAAAAAAAAGAACTAAAGTTTACCATTTCAGGTAGATTTTGGGGTGATGTCATTTTCCTTCCGCCAGATGAACCTACTTTGGTGTTTCTTATAACATGGCTTTGCTGGTAACCGGTTCCATTTTAATTTCTTTGATAATGTCTCTGCTTAATTTTCATTTTTGAAGGAGAGTCTGACTGGATTCAGAAATCTCACTTGAAGGCCTCTCTCTGTTCCAGAGTCTTAGTGTGTAGCCCATGCTGGCCTGGAACTTACTATGTAACCCAGGCTGGCTTTGAATTCACAATTCTTCTGCCTTAGCTTTCCTAGTGCTGAGATTACAGGTATGCAACATAGCACCCAGCCAGATCCCTTAGCTTTTTAAAAAATATTTTTTTTATTTTTATTTTATTTATTTCTTATGTATATGAATGTACTGTCTGCATGCAGGTTTGTGCACCCGTGTCGTGCAATGCCGCGGAGATCAGAAGAGGGTATCGGATTCCCTTGGAACTGGAGTTCCCCTGGAACTGGAGTTACAGATGGTTCTTAGCCGCCATGTGGGTGCTGGGGATCGAACCCGAGTCCTCTGCAAGAGCGGTCGGAGCTCTTAACCGCTAGGCCATCTCTCCAGCCCCTAAAAAAAAATATATTTTTAAATTTTAAGTGAATGGGTGTATTGCCTGCATGTGTGCAAGTGCGCCCATGTCATGCAATGGATGCAGGCATCAGAAGAGGGCATCAGATCCCCTGGAATTGGACTGAGGAAACTGAGGCACTGAAAGCGAACCCATTTGTCCAAGGCCATATAGCTAGCCAATGGCAGAGCCAGGATTTGAAAGTAGTCAGATGATGTAACTCTATGCTCACTCCACTTTACCACTACACCTTCAGGGTGGTTTGGATTTCAGCCCAGACTCTTTTGGAAAATCCTTGGGGATGGAAGGAGGTGAGAGTTCTCCAAACCCTTCTTTAGAGGAGGCTAGAAGTTGACAATCTGCATCATTAGAGTTATTAAACTGTGAAGGGTAGAGGCACTACGCCCCCATCTACTGACATAATCTCTCTGGCAGTAGGGACCAGGAACTTTTTATTCTGCTTCCCTGAAGCCTAGACAGGCAGAAACCCCCTCTGGTAAAGGCAGAGTTCCTCCTGTAAGTATTCCTCAAGACTTACTTTCCCATCACACTAAATCTAGTTGGTGACATTGGTTCTGAGGTTTGAGCTGTGGGTTCGTTCTGCAGTCACTGCCTAGGCCTTCAAATCCTGCCACTGTTAGAGGAGTTGTGGGGGCCTTGGGTAGGTGTCACCATTTTTCTGAGAATCTGTTTCCTCCTTTCTTGAATGGAGATTAAAAATAGTACCCTCCAGGTGTGGTGGCGCACACCTTTAATCCTAGCACTTGGGATGCAGAGACGGGCAGATCTCTGTGAGTTCAAGGCCAGCCTGGTCTATAGAGCAAGCTCCAGGCCAGCTGGGACTAAAGGGAAAGCCTGCCCCAAAAAGACCAGAAAAAAAAAAAAGTACATACTAGTGTTGGAGAGATGGCTTAGTGGTTAAGAACACTGGTTGCGCTTGCAGAGGACCCATGTTCAGTCCCTAGCACCTACATGGTGGCTAACAACCATCTATAATTCTAGTTCCAGGGAATCTGACACCTTCTGGCTCACATGAACATTGCATACATGGGTGCCCTTACATACATGCAGGCAAAACATTTAAACACAAAATAAAAATTAATTAAAAGGGGCTGGAGAGATGGCTCAGCAGTTAAGAGTACTGGCTGTTCTTCCAGAGGACCTGGGTTTGGTTCCCAGTACCCACTCCAGGACACCCATTGTGCAGAGAGCCTGGAGACTGCCCTAGTGACCATAAGGCTCTGCTTTCATGAGAGGCTCTGGTTAGAGCCTATTGGAAAAGCTCTTAGCTAAGGCCAGGGCAGGAAGCTGGCACCTCATAGGCCTGATGAATTGCAAGTGATGCCCCAGCAATGGAGCCTGAGCCTCTCTAGGCAGGTAGGAGCATATCCCCAATGCCTTTGGGCCATCAGTGCATTGGAGGACAGCCACTCACTCAGCCTAATTCCTGAGCCGAGACCCTTCCCCAGGTTTCCAACCCTCTGCACACTGGGTGTCCTGCAGGGGTTCTGGTGAAATTAGAGGTTCATTTTTGCCTCTTTTGGTGGAAAAGGGGTGTGGGCCTGAGAACATGATTGATATCAGTATTTCTTGGGAGCCTGAGACCATTTGGCAGCATCTAAGGTACTCGCTCTAGGAGGTGGCTCCTGATAGCAACCCCATGAGACATGGATAAGCCGTTCTGCAGGCCTGACTTCTCAGATGACACAGGGACCCCAAGAAGACAAGGCCTTGGAGACGGGGTGCCCAAATCAAGGACATAGATGTGACCCCCACCTCACTCTACCCCTGTTCATGTCATGGTGACATCAATGATCAAAGCTGGCTGCCTGGCCCCACCATCCCAGCCACTTGACTGTCCCCATGGAGTGACCTTTACAAAGTCTAACTGATTGCCACCCCCTTGCTGGTCTAGAAGCTTTGTTTCTCCCTGTGCACTTGGAAGAGAGTTTGGCACAGGGTGGGTGCTGGATGGAGAAACTGTGAGCTTAAAGAGGTCACCTTCATAGTCACATCCACAGTTCCTGTGCATCAGCCCTCTACTCCTGCCAGCTGGACCAGCAGGAAGTCTGTCTCCTATAGGAGTCCAAGTACCTCAGGGATGCTCTGGGTTGTAATGGGCTGTGTGCTCTACACAGGCTCTCTAGGTCTTGAAGGAAGTACTTCAGCCCTTGCTGAGGCTCTATTTGCCTGCTATATGTGGGCCTCGAACGATCTACTGCATTCTTCCTCCAGGCTTGCCTCATCCAGGGAATATTTTGCTGTCCTCTCTCTCTGGCCAGCCCATTCAAGGGCTCCTCTTGGGCCCTGTTAAAGTGGAATCCTTCACAGATAATTAGACCCCAGGTGAGCCTCTTCTTGCCTCACACCACAGCTTTCCTTCTCAACCCAGAACCGTGAAGGATGAAGAATTGCTGATTTAGTCTCGGATAGTCTCAGATTGCTTTTATTTATTTGTTTTTATTTTATTCTTCTTATTGTTGTTATTATTATTATTTTGGGTCTTTTTGAGACAGGGTCTCCCTGTAGCCCCAGCTGTCCTGGAACTCACTCTGTAGACCAGGCTGGCCTTGAACTCACAGAGATCCGCCTGCCTCTGCTTCCCAAGTGCTAGCATTAAAGTCTTGTGCCACCACGCCCGGCTTATTTGTTTTTATTTTATAAACATGGGTGTTTTGCCTGCATGTACCTAAGTGCACACATGCATTCAATGCCCATGAGGGTGTCAGATCCCCTGGAACTGAAGTAAGGACAGTTGTTAGTCACCATGTGGGTTCTGGGAACTGAAACTGGGTCCTCTGCAAGAACAGCCAGTGCTTTTAACTGCTGAGCCATCTCTCCAACACCTCCTGCTCCCTCTTCCTTTTGTTTGAAACAAAGTCTCAACACTGTACTCCAGACTGGCTGGGAACTCACTGTGTAACACAGGTTGACCTGAAACCTAAGGTGATTCTCTTGCCTCAGCCTCTGGGGTGCTGAGATGACAGGCCTGCAGCGCCACACCCAGCTTCCTAGCTTTAGTTTGCTTCTTGAACTCCTATTACTTCAGACTAGAAACCCAGCCCTCATTCAGGCAATCTAAAACCCATGTCTTCCTCTTGTGATTTCTCTCCCTGAGGCTCCTTGCCTTCTTCCATCCAGCTCCTGCCTGCTTCTGCCAAGCCTGTGGGCTGGTCTGGACCTGTCTGAATTCCAAGTTCAGATACCTGCACAGCATGTCTTTCCTGTTCTACAAAGCCCTGTGGGTCCCGTGGAAATCAGAGGGTGTGGCCTGGCATGTCCATGAGGTGTTCTGCCCACTCACCTATTCCTTACTTCATAGCTGTTTAGGGACTGAGTTGTTCTGAAACAATAAGGCTCCTCTCAAGAGCACTTAGGACTAATTGGTCAGCTCTGACCTTGCCACAAATAAACCCCTAGGAACTCTGTCTAGCATTTAAGAAATAAGGGCTTGGGGTAGAGGAAGGGGTGGAAATGGTATATAAATACAGCACTCATGCATGAAGTTCTAAAAAATATATATTCAGAAGAAAGAAACAAGAGTGGGCAAGATGGCTTCAGTGGCAAAGGGTCTTGCTGCCAAACCTGATAACCTAGGTTCAGTCACTCACATGGTGGAAGGAGAGAACTGAGTCTCAAAAGTTGTCCTCTGATCCAGGTGTGGTGGTGCACGCCTTTAATCCTAGCACTTGGGAGGCAGAGGCAGGCAGATCTCTGTGAGTTCAAGGCCAACCTGGTCTACAGAGTGAGTTTCAACACAGTCGGGGCTACAGGGAGACCCTGTCTCGAAAAGACAAAAAAAAAAATTTGTCCTCTGACTTTCACATATGCACTGTGGCATGTACATCAACATACCTACATCCACACACACACACATATATATAATCAATCAATCACCAATCAATCAATCAATCAATCAATGGAATTATTTAAAAAGAAAATTGGATATTCTCCCAAATATCCACTGTAAGACAAGCATCTTTCTTTCTTTCTTTCTTTTTTTTTTTTTTTTTTTAGGACAGGGGTCTCCCTGTGCCCCAGTAACCTGTAACTTAATATGTAGACTAGGTTGGCATGAACTCACAGAGATCTGCCTGCCTCTCACTCCCAAGTGCTGGGATTAAAGGTGTGCGCCACCATGCTGGGCTAAAACAAGCAGCTTTATGGGCCCTCCAAATTAAGCTCTCAGGAACCCCTAACTCTTCAACAAATGAGTATCTACTCTGTATCTGGCTTCACTGGGCTTGTCTCAATGAGTATTTGCAACGGGTTTGTATATTCTTGATGTATTTACTGTGTGTATGGGAGTATGGCGTTTATTATTATGCCAATATCATAATCACTTGAACAAACAGACTGGACTCTGGACTTAAGTTTTTTAATATTTATTTATTTATTTATTTATTTTGTATGAATGTACTGTTCTGCATTTCGGTTCTGTGCACCCGTGTAGTGAAATGCCGCGGAGGTCAGAAGAGGTCTCAGATTCCCCTGGACCTGAGGTTCTCCTGGAATTGGAGTTAGAGTTTCAGCGGTTTTTTTCTCAGCCTCCACGTGGGTTCTGGGATCGAAACCCCAGTCCTCTTGTACAAAGCAGTCGGTGATCTAAACTGCTAGGCCATCTCTCCAGCCCCCAAATTTTTTTTTTTTTTATTCTTTTTTAAATTTGTTATTTTATTTATTTCTGTATGTGTAGTCTGAATGTCTTGTCTGCATGCAGGTCTGTGCACAAGTGTCGTGCTGCAATTGCCGCAGAGGTCAGAAGAAGGTGTTGGATTCCCCTGGAACTGGAGTTCTCCTGGAATTGGAGTCTCAGACAGCCACCATGTGGGTGCTGGGGATCAAACCCGGGTCCTCTGCAAGAGCGGTCGGTGCTCTTAACCGCTAGGCCATCTCTCCAGCCCTTATTCTATTCTTATATGTGTATGAATGTACTGTTTGCATGTAGGTTTGTGCACCCGTGTCGTGCAATGCCGCAATGCCGTGGAGGTCAGAAGAGGGTGTCAGATTCCCCTGGAGCTGGAGTCAAACTCTCAGCTGTCATGTCGGTGCTGGTGATCAAACCCGGGTCCTCTGCAAGAGCAGTCGGCACTCTTAACCGCTAGGCCATCTCTCCAGCCCCACAATATTTAATTTTAAAAATAAGGTTGAGAACAATTGAGGAAGATATCCAATATTGACCTCTGACCTCCAGATACATCCTCCAGGAATGACTTTTTAATAATTTTTATTTTTATTTTATATGTATGAGTATATTGCCTGTATATATGTATGTAAGTGCACATGTATCATACAATGCCCACAGAGGTCAGAAGAGGGCCTCAGATCCCCTGGAACTGGAGCTAGGATACTCTTTCGCTGCCATTAGGTGCTAGGAATCAAACCTGAATCCTCTGCAAGAGCAGCCAGTCATCTTAACTATGAAGCCATCTCTCCAGTACCAGGAATTACTTTTATTAATGGACATAATCTGATTAATGATGTCTAACTAACCCTAGCAAAACCACTTGGGTCTGATGATGGATGTCTCCTTGGCAACCTCAGTTTGGTTCTCCACCATATAGTAATAATAATAATAATAATAATAATAATAATAATGAAAAATGTAGGTATGTTTGAGAATTAATGTATCAAAGGACTGCAAGCAGCACAGCAGCCCATTGGAAACTGTGAATGTTGGGAAGGATACCTTGGATGAATGTGAACTAGAGTTGAAAAGGACAGATGGTCTGTGAGTGCAGGGGCCAGTGAACAGGCTGAAGAGGGCATGCGCACAGGGTTACTCCAGTAACATCCTGGGACCACATCAGAGGCTGGTTGCAAAAATCAGCTTATATAGGTTTAGGACAGACAGCCCCTACATCGCATGATATCACCTCCCAGTGGCCAATCTTAGACCTCCACACCATCACGCATCATCCCAGCCTGTGCAGCATACCCAGAAAGGGATGTGCAGACAAACAAGTCAGCTAATGATGCCACGCACGTGCTAGCATCATGTGGCAGGGTGTGCCCTGTACTATAGCATTGCTTGGGCTAAGCAGATTGTGCCTGCACACGTGCAATGTATGCCTGAATCCAGGACTGCTGTCCCACACATAAAGATTAAGGTGGAGCTGAATTTGAACTTGTACTTCCCCAACAAAGCTGGAGAAACCATTTTGAATAAATTATGGGTATGGCCTGACTGGGAACACAGTGGGAGAAACACAGAGAGTTCCCTCTGCAGGCATGAGGACCGGACAGCTCCATCTGCACAGGTTGAGGGGGAAAGTCTGTCAGACTGACTTAGCTCCAGGGTCCACCTGACTCCACGTTCTCAGTGCTGGAACTGGAAACACACCACCAAGCCTGTCTTTTTTTTTTTTTTTAATGTAGTTGTAGGAATAGAGTTCAAGTCCTCATATGTACCAGGCAAGCACTTTCCCAACCGAGCACGAAGTTTGGCAGTATTTTTTTGTGAACTATTCTTTCCATTCATAGTTGAAGAATCAAAGCTCACAGAGGGTAACAGACACACGTAGCAATATATAATTAGGAGACTCCAAAGCCTGTGTCACTCCATCACTTCCTGTCCTGAACTGTAGCATTAAAAGACAAACTCAAGGCCAAACATGGTGGTCACACCTTTAACCCCACACATGGGAGGCAGAGGCAAGTGGATCTTTGTGAGATCAAGGCCAGCCTAATCTAAATAGTAGTTCCAGTCCAGGTGGGACCACTGGGAAAAAGATAAATAAAAACAACAATAACAAAAGACCAACTCAAGGAACAAGATGGTGGAACAGTCTACTTACCTAAACACTGGCATGCAAGCGCAAGTGCCTCCTAGACCTCCAGAGATGATGAAGATGGGTGCAGTGGGAGAGGGGCAACAATGGACGAACTGGAGGCCACCTCTAACTGGACAAGTCACATCCTGACTGAAGCAGGCTGGTGCCACTCAGCTGCAAATGAATAATGTCACATCGGGCTGTCTTCAGTGTGGTCAGATCTGATTTTTTTTTATTTTATGAGTGTATTGCCTGCATGTATGTGAGCACACCCATGTCATGCAATTCCCAAAGAGGTCAGAAGAGGGCACCAGAACCCCTGGAACTGGAGTTAACAGATGGTTGTTAGCCTCCATGTGGGTGTTGGGAACTGAACCACTTCAGTTCTCTGCAAGAGTAGCCAGTGTTCTTAACCACTGAGCCATTTCTCCAGCCCCCAGATATGATTGTTTTTCATGAAAATTTGGAACTCTGAAATATTTTTCAAGATTTATTTTTATGTGTAGAAGTGTTTTGGTGTCTGTATGCATGCAGTGCCTATGGAGGCCAGAAGAGGGCGTTGGAGCCACCACGTGGATGCTGGGAACTGAACCCACTATTTATCACTGATCTCTTGACCACTGAGTCATCTCCCCCTGCCCCATGAAACTTTGTATGAAGTTTCTAGACAACTGATGCTGGATATATCAGGCAGGTAGACCAATACCCTGAACTTAAAAACATGTTCCATCATCTTTGGAAGATTTCTGCTTATGATTCAGCTAGGGCTTGGTTTGGTTTTTCTGAAGGACAGGTAAGCAAGTTTGAGGAGTAACAGCTCCCCACAGCAGGGAGGGGTCCTGAAAATGGGTTGCTCTTTTTTTTTTTAAGATTTATTTTTATTTGAGACTGGAGACTCTGGAGCTGCAGTTACAGGCAGTTGTGAGCCATCTGACATGGATGCTATGAATTAAACTCAGGTTTATAAGAACAGCAAGCACTCTCAACCACTGAGCCATCTCTCTATCCCTGGCTGCTTTTTGTTTTCAATATTTGTACTGTATAAAGGCCCTTGACATCCCCTTCTTCTGGGGTAGGGTGATCAGGAGCAAGAGGATGTAAGACACATGGGATGGAAAGGCACAACCCACTTAAGGAAATCTGAGCAGTGGTACCATTATATCACAGGACCCTGTGAAGGTACCAGCCTGTTACAGTCTCCACCTGTTAAAGATAAAATCTAATTTTAGATAACGTAGGCAGAAAGCAGTTGGTTAGGAGGATGGCCAGGGTTTAGGGAACTGGGTGAATAGGGTCGGAGACTTGGTAGAGGCCAAGGTGAGCTGGGTGGCTAGAGCTAGGACTAAGACTTTGCCACAAACAGCTTGCTATGCCTGCTGGAACCAGAGGTCACAGGGGTTCTAGACTGCACTTCCTTCTAGTTTCTCTAACCCTATGAGTCAAGAAGTTCCACCTGAGTGACACTTAGTTCCACCATAGTGACACTTTTTGGTGAAGACACTAATAGCTTTGAAGATGGAACCAATCCGAGACCTAGATCCAAAGGTTGGATCCTCCTGTTGTGAGAATTCCTTCCCCAAAGTCCCAAACGACAAACCAAAGTACCATTCCACCAAAGTTACCCCTGGGGAACCAATGAGTTGATTTTTTGGGGGTGACTCCAAAGCACCTGCATTGGAAAGTCTCCTCCCAGAATGGATGATGGCTTTCCAGTGACTGCATAGGTAGAGGCCGCTTCTTTAGCTTTCCCCCACCTGTGTATGCTAGCACCCCCTAGACTTCCCAGGCTTTGTGTGAATAGAGAAGAACTACATACAGATGGCTGGGAGGAATGGCTAGAATCTCATGTGAGGGTCCTATGACCCTCCCCTCCCTCTCCTATGAGGGAAAGTCAGCAGTTCACAGGCCTTATCATGACGGACACTCACAAGAAGATGCAGTGGATCTCATGAGGATGGAAGCTGTTTTACTCAGAGGACAACACTTTCAACCACATGAATGAGTGCAGGTGCTGGAGCCCTTCTATTCATACAGGTACTGGTGCAGTTCACAGCTCACAGTTCACAGCTCACACTGGGCCTTGAGAGCCTCTGGTCTGTTTTTCCCTCCCTTCTCTTCTTCTCTTTTCTCTTTTCTTCTTTTCTTTTCTTGTCCTCATCTTCCTCCTGTTCCTACTCCTGTTCCTTTTCCCGTTCCTCCTCCTCCTCTTCCTCTTCCTCCTCCTCTTCTTCCTCTTCCTTTTCCTCCTCCTCCTCTGCCTCTTCTTCTTTCCTCCTCCTTCTCCTCTTCCTCTTCTTCTTCCTCTTTCTCCCTCTCTTTCTTTCCTTGTCTTTTATTTTCAGAATGGAGAAACTGAGGCTTAGAAAAAAGGGAATCCAGATCTTCTAATCCAAGGTTTTGCTTTGCTTTGCTTTGCTCTGTTTGACACTGGATTTAACTATTTAGCCCAGGCTAGTCTGGAACTTATGCCCTTCCTACCTGTGTAGATCAGGCTGGCCTTGAACTTACAGTGATCCCTCTGGCACTGTTTCCTCAGTGCTGTGATTACAGGCCTGGGCCATAACACCAGGCTCTGGTCCAGAATTTTTGTCTAAACTTCAAAGTACTTCAGGACTTGAGATGGAGAGATGGCTCAGTGGTTAAGAACACTGGCTGCTCTCAGTACCCACATGGCAGTTAACAACGGTCTGTAACTCCAATTCCAGGGCATCTGATCCTTCTCTGACCTGTGTGAGCATTGTATGACACAGGTGCACTTACATACATGCAGGCAACATACTCATACACAAGAAATAAATAAATAATTTTAAAGTGATCAGGACTCATGAGAGGGGGGGAGCAATGGGAAGGATGGAGCCAGAGGACACTTAGATGGAGATGGAGAAACATCTAAAAGATGGCGACAGCTAGATGAGCCCTGGCGGTAGGCCACAGAGAGACATGAAAATGAGTAATAACATGAAAGTACTAATATGAAAGCTATAGCTTTGCCAGGCATGGTAGTAAATGTCTTTAGTCCCAAAGCTGGGCGTGGTGGTACATGCCTCTAATCCTAGCACTTGGGAGGCAGAGGCAGGCGGATCTTTGCGAGTTCAGGGCCAGCCTGGTCTACAGAGCGAATTCCAGGACAGCTGGGGCTATAGGGAGACCCTGTCTCAAAAAGACCAAGAAAAAAAAATGTCTTTAGTCCCAGCACGCAGGAGGCAGATCTCTGTGAGTTCCAGCCCAGCCTGTTCTATGGCTACAGGGAGACACTGTCTCTAAAAAAAAAAAGCTATAACTTTGGTGGGTATGTAGAACTTGAGGCCCTCAATATTGATTCAACCAATATTGAATCAAAACCTCTTTTAAAGAGGTTGGGAAATGGCTTAGTGGGTAAGAATACTTATTAATGCTTGTTGTGTAAGCAAGAAGAGCTCAGATTTGAACTGATGTTAAAGCTGGGTGTGATTGTATGTGCCCTGTAACCCCAGAGTTGGAGTGCAGAGCCATGTAGATCTCAGCTGCCAGTCTGCTTAGCCAAAGTGGGGAGCTTCAGGTTCAGTGAGAGACCTTGCCTCAAAAAATAGGGGAGAGAGTGGTTGAGGAATACACCTGATGTCTTCTGCTGGTCTCCATGTGGGCATGTGAACTCACATACATACTTGTACACAATACAATACACACCACACACACACACACACAGACACACAGACGCAGACACCCTACCTTTTAGGGTTGAGAGTAGTGGCACATGCCTATAATCCCAGTACTTGGGAGGCAGAGGGAGTTCAAGGCCAGCCTGATGTACACAGTGAGTTCCAGACCAGCAGGGCTACAAAGGGAGACCCTATCTCGACAAAACAGAAGAAAAACAAGACACTCTGCCTATTGCTAAGACCTCCAGGTGGCTGACAGCACATTCAAGTTTGAGAAACAATACTCTGGTCAAGGCATGGGGTGGGATGGGATGAAACAATGCAAACATCTTCCAAACCTAGAGTTTAAAGAACAGTTAGTTTTAGCTCATAAAACAGGTGACACTCTCACAGATCATGTTCACTTTGTAAGTAAGCTTTATAATTTATACGTCAAGATTTTTCTCAAAAATCACCTCATTGGGGCTGGGAGAGGGTTCAGCCAGTAAGTGCTTGTTGTACAGCATGAGGACCTGAGTTTGTATCCTCAGCACCCATGGGGGCGTGCTGGGGAACAAAGGCTATGCGCAGTAGCACATGACTATAATTCCACTGATGGGGAATGGAGACCAGAGAACCCCGGGGCTCACTAACCAGCTGGTCCGGCTGAATTGGCAAGACCCAGGTTTGGTGAGAAACCTGTGTCGGTTTTAATGAGAAATGTTCCCCATAGACTCATGTACTTAAACACTTGGTCACCTGTTGGTAGCACTGTCTAGGGGAGTGTCACAGTTAGCTTCAGTTGTCAGCTTGGCACAGACCTGGAATCACCTGGGCAGGTGATTCTTGCCTCAATTGAGGAATTTCCTCCATCAGATTGGCCTGTGGGTCTGTCTGTGTAGCAGTCTCTTGATTGTTGATCCTCCTGTCTCTGCCTCCCCAGTGCTAAGATTATAGACTTGGAAGATCAAGATGGCTGTCCCCGGACAGCAGGCATGGCCTGAGCAGCTGATGCAAAGTTGAGGGAGGGGAACCTAAGGGCCCTGTGAGTGTTGGGAAGCACCATAGGTGGTCCGAGGGGATTTGGATCCTTGGCGACTGCAGTTTGGAGCTTGCCCCAGGGCATTGGGAGACAGTAGAGACAACCCCAGCATGGGCTGGGCCTCCCTCCCACTGGACCCAGGTACAGACCTTGGCGATGGCCCTGGAGGGCTGGTGCGTGGTTCTGTGAGTGCATCTCTCCCTGTGGGAGACTGGGGCTTGCCTCACTTTGGGGAGCCCCCTCTGCACAGCAGCAGAGGTATTGTAATCTTCCCTCCCACAAGGCCTGGAGTGCCTGGGGCCCTCATGGTGCAGGTTCCAAAGACCTGAGAGGTTCAGAACCCTGAGAGGTTCTGGCCGAATTAAGTGTTGCACAGCTCCAGCCCTGGGGGAGCTATTTACTGGCTCAGTGTGGGGTGCTGTTCTGTCCAGTAGTAGGCTAGAGGTGAGATCTTGAAGACTAAGTTAACCACAACTGTATGCCAAATAAGAAGACCCAAAACACCTGAAGAATACAAGCAAAGTCAGTCTTCAACTCAACAAAGAAACATCTGAGCTTCACACTAGAATCACAAAAGAACCCCAAATGCCAAAAGCACAACAAAAAAAATAATAACATGAAAAACCCAAATGATAAGTTTCCACCAATACTACTGGTCCTATTGAAGAGTCCTACAGTGAGGATTCCCTAGATGTAACTCAGGATAGATCTTAAAAGAACTATTATAGGGGCTGGAGAGATGGCCTAGCGGTTAAGAGCGCCGACCGCTCTTACAGAGGACCCGGGTTCGATCCCCAGCACTCACATGGCGGCTGAGAACCATCTGAAACTCCATTTCCAGGAGAACTCCAGTTCCAGGGGAATCCGACACCCTCTTCTGACCTCTGCGGCATTGCACGACACGGGTGCACAAACCTACACGCAGACAGTACACTCATACACATACAAAAATAAATAAAATGAAAAAAAAAAAGAACTATTATAGGGGTTGGAGAGATAGCCTAGCGGTTAAGAGCACCGACTGCTCTTGCAGAGGACCCGGGTTCGATCCCCAGCACCCACGTGGCGGCTAAGAACCGTCTGTAACTCCAATTCCAGGAGAACTCCAGTTCCACGGGCATCTGAGACCTTCTTCTGACCTCCGTGGCATTGCACGACACGGGTGCACAAACCTACATGCAGACAGTACATTCATACACATAAAAAAAAAAAAAAAAGGAAAAAAAAAGAACTATTATAAACATGATCAAAGAAATCAAAGAATTGAAAGAATTTAAAGAACACACATACAAAGAAATGAAAGACCTAAAAGAAGATAGGGATAAATTAAAAGAAGATAATGATAAACTGTGGAATGAAATCACAAAAGATCTAGAAACACTGAAGAAAACTCAAGCTGAAATGAAAAAGGAAGTGAAACACTCCTCGAACCATTGGGACAGAATGGGAGAAAGCCTCAATATCAGAAAGGATGAAGTAGAAAATAGAATGTGAAGACTAGAGGACAACATGGAAGAACTGGATCCATCGAGCAAAGATTATGAAAAATTTTAAAAAACACACAATAATGGAATAACTGGGAACTGTGGGGCACTATGAAAAGACCAAACCTATGCATCATAGGTATAGAAGAGGAAGAAGATTCACAGGATAACAATATCGCTCAGATCTTCAACAGAATTGTAGAAGAAAATTTTCCCAAATAAAAGAAAGAGATACCCATACAAATACAAGAAGCATATAGAACACCAAGTAGACAGAACCAGAAAAGATATTCCCTATGCCATATCAAGTAAAAACACCAGCCAGGCATGGTGGTGAACACCTGTAATCCCAGCACTTGGGAGGCAGAGGCAGACGGACCTCTGAGGCCAGCCTGGTCTAGATAGTGAGTTCCAGGACAGCTGGGGCTACAGGGAGACCCTGTCTCAAAAAGACCAACCAACCAACCAACCAACCAACCAAACAAACAAACAAAC
Source organism: Rhizomys pruinosus (assembly GCA_009823505.1). Classification (NCBI taxonomy): domain Eukaryota; kingdom Metazoa; phylum Chordata; class Mammalia; order Rodentia; family Spalacidae; genus Rhizomys; species Rhizomys pruinosus. The sequence continues at coordinate 4,665,843 of VZQC01002907.1, forward strand.
AAACAAATGAACAAACAAACAAACACTAGATGTTCAAAACAAAGAGAGGATACTGAGGGGGGCAAAAGAAAAACAAGTCACTTCTAAGGGAAAACCTTTCAGAATTGCAGCTGATTTTTCATTGCAAACAATGAAAGCCAGAAGAGCTTGGTCTAAAGTATTCCTAGTTCTAAATGACTACAGATGTCAACCCAAAATACTTTATCCAGCAAAAATGTCTGGATAGGAGAAAGGAAAATGTTTCATGACATAAATAAGCTGAAAGAATTCTTGTCCAGAAAACCATCCCTCCAGAGACTATTTGAAGCAATACAAAGAGCAGAAGGTAGAAAAAACTATAACCATCCAGCAACAGAAAATACTTAATGAAACTACTATTATGGAAATAAAACCCTAGGGCAAGAATGCACCAGAAACCAAAATGATTGGAAGTAATATAAATCTTGGGTGGTGTGGCTGTGTGCCACATGCTTTGTAGATGGTGTTTTGAAATCAGGAAGGTAAACTGAGGAGGGAGCAGCGACAAAGACATTTGAATCCATCTCCTGGACCATCATCCCACCAGGCCCTGACAGGAAAAGTCACTACAGCACCCAGCAGGGCCAAGTCAGCAAAAGAGGAGGAGATCCTGGATGATGACGCTGATGACGGTGATGACGATGATGTCGCCGATGATGATGATGATGAGGATGATGAGGATGATAAGGATGATGACGATGACGCAGATGATGGTGATGATGATGACGATGATGACGATGATGCCAATGATGCCAATGATGCCAGCGATTGACAATGATGATTCTGACAATGACAGCGGTTATTATAATTATGGTGGCAATTATGATGGTAATTATAATGGCAGTTATGATGGCAATTATAATAATTATGATGGCGATTATAATGGAGATTATGATGATGACAAAGGTGATGACAATGATTATGATGATTATGAAGAGGAGGAAGAAGAGGAGGTGTCATTCCCGAGTACCAGCAGCTCAGGTGACTGCACTCGTGAATCACAGGAGACCACAGGATTGGAGCAACCAGGATTTGCTTGCGCCTCTGTAGTGAGTCCTTTGTGTGATTCTCAGCCTTTAGACCTGGAGCAGATCTGCCTCGATTCAGAGCTTCCCTGGGCTGTTACACCCCTCCGGATTGAGGAATTCATACAGCTATATGCCTTACCAGGGGATGATGACCCCAAGAGCTCCATTCGATAAGTATCTCTACCCAGGGTGCCTTGACTGAGGCTGCGTGGCTTGGCATGACTGTCAGAAGGACCTGGGGCACAAAGACTTACGAATGGAGAAATGCGTCCAGGTACTGCCCACTAGTTGACTGCGGAACTCAGGGATTTACATATCTCAAAAACAAAAATCGCCTGACCCTTCACTTTTTACTGAACTTTCATTAGTTTGCTTGAATAAAATAAAATAAACTTCAGTATTAAAAAGGAAGTAATATAAATCTCTCAATAATAACTTTAAATATCAATGGGCTGAATTCTCCAATTAAGAGACATGGACTAGTAGAATGAATTAAGAAACGAACCCATCTTATTGTCTGCAAGAAACTCATCTCACCTTTAAAGACAGGCATTAGCTCAAGGTGAAAGGATGGAAAAAAATATTACAGGCAAATGGCACTAAGAAACAAGCAGGAGTTGCCATTCTAATATCAGATAAAATAGACTTCAAACTAAAACCAATCAGAAGAGAGAAAGAGGGTCATTTCATTCTTATCAAAGGAACAATTAACCAAGAAGATATCACAATCATTAATTTATACTCACCAAACTCAGGCACATCTAACTTCATAAACACAATTTACAGGACTTTAAGGCACAGATTGAGTCTAGTACACTAGTAGTAGGAGACTCCAACACCCCACTGTGTCCATTAGACAGTCAACTGGGCAAAGAATAAACAGAGAGACATCTGAAGTGAACAATACGATACAGCAAATGGACCTAACAGATGTCTACCAAGTATTCCACCCAAACACCAAAGAATATACTTTCTATTCAGCATTCCTTCTCCAAATTCGACCACATATTGGATCATGGAACAAATCTCAATGAATACAAAAAAATTGAAATAACTCCATGTATTCTCTCAAAACATAATGCAATAAAACTTAATATCAACACCAAAAGAAGCCCTAGTAAATAAAGTAACTTATGGAGATTAAACAACACACTCCTGAATGAAATATTTAAGAAAGAAATAAAAGCATTCCTGGAATTAAACAAAAAGGACAATGCAACACAACAAAACCTCTGGGACATTTTAAAAGCAGTCCTAAGAGGGAAATTTATAGCTCTAAGTGCCTACATTAAAAACAAGACAAAACAAAACAAAAAACAGAAAGAGCACAAATAAACGACTTAATGTTGCAACATAAAACACTTTAAAAACGATAACAAATGATTCCAAAACCTAAAAGACAAGAAATAACAAAAATCAGTGCAGAGATTAATGAAATAGAAACAAAGAAACAATACAAAGAATCAATGAATCCAAGAGCCGGTTCTTTGAAAGGATAAATAAGATAGACAGACCCCTAGCCCAACTAACCAAAAGAAAGAAAGAACAACCCTAAATTAATAAAATTAGAGATGAAAGGGGAAACACTACAACGGATAATAAAAAGACCCAGAACATTATGTGGGGATACTTAAAAAAATTTTTTTTAAATTTATTTCTGTATGTGTATGAATATACTGTCTGCATGCAAGTGTGTGCACCCTGTGTCTGGCAATGCCACAGAGGTCAAAAGAGGGTGTCAGATTCCCCTGGAACTGGAGTTCTCCTGGAATTGGAGTTTCAGACGGTTCTCAGCGCCATGTGGGTGCTGGGGATCGAACCTGGGTCCTCTGTAAGAGCGGTTCGCACTCTTAACCGCTAGGCCATCTCTCCAGCCCCTAAAAATTTATACTCTACAAAAAATTTGTAAACCTAAAAGAAATGGATGAATATCTGAAATCATGGGACTCACCAAAGCTCAACCAAGAAGAGATCAACTGTTTAAACAGACCCATAACATATGAAGAAATTGAAACAGTAATACAAAACCTCCCAACTGAAAAAAGCCCAGGCCTAGATGGATTTACAGCAGAATTTTATCAGACATTTAAAGAGGACCTACAACCAATATTACTTAAGTTATTTAAAAGGATAGAAGCAGAGGATAACCTCCCAAATTCCTTCTACAAAGCCAGCATCACTTTAATACCAAAACCAGGAAAAGATACAACTAAAAAAGAAAACTATAGACCCATATCCTTAATGAATATAGGTGCAAAAATTCTCAAAAAATCCTTGCAAATCACATACATGAACACATCAAAAAGGTTATTCACCATTAAGTTGGTTTTATTCCAGAGATACAGGGATGGTTCAACATACGTAAATCAATTAATGTCATAAATTATATAAATGGACTTAAAGATAAAAAAAAACATGGTCATCTCAATTGATACAGAAAAGGCTTTTGATAAAATACAACATGTCTTTATGTTTAAAGTCCTAGAGGGAATTGGACTGGAGGAAACATTCCTCAACATAATTAAAGCTGTATACAACAAACCCACAACCAGTATCATTTTTTTTTTTTTTTGTGGTCTTTTCAAGGCAGGGTCTCCCTGTAGCCCCAGCTGTCCTGGAACTCACCCTGTAGACCAGGCTGGCCTTGAACTCACAAAGATCCACCTGCCTCTGCTTCCCAAGTGCTAGGATTAAAGGCATGTGCCACCACACCCNATATAAGAACACCAAGTAGACAGACCAGCAAAAGATATCCCTATGCCATATCAAGTAACAAACACTCAGCCAAGCATGGTGGTAACACCTGTATCCCAGCACTTGGAGGCCAGAGGGCAGACGGACCTCTGAGGCCAGCCTGGTCTAGCTAGTGATTTCCAGGCAGCTGGGGCTACAGGGAGACCCTGTCTCTAAAAAGACAACCAACAACCAACCAATCACCAACCAAGACAAACACAACAAACAAATGAACAAACAAACAAACACTAGATGTTCACAACAAAGAGAGGATACGAGGGGGCAAAAAGAAAAACAAGTCACTTCTAAGTGAAAAAACCTTTCAGAATTGGCAGATGCTGATTTTCATTGCAAAACAATGAAAGCCAGAAAGGCTTGGTCTAAAGTATTCCTGTTCTAAATGACTACCAGATTCCACCACAAATACTTGATTCCAGCAAAAATGTTGGACTAGTGAAGGAAAAGGAAAATGTCATGAGCCAAAATAAGGCTGAAAGAATTCTTGTCCAGAAAACATCCTTCTCCAGAGAATCACATGAAGCAATTACAATACAAGAGCAGAAGGTAGAAAAAACTATAACCACCAGCAACATAGAAAATACTTTAATGGAAACTACTATTATGGAAATCAAAAACCTAGGGTAAGAATGCATTAGAAAATCAAAATGATTGGAAGTAATATCAAATCTTGCGGTGGTGTGGCTGGTGTGCCACATGCTTTGTAGATGGTGTTTTGAAATCAGGAAGGTAAACTGAGGAGGGAGCAGTGACAAAGACATTTGAATCCATCTCCTGGACCATCATCCCACCAGGCCCTGACAGGAAAAGTCACTACAGCACCCAGCAGGGCCAAGTCAGCAAAAGAGGAGGAGATCCTGGATGATGACGCTGATGACGGTGATGACGATGTGAAGGGATGTGATGTTTCAGTGATGGGTGATGTAGTATGATAAGGATGAAAAGAGGATGTACTTGCAGATGATGTGTGAATGATGATGACGATGATGACGATGATGCCAATGATGCCAATGATGCCAGCGATTGACAATGATGATTCTGACAATGACAGCGGTTATTATAATTATGGTGGCAATTATGATGGTAATTATAATGGCAGTTATGATGGCAATTATAATAATTATGATGGCGATTATAATGGAGATTATGATGATGACAAAGGTGATGACAATGATTATGATGATTATGAAGAGGAGGAAGAAGAGGAGGTGTCATTCCCGAGTACCAGCAGCTCAGGTGACTGCACTCGTGAATCACAGGAGACCACAGGATTGGAGCAACCAGGATTTGCTTGCGCCTCTGTAGTGAGTCCTTTGTGTGATTCTCAGCCTTTAGACCTGGAGCAGATCTGCCTCGATTCAGAGCTTCCCTGGGCTGTTACACCCCTCCGGATTGAGGAATTCATACAGCTATATTCCTTACCAGGGGATGATGACCCCAAGAGCTCCATTCGATAAGTATCTCTACCCAGGGTGCTTGACTGAGGCTGCGTGGCTTGGCATGACTGTCAGAAGGACCTGGGGCGCAAAGACTTACGAATGGAGAAATGCGTCCAGGTCACCCTCACTGTTGACTGGGAACTCAGGGATTTACATATCTCAAAAACAAAAATCGCCTGACCCTTCACTTTTTACTGAACTTTCATTAGTTTGCTTGAATAAAATAAAATAAACTTCAGTATTAAAAAGGAAGTAATATAAATCTCTCAAAAACAAGTTTAAATATCATAGGTCTGTATATCCTATATTGTAGTTATGATCTATAGATTGGATTAAGAAGTTGAATCCATTTTTTGTTGTCTTAAAGAAATTCATCTTACCTTTAAAGACAGGCATTAGCTCAGAGGTGAAAGGCTGGAAAAAATATTACAGGCAAATAGGCACTAAGAAACAAGCAGGAGTTGCCATTCTATTATTCAGAATAAAATAGACTACAAAACTAAAACCAATCAGAAGGATGAAGGGGTCATTTCAATATCTTTATTAAAGAAACAATTAACCAAGATGATAACATAATCCTTAATTTTATACACTCACCAACTCAGTGCAATCTAACTTCATCATAACACAATTTTACAGGACTTTAAGGCACAGATTGAGTCTAGTACACTAGTAGTAGGAGACTTCCAGAAACACCCCACTGTGTCCATTAGAAACAGTCAACTGGGCAAAGAATAAAACAGAGAGACATCTGAAGTGAACAATACGATACAGCAAATGGACCTAACAGATGTCTACCAAGTATTCCACCCAAACACCAAAGAATATTACTTTCTATTCAGGCATCCTTTCTCCAAATTCGACCACATACTGAGATCATGGAACAAATCTCAATGAATACAAAAAAAATTGAAATAACTCCAATGTATTACTCTCAAAACATAATGCAACTAAACTTTAAATATAAAACACCAAAAGAAGCCCTAGTAAATAAAGTAACTTATGGAGATTAAACAACACAATCCAGATTAATGAATGGGTCAAGGGAGTGATAAAGAAAGAAATAACAGCATTCCTGGAATTTAACATAAAAGTGACAATGCAACACAACAAACCTCTGGGACATTTTAAAGCAGTCCTAACAGAGGAATTTATAGCTCAAGATGCCTACATTAAAAACAAGACAAAACAAAACAAAAAACAGACCGAGCACAAATAAACGACTTATGTTGCACACCTAAAACAAACTTTAAGACTAACAACGTTACGACCTAAAGACAAAGATAGCTCTGCAGCAGATACAAATGAAATAGAAACCAACGATCAAAACAGATCATATGATCAGAGCGGTTGTTGGGGTATAAGACTAGAACAGAGAGACCCTAGCCACTACCATAAATGAAGAAGACAACCTACTTATAACTGAGATAACAGGGGAGACCCTAAAGCGTAATAAGACCACACCCCGCAAGATATTGTGGGCCAGCGAGATCATAAAAAATTATTTTTTAATAAAAATTTAATTTCTGTTATGTGTAGGTGAAATATACTGTCTGCATGCAAGTGTGTGCAACCCTGTCGTGCAATGCCACAGATCCAAAAGAGGGTGTCAGAATTCCCCTGGACTGGAGTTCATCCTCGAATTTAGGAGTTTAGAACGGTTTTCAGCCATGAGGGTGCTGGGATCGAACCTGGGGTCCTCCTGTAAGAGGTGTTGCCCGCTCTAACCTGCCTAGGACCATCTCTCAGCCCTAAAATATTTAACTCTACATAAAAATTGTAAACCTAAAAAAGAAAATGGATTGAATATCTGAACCATTTGGATCACCAAGCTCAACAAAGAAGAGAACACATGTTTCAACAGACCCATAACATATGAAGAAATTGAAACAGTATACAAAACCTCCCAATCTGAAAAACGCCACAGGCTGAGTGGTTTACAGCAGAATTTGATCAGAACTTAACAGAGGACCTACACCCAATATTACTGAAGTTATGTAAAAGATAGAAGAGGATACCTCCCAAATTTCCTTCTACAAAGCCAGCCCTAACTTTAATACCAAAACTAGGTAACTACAAACTAAAAAAGAAAACTATAGACCAATCTCTTATGAATATAAGGTGTCACACATTCTCAAAAAATTCCTTGCAAATCCATATACAGAACATCTACATCAAAAGGTCTCTCATGATTCACATAGTGGTTATTATCCAGATGATTATACCAGGGATGGTTCAAACATCACGTAAATCATAATGTCATAATTAATAACATGGACTTTAAAGATAAAAAAAAAACATAAAAAAAGACTAAAATGAGCAAAAAGGCTTTGTGAATAAAATACAACATGTCTTTATGTTAACGTCCTAGAGGGATATGGAACTGAGAAAACTCTTAAGCATATTAAAGTGTATACAACAACACCCACACAACAGTATCTATTTTTTTTTTTTTTTTTGGTCTTTCCAGAGCAGGGTTCCTGTAGCCCAGGCTGTCCTGAACTCACTCTGTACAACGGCTAGCCTTGAACTCACATAGATCCGCTTGCCCTCTGCTCCCAAGTGCGGGGATTAAAACGGTGTCCACACCAGCACCGGCTTAAAGATCAATTTAAAAAAAATGGAGAAAAACTAGAAGCAAATTTCCTCTTAAATTCAGGAACCAGACAAGTTGCCACCATCCTTCCATCCTTTTTTTTTTTTTTTAATTTTACTTATTATAATTGTATGTGTATGAATGTACTGTCTGATGGCAGGTCTGTGCACCCGTGTACGGCCTAGTCCGTGGAGGGTCAGAAGATCGAGAGGCCGCAGATTTCCCTGAATGGAGTCACGACGGTATCGCCCCCCGCCATCTGGTGTGATTGGGGATCGAACCCTGGTCCTCTGCAAGAGCAGTCACGCGCTCTAACCACTAGGCTATCTCTCCAGCCCTCCACTCCTTTTTAATATAGTGCTTGAGCCAGGTATGGTGGTGCATGCCTTTAATCCTAGCACTCGGGAGGCAGAGGCAGGCAGATCTTTGTGAGTTCAAGGCCAGCCTGTTGTACAGAGTGAGTTCCAGGACAGCTGGGGCTACAAGGAGACCCTGTCTCGAAAAGACCAAATAAAAAAAATAGTGCTTGAAACTCTTGCTAGGACAATAAGACAAGAGAGAGAGATTAAAGGAATACTAATCAGAAAAGAGGTCAAACTATCCCTTTTTGTCAATGACATGATATACTAAGAGATCCCAAAAATTCCACTAGAAAACCCTTAGAAATAATTGACACTTTTCAGTGGCAGGTTACAAAATTAATATACAAAAATCAGTAGCCTTCATATATGCCAACAACAAGCAATTAGAGGAGTACATGGAAACCCTTCCATTTACAATAGCCTCAAAAAATATCATTGGAATAAACCTGATCAAAGATATTAAAGATCTTTACAATGAAAACCTTGAAGGAGATTGAGGAAGACATCAGAGGATGGAAAGATCTCCCAGGTTCATGGATTGGAAGAATATGGTAAAAAATGACCATCCTTCCCCAATTAATATACATATTCAATGCAATCCCAATCAAAATCCTCATGACTTTTTTCACAGAATTAGAAAAAAAAAGCATCCTAAAATTCATATGGCAAAAGAAATAACCCTGGATAGCCAAAGAAACCCTGAGCAAAAAGAGTAATGCGGGGGGAGGGGGGGGGGGGATTACTATATCAGATTTTAATCTCTACTACAGAGCTATAATTATAAAACAGCATGGTACTGGCACAAAATAGACCCACAGATCAATGGAATAAAATCAGAGACCCAAACTTGAGTACATATAATTTCAGCTACCTTATATTTGACAAAGGAGTCAAAAACATTCAATGGAGGAAGGGTAGTATCTTCAACAAATGGGGCTGGCAAAACTGGATCACCACTTGTAGAAGAGTGAAACTAAACCCTTATCTTTCACCTTGCACAAAAGTCAACTCTAAATGGATCAAAGACCTCAATGTGAAACCTGAAACTCTGAATATGTTAAAAGATAATATAGGCAGTAACCTACAGCATATAGGTGTAGGAAAAGACTTTCTAAATCAGACAGCAGTTGTGCAGAAACTAAGGTCAACAATCAACAAGTTGGATCTTATTAAACTAAAAATCTTCTGTATAGGAAAAGAAACAATTGAAGAAGTGAGGAGAAAACCCACAGACTGTGATGAAATCTTCACCAGTGACACATTTGACAGAGGTTTAACCTCCAGAATATATAAACTACTCAAAAAACAAAGGTCCAAGAAAATAAATGATTCAATTAAAAGATGGGCTATGGAACTGGAGAGATGGCCTAGCAGTTAAGAGCACTGACTGCTCTTGCAGCTAAGAACCATCTTTAACTCCAGTTCCAGGGGAATCTGATGCCCTCTTCTGACCTCCACTGCATTGCATGACATGGGTGTACCAACCTACATGCAGACAGTACACTCATACACATAAAAATAATAAATAAATAAATAAATAATAAAAAAGATGGGCTAAAGATATGAAGAGAAACTTTTCAAGAGAACTTAAGATGGCTCAGAAACACCTTATAAACTGTTCAACATCATTAATAATTAATGAAATGCAAATCAGAACCATGTTAAGATTTCATCTTATACAGGTAAGATGAGCTATGATCAAGAAAACAAACGATACTAATTGTTGAAAAGGGTGTGGAGAAATGGGAACACTTATTCATTGCTGGCGGGATTGCAAACTCATGCAATGCCTATGGAAAGCAGTGTAGAGAACTCTTTTTTTTTTTTTGTCTTTTTGAGACAGGGTCTCTCTGTAGCCCCAGCTGTCCTGGAACAACTCACTCTGGCCTTGAACTCACAAAGATCTGCCTGCCTCTGCCTCCCAGGTGCTAGGATTAAAGGTGTGTGCCACCACGCCTGGCTGGAGAACTCTTAAAAGACTAAAAATGAACCTACCATTTGATACAATTATACCACCCCTAGGTATATACCCAAAGGATGTATCCTATAGCAGGGATAGGTGTGTTTATTGCTGCTCTTTTCACAACAGCAAAGAGCTGGAAGCAACCCACATGTTCCTCAACTTATGAGTAGATAATGAAGATGTGGTACAATTATACAATGGAGTTCTATGCAGCAGTGAAAAAGGATGACTTAAAAAAAAAGGATGACATGCCGGGCATGGTGGTGCATGCCTTTAATCCTAGCACCTGGGAGGCAGATGCAGGTGGATCTTTGTGAGTTCAAGGCCAGCCTGGTCTACAGAGTGAGTTGTTCCAGGACAGCTGGGGCTACAGGGAGACCCTGCCTCAAAAAGACCAAAAAAAAAAAAAAAAGGATGACTTCATCAATTTTGTAGGCAAATGGATGGAACTGGAGGCTGTTACACTGAGTGAGGTGAATAGTCTCAGGAAAACAAACGATGTATGTTATCCCTCATTTGTGGTTTCTAACACCAAATCTCTATCTGTAAGTGAAAATGAATAAAGATAACATCAAAATAACTGATATTGCCATAGATACACCCTGAAATATATATCAATTTTTTCACATCTAAGATTTAAGACATTGAAAAGATGAGAAGAGTTAAGGAATAAATTAATTTCAATAAAAGTTATTGCCTCTTCTATCATAGTATGTAATGTCTATATTAAAAAGGATCACAAAGATATATCATTTCAATATTCTACTAAGAACATATGGTATCTTCCTATTTATTGGTTACACTTCTTTGAAACTTGAGACAAGGTTTTTGGTATTCTACTCACTGATAAATAAATGGACATCATTGACTTCCAGAATATATAAACTACTCAATAAACAAAGAAGAAAGAAAACAAATGACCCACTCAATAGATGGAGCAAAGAGCTGAACAAAGACTTCACAAGTGAGGAATTAGAGATGGCTGAGAAACATCTTAAGAAGTGTTCAACATCACTAATAATTAAGGAAATGCAAATTAAAACCACTTTAAGATATCATTTTACTCCAATAAGACTGGCTAGAATCAAGAAAATGAATGATACCAAGTGTTGGAGAGGTTGTGGGGAAAGGGGAACACTCATCCACTGCTGGTGGGAATGTAAACTTGTACAGCCACTATGGAAAGCAGTGTGGAGAACCCTTGGAAGACTTGGAATGAACTTGCCACCCGACCCAGCCATACCACTTTTGGGCATGTATCCACAAGACTCATCTTACCGCAGAGATACATGCACAGCCATGTTTATTGCAGCTCTCTTTACAATAGCAAGGAGCAGGAACCAACCCAAGTGCCCCTCAACTGACAAGTGGATAGAGAAAATGTGGTACATTTACACAATGGAATTCTATGCAGCGGTAAAGAAAGATGACATCATGAGCTTTGCAGGTAAATGGCTGGAGCTAGAAAATAGCATGCTGAATGAAGCAACACAGCCCCAGAAAAACAAACGACGAATGGTATCCCTCATCTGTGGATGCTAGCACCAATTACCTAATTGTATGGCAAACTGAGCAATGTCAATGTGATCTGAAAACAACTGTGCTCTTATATTGTGAATCCCTCAAAATATAATAAAAAAATAAATAGACATATATGCTAAGATTGTTAAATCATGATAGGGTTCTTGACTCTTAAGGATAGTAGTTAATTCAAAGGAATGATTATTTCTGCTCCAGGGAGTTATTCATTTCTGCATTTAGTTATGTTCTATATATAAGACATTTGACCACTAGGTAAAACATCTTTGGAGTAAACAGACAGGTTTTTTTGCCAAACCTTTGTAAAACATCCCTGAACATCTGGAGAGAATTGGTCATCTAGAACCTACCCCAAGACTTGCAAGGACATCTCAAAGTTTATACTTTATAGTGGTATATTTAAAATAAATGTTCCACCTATATATACATGTGTGAGTATACATATTGAATATTTCATAAATTTTAATAACTAGGGAAAAATCTCTTAGTACATGTTTATTAAGTCTCATGGCATTAACTAAAAGCCTCCTGTATAAGATTAAAATGGGGGCTGGAGAGATGGCCTAGCGGTTAAGAGCACCGACCGCTCTTACAGAGGACCCGGGTTCGATCCCCAGCACCCACATGGCGGCCGAGAACCGTCTGAAACTCCAATTCCAGGAGAACTCCAGTTTCAGGGGAATCCGAGACCCTTTTCTGACCTCTGTGGCATTGCACGACACGGGTGCACAAGCCTGCATGTAGACAGTACATTCATACACATACAGAAATAAATAAAATTTAAAAAAAAAGATTAAAATGGATGGCTATCAAGGAAAGCACTTGACCAAATGTAGCAGGGAAAGAGATAATCTTAAAATCATGATGACTTTAATACATGATCAATATGTAATCCTCTCCACACATAACACCATCAGTACTTGAAGACTTGTGAATTGGAACTGCATGTTACTTGAAGAATCTAAATTTTGGTGCACAATGGTTGTACATGATTTCATGGTTATGTAGCAAAATGCATTGAAATATACTAGCATTGAAACATAAATGTAAAAATAGTTGTGAAAATTGTCTATTATATTTTCCTTGTGTGTCTCATTTGTTTAATTAGAGAGCATAATTAGAGAGCATAATTAAAGAGCATAATTGTTTTAATTGTTCTAACTGAATAAGGCTAAATGAATATTGTAATTGAAAATATATTTTAAATCCTTGGCATGAGTTTTTTTTTTAAAAGAACCTATTGAATATTCCATCATTCCTGATTGCACAGAACTTTGTGGGTGGTTTTAAATAAATTTTATACTTCTATTTAAAAAAAATGGATGGCTATCTCCAGAATAGAAAATAGTATACTGCTTAAGCTAATCAGGGATACAGAATCGTTAATTTTCAACCCACTCTTGACTTGTATTGTTACAGCTGTAACTGTCCCAGTTGCAGCTATTAGATTAAATGGATACAAATGTTCTCCATGTTTCTATTATACAAGTGATAACTCTGACATTTCTTTTCCACATAACAAGATAATTTGGCTCAGGAAATGCTGGGTTCTACCTCCTTGAACCAGTGATATGCAGTCCAGAGGGAGAAGGTCTGAAAGAGTGTGGTAAACCCCTTCGGGTGGGTTCCTGTTTATAGATATGTGATACAACTCCTGCCTTCTGGAAAACCATAAATCAAGATTTAGAGATCTGGGAAATAAGAGAGGCTGCTCTGATTGTAGTGACAATTACAAAAACAGAGGGGGAAGGAATACGCCTCCTCCTTCCAGGATGCAATTTTGCCCTACAGTTAAATAAAAAGCATTGGTAGATAAAATTTCAATGCCAGCTGTGAGCTGCCCTACTAGGAGCTGTTGGCCAAGGAGGCTTTAAAAGCCCCCCAAACAAAGGCCATTTGCCTATAACTTTGGGTGCACATAGAAATGGACAGTAAGACACTATTGCTGAATATATGGCATGAGTGAGCATGAAATGCAACTTGGCACAGCCATTATGGAAAACAGCACAAATATTCTTAAAAAAATAAAAATAGAACTACCATGTGATCCTTTTATCCCACTACTGGGTATATATTCAAAGAATTGAAATTAGTATGTCAGAGAGATACCTGTATTCCTGGGTTCATTGTGGCACTGTCTTTAACAGCCAAGGCCTGGAATTTTGTTCAGTGATGTATGAACAGGTAAAGGAAATCTGGTATGCATGTGGAATAGAATATTATTCAGTCATAAGAAAGAATCCTGAGAGTTGGAGAGATGGCTCAGTGGTTAAGAGCACTTTTTACTCTTTAAAAAAATTTTTTTTATTAATTTTTATTTATTTCTGTATGTGTACGAATGTACTGTTTGCATGCAAGTCTGTGCACCCGTGTTGTGCAATGCACGCGGAGGTCAGAAGTGGGTGTTGGATTCCCCTGGAGCTGGAGTTCTCCTGGAATTGGAGTTTCAGACGGTTCTCAGCCGCCATGTGGGTGCTGGGGATCGAACCCGGGTCCTCTGCAAGAGCGGTCGGTGCTCTTAACCACTAGGCCATCTCTCCAGCCCCCACTTTTTACTCTTAATCTGGGTTTGGTTCCTGTGCTGGACAGCTTTCATGTCAACTTGACACACCTGGGTTGAGGGACCCTCAATGGGGAACTGGTTCCATTGGACAGGCCAAGTCTGTGGAGTATTGTCTTGATTGTTGAGTTATGTGGGAGGGCCCAGCCCACTGTGGGTGGTGCCACTCCGTGCAGGTTGTTATGTACATATAAGAAGGCAGGCTGGGCATGGGCCAGGGGAGCAAGCCAGTAAGCAGCATTTCTCCATGGCCTGTGCTTCAGCTTCTGCCTCCAGCTTCCTGCCCTGAGTTCCTGTGGTGGGCTCCCTAAGTGATGAACTGTGACCCAGGAGATGTGAGCCAAATAAACTCTTTCCTCCCCAAGTTGGACTTGGTCAGAGTGTTTTGTCACAGCAATGGAAAATAACAGAAATTGGTACCGGAGAGTGGGTTATTGCTGTGACAGACCTGACCTTGGTGTTTTGGGGGAAGATTGTGGAAGCATTTGGAACTTTGGGCTAGAAAAATCATTGAGTGTCTAAAGTTAATTGCTGTGGAACTTGGAACAGTTATGCTGAAAGAGTTGTTGACGATGGAGGCCTGGCTTGTGAAGCTTCAAGAGGAAGAGACCATCGGGGCTGTTTGTATGATATTTTTAAATTAAGAATCTATGGATTCTGGTCAGCTGGGGCTGAAGAATCAGCTGTAAGTAACAAGAGACCAGAACCTGAAGTGAAATCTTTGTTGTGCTGGGACAATTGATGCTGGTTAGCTGGGGCTGAAAAATCAGCTGTGAGTAACAAGAGACCAGCATCACTGTAGTGAAATCTGGGAAGAGTTTCTTCAGGGTCAGCACACAGAAGCTGTGGTTCAGAGGGTGCTCAACCCTCCACCTCAAGCTGGAAGCAGGATTTGGTAATGTGTAAGAGTCTCCTATATGTTTCTGTTGTTGAAATGTGAAGGGGTCACAGAGAGCAGCCGAGGCTTGGCACAGTCTGAGAGGCCAGGAAAGGCCATTGGTGAAAGTGCACCTCGGTTGCAGTGAAGACCCCAGGATTGCAGGGGTCATGAAAAGAAGCTGAGCCTTTGCACCAGGCGAAGTCAGAAGAGACCATTGGTGAAGGTGCTGCTTCAGTTTCAGAGAAGACTCCAGCTTTTTGGAGATGCCGGGACTGTGGGACGACCACCAAGAGCAGCAGCAGGTCTGGAATGGAGTCAGCCTGGGCCTGCGAGATGAGCTGTGTGTGCCACGGACAGCTGAGTCAGAGAGGGGGAGCTGCCAAAACCCTTTGGAGCCCAGA
The DNA here is from genome assembly GCA_009823505.1 of Rhizomys pruinosus. Taxonomy (NCBI): domain Eukaryota; kingdom Metazoa; phylum Chordata; class Mammalia; order Rodentia; family Spalacidae; genus Rhizomys; species Rhizomys pruinosus. The sequence goes on from VZQC01002907.1 coordinate 4,681,380, forward strand.
AGATTGTGAGTGAGTCCCAGGTGTCCAGCCTTGAGCTACTTTGCTGGACTTAGGTTTGTTTGAGTGTGCCTGATTCTTCCCTTTGAAATAAGACAGTACTTGTTTTGGATTTTACAGGAGCCCACAGTTAAGAGACTTTTAACAAACTGAACTTTTAAGTGTTTGGACTTTTTTTTTTCAGATTGAAAAACTTCCTCATGTTTCCTGTAATACATTCAATCTTGGCTGGAGTACAACAGAATGGAAACAGGATTACTATAATACAAAACTTTCTCTACACACACTGAACACACCTGTTCCAAGCCCACCCCACCCCCTAATGCTTCCATCTCAATTATTTCCCAGCCTGTTGGCCTGTGGTGAAGGAGCAGGTAGATCTTCTCTTTGATCCAGTCTTTGATGTAAGGCTGGTATGTTTGGTTATCAGCTCAGTAAACAAGACAGCTGAGATCTGCCAGATCATCTATAAAATCAAACAACTGACTGATATCATATGTGATGGAGGGATGGTTGGGATTCATTCTCTTCAGATGTTCTTCATACATTTTACAAATGACTTCCATCCATTCATTCACAGATTCATAGTCAGCATAAGTTCTGCCTTCAGGCCTCTTGGTAGGCTGTACCAGCAAAATGGTGTTGAGACATTGCACCAAACGCTTTGCTACAGCTCCCAGTGTTTGGCTTTATTATTTTTTTTCACATAAATTTATTTTTATTTTTTTTAACAAATCTAGACCCGTGTTCCCGCCCATTCCCCCACCCCACCAAAGCTCATGTATTCTGCCAAACATGCTTTTCATCTCTCTCAGTCTTTCTCAATATTCTCCATGAGGAAGTTGACTGTTTTGAGCAGAAGTTCACTGTTTCAGTCAGTTCTTTGATGCAGTCCTTTCTGTTGTTGTTGTTGTTGTTGTTGTTGTTTCCAATATGCATTATGCTCAACTGCTTTGGACAAAAGCTCAGGGCGCCCTACACAAGAAATACTTACAACTAGGCAATTGGCACTAGCATCCACAGATGAGGGATACCATTTGTCATTTGTTTTTCTGGGACTGTGTTACTTCACTCAGCATGATGTCCTTTAGCTCCAGCCATTTTCCCAGTGTTTGGCTTTTTAAGGACTGTGGGGTTTTTAAGGTTGTACTGTCTTATGTTGTGATTAATGTTAACATCATACCTTGGGGACCAGAAATGGAAAGGTGATGGTTTAATAGTGATGTATTTTGTGTCAAGCTGACAAGGGGTCAGCTGTGCTAGATAGCTTTAGTGTCAACTTGACACACCTGGGTTGAGGGAGCCTCAATTGGGGAACTCTTTCCATTGGACTGGCCAAGTCTGTGGAGTATCATCTTAATTGTTGAATTATGTGGGAGGGCCCAGCCCATTGTGGGTGGTGCCACTCTGTGCAGGTTGTTATGTACATATAAGAAGGCAGGCTGGGCATGGGCCAGGGGAGCAAGCCAGTAAGCAGCATTCCTCCATGACCTGTGCTTCAGCTCCTGCCTCCAGGTTCCTGCCCTGAGTTCCTAAGGTGGGCTCCCTCAGTGATGAACTGTGACCCAGGAGATGTGAGCCAAATAAACCCTTTCCTCCCCAAGTTGGAATTGGTCAGAGTGTTTTGTCACAGCAATGGAAAAGTGAACTAGAACAGTTCCCAATATCCACATGGAGGCTGGCAACCTCTCCTGATATCTCTTCTGACCCCCTCTTCTGGCTTCCATCGGTATTGCATGACATGGTGCACTTACATGCAGGCAAAGCACTCATACACAAACTAAAAATAACCAGCTGGATGTGGTGGTGCACACCTTTAAGGTATGCAGAGGCAAAGGCAGGTGGATCTCTGTGTTCAAGGCCAGCCTAGTCTACATAGTGATTTCCAGGAGAGCTGGGACTACAAGGAGACCCTGTCTCAAAATGATTAAATAAATGAATAAATAAATACTAGCCAAGCATGGTGGCTGAAACCTTTAATTCCAGCCCTCAATAGGCAGAGGCAGGCAGATCTCTGTGAGCTCAAAGCCAGCGTGGTCCACATAGTGGTTTCCTGTATAAATAAATAATAAATAAAATTAAGAAAAATCTATTAAAATTTTTTTATTTTTATTTTATATGTTTGAATGTATTGTCTGCATGTGTGAAAGTGCACCTGTGTCATGCAATGCCTGAGGAGTCAGAAGAGGGCTTCAGATGCCCCTGGAACTGGAGTTACAGATGGTTGTTAACCACCATGTGGGTGCTGAGAATTGAGCAGCACCAGGTCTCTCTATAGCCCCAGAAGGCCTGGAAGTTGTTTTGTATATCAGGCTGGTCTTGGTCTCACAGAGATCCACCTGCCTCTACCCGCCCCCACCCCAGTACTGGGATTAAAAACATATGCAAAAGCCAGGGGTGGTGGCACACGCCTGTAATCCCAACACTTTGGGAGGCTGAGGCAGGTGGATCTCTGTGAGTTCAAGGCCAGCCTGGTCTACCTAGTGAGTTCCAGGACAGCTGGGGCTACAGGGAGACCCTGTATCAAAAAGACCAAAAAAAAACAAAAAAAACCAAACAAACAAAACCCCAAAACGAAAACAAAAAACCCATATGCAAGCATCACACTCAGTTCTCCTTAGCTGTTTTGAAATATTCAATTTAAGTGGGATTAGATAAGGCAGGAGGACCTCACACTCAAAGTCAGCCTGGGCTCCATAGTGAGACATGGTCTCAAAGGAAAAAATAAATATGAAGTTAGTTGTCAGTCATAGCTGCTCTACTGTGCTGGGGAACACTGGAAGTTATTCTTTCTGTTCTCTTGCACCCTGTACCCACTAACCATCCTCTCTCTGCTCCCTCCCTCTCTGTGTTTCCCTGCCTCAGCTCCTAGTCTGTTGTGAACTTCTTTCCTTTCACATAACACTGAGAACATGCAGTATTCATCTTTCTGTTCTTGCTGTTTCCATTCATATTGTTACAGGAAAGACCCCCAGAGTCAAAGTAAATGTTAATCATGCTAACTTATTAGGTCTTGGTGTCCAATTATGACCATCTTCTTAGCATACAGTCTTGCCAATCTGACTGCACCCCTGAGTGAGTTAGGGGGGTACCTTTTAAAGGGGAGGCCAGCAAGGCAAAGTTGCCTTGCCTTTTGGCCAACTTAGAAAATGTCAGGGTTCCTTTAAGCAGAATAAGCAAGTTACAGAAGCAAAACCACCCAGCAATTATGTCTTATGTTCCAAGGTTTGGAAGTGCAGCTGGGCAATAAAAGGGGAGGGAGTCTGGGCTGCCTGGAATCTGCTGTACAACCTTGAGCTAAGAATAAAATAAACTTGGGCTGGAGAGATGGCCTAGCGACTGCTCTTGCAGAGGACCCGGGTTCAATCCCCAGCACCCACATGGCGGCTGAGAACCGTCTTTGGCTCCAGTTCCAGGGAAATCTGGCTCCCTCTTCTGACCTCCACAGCATTGCACAACACAGGTGCACAAACCTACATGCAGACAGTACATTCATACACATAAATAAATAAAAAGAAAAAATAAAAGAATAAAAAAAGAATAAAATAAACTTAATGGTTTCTCCATTCAAAATGAGGTTTTTCTGATCATTACAATATATCTTCCAGTTTCATTCATGTTGCTTCAAATAAGAATGGAATTCTTGGGGCTAGAGAGTTGGCTCAGTTAAGAGCACTGGCTGCTCTTGCAGAAGACTTGGGTTCAGTTCCCAGCACCACATGGTGGCTAACAAATGTTTGTAACTCCAGTTCCAGGGATCTGACACCCTCTTCTGCCCTCTGCGGACATTGCATGACATAGGTGCACTTACATACATGCAGGTAGTACATTCATACACATAAAAATAATAAAATATTAAAAAAGAAAGCAGGCTGGGTACAGACCGGGGAAGCAAGCCAATAAGCAGTGTTCTTTTATTGTCTGTGCTCCAGATTCCTGCCCTGAGCTCTTTCCTGACTTCCCTCAGTGAACTGTGACCTTGGAGACATAAAGTGAACTCTTTCCTACCCAAGCTGGTTCTGGTTTTGGTCAGTGTTTTTATCACAGTAAATGGAAGTAACTAAGACAGGGATGTTAATTATTGCATATATTTACAGCATATTTCCATGGTTAGGGTTTTTTTTTTGGGGGGGTGTAAGAGGACAGGATTTCACTCTGGCTGGTTGGAACTTGCTCTGTAGACCAGACTGGCCTTACACTCACAGAGAAGTGAAAAGTGGTTTGACAGAAACCACCTTAGTGCCTGCTGCTATGGATAGTCTTGTCTTCTCATGGTTCAACTCCAGATCTCAATTTCATGAGAAATTATGTGGAAGCCATACACAGTGGGAAATGCCTCTGCCCTTTGATCTTTCCCTCACTAGCCTTTTCGAACAACCCATTCTCCTTTTTACTGTTCATTCAGCACTCAACACCTTATCCTGTAAGAGCCTTTGTATGATGGCCTTGCCCAGTTGTAGGGTAAGGTAAACCTTTGTTTAAGGTTGGCTAGGCTAAGTTGTGCTATTCAGTATGCAGCTGTATTAAATGTGCTTTTGACTTAAGATAGCTTCAATTTATTTTGGCTTACAAGGATATAACCCCATTGTTGAGAGTTGAGGAAAAGAAATACTAACGGTGAAGATAATTTCTTCAAAGAGACTGAGAAATTGAAACTGGCAAATGTTTAAAAGTGACATTAGGGATAAATGGCAGAGTTGGAATTGTTTTTTTGTGTTGCTCATGAAACCATTTCAGGAAGTTGAACTCAAACATTTGTTCAACAAAACACACGTTTTGCAGTATCTAATGCACTGACTGGAATAGTTCAAATTTATCTTAGAATTTGGATTACAGAAATAGGGATATGGATGTGTGTCCAGAATCTTAATGTTGGAACCATCAGTAAAACAATCATAAACCACTGGATATCTTCTAGGAATTAGATGGAATTACAGAACATGATATAATCTTAATTATTTTAAAGAGTTACTAAATTTTTATGTGTATATGTATGTGGTGTATATGTCATGTATGTGCAGTGCCCTCAGAGCTCAGAAGAGGGTGTCAGAGTCCCTGGAATTTGGATTACAGATGGTCGTTATCTGCCATATTGGTGCTGGGAACAGAACCTGGGTCCTCTGGAAGAATAGCATGCCTTCTTAACTGCAGAGACATCTCCCCATCCCTCTATAATATTGACTTTAATAACAAATTTATGATAGAACAAGAGTTTGAGACTAGCAAAAAACTTGATTTTGAAGAATACATCAGTGTTTTACATTTCAGTTTGGTAAGCATTTGGTGGGTGTGAGGTATTTTCATGCAAGGTGCTTGTACATAATTTTTCCTCCTGGTTTCTACTTGTCTCTCTTTATTTAACTTGTAGAGAGAAATAAAATCTTGAAAAATTAATATTCATTTTATGTGTATGATGTTTAGTCTGTGCATATGTGTACTATGTGCATGCAGTGCACATACAAGAGCAGCCAGCACTCTTAAATGCTGAGCTATCTCTCCAGCCTCTAATTTTTCAATTTTAATAAACACACACACATGTGTGCATGTGCATACATTCATGTACACTTTAAAGGGCTGATGAGATAGCTCAGCAGGTAAAGGTGCTTACCACCAAACCTGGCAATCTGAGTTCAATTTCCAGAACCCACAGGGTGGAAGGAGAGAACCAACTCCTGCAAGTTGTCCTCTGACCACCACTTATATGCTGTAGCAAGCATATAAGTCACATGCTCACACACAATAAATAAATGTAACAAAAATTTAATGGGGCTGGGAGAGATATGCAGTGGAATCACTGGCTGCTCTTGCAGAGGACCATGTATTGTTCCCAGCACCCACATGGCTGCTGACAACTGTCTATAACTTCAGTTCCAGTGGATCCAATGCCCTCCTCTGGCCTCCATGGGCATTACATGCACATGGTGCATTTACAGACGTGCAGGTAAAATGCTTGTACACATAAAATAAGTATCACAATATTTTAAATTTTAATGCATTTTCAAAGAACAATTTCATGAATATTTATAGAAATAAAAAGATAGGGGCTGGAGAGATGGTTCAGTGGTTAAGAGCACTGACTGCTCTGGCAGAGGACCTGGGTTTGATTCCCAGTGCCCACATGGCGGCTAAAAATCATCTTTAACTCCAGTTCCAGGGGAATCCGATGCCCTCTTCTGACCTCCGCCGGCATTGCATGACATGGGTGCACAACCTACATGCAGACAGTACACTCATACACATAAAAAAAAAAGATAGCATCTGGGGCTAGAGAGATGACTCTGCAGTTAAGAGCACCAACTACTCTCGCAGAGGACTGGGGTTTGATTCCCAGCACCCACATGGTGGCTAAGAATTGTCTTTAACTCCAGTTCCAGGGGAATCCGACACCCTCTTCTGACCTCTGCAGCATTGCATGACATGGGTGCACCTACGTACATGAAGACAATACACTCATACACATAAAATAATAAATAAAAAGTTAAAAAAAATCAGCATCTAACAAATGTACCCAACAGAGTAAAACTCACAGTTCCAATCTGGAACCAAGAATGCCCCTGTACATTTGGTCCATCTACAAAAGAGTGGTTAGCTCCACTGTGGGGACCTGGAAGCCAGGAAGACAATGTGAGAAGAAACATTTTTCTCTCTGGATTTTTTTCTTTTTTAAAAATTTTATTTATTTTTGTATGTGTATGAATGTACTGTGTACATGCAGGTTTGTGCACCCGTGTCGTGCAATGCTGCAGAGGTCAAAAGAGGGCATCAGATACCCCTAAAACTGGAGTCAAAGACGGCTCTCAGCCGCCATGTGGGTGCTGAGGATCGAACCCAGGTCCACTACAAGAGCAGTTGGCGCTCTCAACTGCTAGGCCATCTCTCAGCCCTGGATTTTTTTCTTTTGAACATCATACTATGTTCACACATTATCTGGTCAAAGAATATATGTAAATAATTTTTTTGCTGTTGGGGAATGAAAGATTTTAATTACATATTTTTGTTTACATTTATTTAGTGGAGGGTATGTCAGTGCCACAGCACACGTGTGGAAGTCAGAGGACCTTCAGGAAGCATCTCTCTTTCTATCGTGTCAGGCTGGTGAATTGAATGCTTCAGGCTTGGCAGTAAGCCCTTTACCCACTGAGCCATCTTGCCAGCCTGAGAATTTTTTGAATAAATTAATATATGAAAGAGAGAGTAAGCAAACTGTTAAGAGGAAAACTCTGACCAATTAAATTTAGTAGAGTTTATCAGAGCAAAACAAGGATTTGAGACTTGAGTAGCTCCCCAAACTAGAGAACAAGTTCTGGGACTCCAGCCCACAATGTGATCTGGCAGCATTTATAGTGAGTCAGACACGAGGAACAACTTAATTGGATGCACCTCCGTCAATCAACCAACCCATTGATTAAGATTTGCATGTCAGTTGTTTATAGCCTAATTAGTCAACTGGTTAAGTGCCTTTAGCAACTAGCCAGAGTTCAGTTACTATGATTCACTTCTACTGGTTGGGTCTGTTGAGCCCTGTGGAGGTCCCAGATTCAAATCCTGCCCCTTGCATTTGGCTTCACACTCACTATATAGTTAAGGATAATCTTGAACCTCTGATTCTTCAGTTTCTACCTCCCTAGTCATGAGATTAAAGACATGCACCATCTGGTACTGGGGATCGTACCCAGGACTTCATGCATGCTAGGCAAGCGTTCTATCAACTGAGCCATATCCTCAACCCACTCTGATAAGTTTTGTTCAGCAGAATGACTGTTACTGTACAAGAACCACCAGTCACAGGCCTTGTTTATCCAGAAGCTGCTGCTTTGCTTGATTTCACAGACTGGCATTCAGCCAACAGCTCTGGGGGCCACCCCCGCCCCCGGGGGGTTCTGTATTTGAGGTCAGAAAAGTCTGAGAAACCCCACTGCACCCGCCCTTCCCCAGCCATCAGCAAACCACTTGGGAACCAGGACAGGGTAGTTGAAAGAGCGTGGAACTCATTTGACTATATGTATTTATGGAGTATGAAAAATCATGCAAACACATTGACCCAGAAATTCCATGGCTAGGAATTTCTAAAGAAACAATGAAGGATTGTGTCTATAGCTTTAGTTAAAAGGATATTTGGCAAAGGCTTATTTATGATGGTGGGTGAAAAATAGGAGCATTCATGTGGGCCACTGTATACATTCTCTCTCTCTCTCTCTCTCTCTCTCTCTCTCTCTCTCTCTCTCTTTCTCTCTCTCTCTCTTTTGAGACAGGGTTTCCTAGTTCCATCCTAGAACTTACGATGTAGAACAGGCTGGCCTCCAACTCACAGAAATCCACCTGCCTCTGCCTTCTGAGTGCTGGGATTAAAGGTGTGTACCACCACGCCTGGCACATTCTTTTTTATAATACCATTTGTGTGTGTACAGGCACAGGCACACATGACTGTCATGGTGTATGTGTGGAGGTCAGAGAACAAGCTGTGGGTTCCTGTGATTGATCTCAGGTTGTCAGGCTTGGTGGCATATACCAGCCCTCTAAACCTGCTCACCAGGCCTGTATATATTATGTATTTGGTTTTGGCATGCTAGAGTTGGAATCTAGGGCCTCAGAGCTGCTGCCAAGTACTTTACCACTGAGCTACATTTCCAGCAGTACTTTATTTTGAGATGGTTTTATATGTAGGCCAGGCTGGCCTTGAACTTGAGATCCTCCTCCCTCATCTCCTAAATTCTAGGATTGCAAGCATTTGCCATCAGTGCTAGCTTGGAATTTTCTTGTCTGACCCTCCCTCCTTTAGATTGTATCTTTTTTAAATAGATTTTTAAAAAAATATTTATTTATTTATTTTATGCATATATGTACTGCCAAATGAATGAATAAATGAATGAATGAATAAGTGAGTAAATTAATGACTCATGCCCTTCGAAGGCATGCCCCCAGTGACATACTTCATTCAACTGGATCCCACCTTCCTCATTCCCAATACTTGCCAATAATCTATTTGAATTGTAAATTCACCAGTGGCTGAAACCACTGGTTAGATAAGCTCTCCTGACCTAGCAGTCTGCAAACATACTCACAGACACACCCAGAAGTGTGCATTACCAACTGCTTAGGCTTCTCTCAATCCAGTCAAGTTGACAATTCTACAGGACAGTAAGTACTTTGGGCTGATTATATTCTCCCCCAACATACATAGGTTGAAGTCTTAACCCCTGATGTTCAGTAGTTGGAGATGTTTTTAAAGAAATACTTGAGGTTTAGTGTGGTCACAAGGGAGGCTCTGATCTGTTAGGATTAATGCCTTTAAATATTTCTTTATTGACTTATTGATTGATGGAGCTTTTTGAGACAGGGTCTTCCTAGAGCCCCAACTGGGCTGGAACTCACTATGTAGACCAGGTTGGCCTTGAACACGGTGATCCACGCGCTTCTGCCTCCCAGGTGTTGGGATTAAAGGTATGTGCCACAATGCCTGGCTATTTATTTTTGTCTCACCTGTATAAGTATTTTGCTTGCATGTATGTAAGTCCACCCATGTGGGCAATGGTGGAAGAGACCAAAGAGGGTGTTAGATCACCTGAAGGTAGACTTACAGATGGTCATCAGTCACCATGTCGGTGCTGGAAACAAACCCAGGTCCTCTGCAAGAGCAGCCAGTATGGTTAACCACTGAACCATCTTTTCTAGCACCTTTCTAAGAAAAGACATGAAGAGGTTGTAAGAGCACACAGCAAGAAGGGAGGTGCCTACAAGCAAAGAGGCTTCAACTCGAAGCCTGGCCTGCTAATACCTCAACTTTGAACTTCTCAGTCTCTAAACAATGAGAAAGAAATTCTCAGTGCATGGAACTGTGTTCTGGTAGCCCACACAAACTGAGATCATAAGAGGAATTGCCTTAAATACTTGTTTTTTGAAGATTAATTGTTCATCTATCTGCCAAATACTTGGACATGTGCCTGGCATGTGTGCTAACTCCACTTATTATTAAGATTGTCATAAACTAGATTTATTTCTGGAATGAATAAACAAATTCATCTTGCAAGTTAAATGTCTTAAATAATAGCTCCCTTAAAGAAAATGTATCTGGGGGTGCTGGTTCATGTCTGTAATCCCAACACTTGGGAGGGTAAAGCAGAAAGAATACTGCAAGTTGAAGGCCAGCCTGATCTATATAGGGAGAACTTGCCTATGAATAAATAAATAAATGCTAAAAAGGAACAAAGAAGAAAGTAAAAAAAAGCAAGAAAGATAATTTACCTTGCCTGGTAGCACATATCTGGTAGCATAGCACTCAGGAGGCAGAGGAAAGGCACATCTCTGTGAGTTCAAGGCCAGCCTAGTCTACAGAGGGAATTCCAGGCCAGTCAAGGCTACATACATAGTGCGACTCTGTCTCAAAAGAAAATTTACCTGTATTATAATTCCAGGATTCATGTATGTAGAGGTATTCTTCATTAGGGATTTATAAAAACGAAAGTAGTAACTTGACATGGGCAGATGGGTAGGAGAATGGTGTGCATCTCCTCTCCTGTTCCTAGGACATTCCTCAGAGGATCCTGGCACCTGCTCTCTTTATTCTAAAACATTGCTGATGGTCTGAGGAGATGGTGCAGTTGGTAAAGTGTTTGTATTGCAAGCACAAGGACGTGGATTCAATCCCCAGAACCCATGTAAGGAAGCCAGGCATAGTGACTTGCACTTGTAACCCCAGCATTGGTGAAAGAGACAGGTGGATGCCTGGGGCCCACTGACCTGCCAGCCTGGCTAGCTGGAGATACCCAGGACTGAGTGAGGCCTGAGTGAGTGTGTGCATGTTTCAGTGTGTAGGTTGCATATGTGTTCACATGGATATGGAAGCCAGGGGACAACCTCAGTTGTTCCTAAGGAGCCACCCATTCTCTCTGTCTCTCTGTCTCTGTCTCTCTCTGTCTGTCTCTCTCTGGCTAAGGCAGGAAAGTTTTTAGTTTAAGGCCAGCCTGGCCTCCATAGCCAAATCCTATCTCAAAAAACCCAAATAACAAAAACTAAGACCTTAGAGAGGACATTTGGGGAAGGAAGAGTCCCAGAGTTTTTATACTGTGGGACTAAAGAAAGTCATTAGAATCTAGGTGTGTGTGTGTGTGTGGGGGGAAATCTCAGGCCAAGTTTGGGTCTTTTTTTTTTTTTTTAATTTTATTTATTTTTGTATGTGTATGAGTGTACTGTCTGCATGTAGGTTTGTGCACCCGTGTCGTGCAATGCCGCGGAGGTCAGAAGAGGGTGTCGGATTCCCCTGGAACTGGAGTTCTCCTGGAGTTGGAGTTTCAGACGGTTCTCAGCCGCCATGTGGGTGCTGGGGATCGAACCCGGGTCCTCTGTAAGAGCTGTCAGCGCTCTCAACCGCTAGGCCATCTCTCCAGCCCCCCCAAGTTTGGGTCTTAAGATTCTTTTGCCTTTGGTTTCGAGTCTAGATGACAACTCTGGCCTCAGTGGTCTCACCTGGAAAATGGACCAATCTGACAAACAGCGATGTTGAGAGCACCCCCCCCATTTTTTTTTTTTTTGCAAAATTAGCTGCTGGTATCACATCACTAGGTTGCAGAAGACTAGAGAAATGGCTCAGTGGTTAAGAGCACTTACTGCTCCTGAAGATGACTTGAGTTTGGTTCCCAGCATCTACACGACAGCTCACAACCTGTGACTCCAGTTCCAATGGATTTGATGCCCTCTTCTGGCCTCTGTGGGCTCCTGCCCTCATATAGTGTATATAAACTCATGCAGGCACACACACCAACATGTAAAAAAATCAATAAATCTTTAAAAAGCACATGTAGTCATAAGCTGCTGAAATGGGCCCTTAGAGACCTGCCCAGTCAGACCACTAGGAGTTGTTGAGAATTTGCATGTATTTTGATGGGGCATGAATCTTTCCTCCCCTCAGTCTCTGCCATTACCTATTATCACAGCTTGCCTTGCTTTGTAGTTTTTATTTCACCTAACCCTAAAGCTTCTGAATTTGCAAATTCTGGTCTAAATAGAGGTCTCTTCTGTGCCCATCAGATAGTATCTGGAATGGTTGCATTAATCATCCCTGTCAGGACTATTTATTGAGACAGACACCAAGCCCTATGGGTATGTAAATATGTAAGCCAAATATAACCAAGGCTTCTTGTTGCTTCATCTCCACATGGTAACTTATTTGGCAGGAAAAAAGTGATTGGAAGTAACTAACATCTTTTCTCAATCAGATACTGCCACAGTGAGTATCTTCTCATGATTCATTTTTGGTGGTACTCGGGATAGATCCCAGGCCCTTGCAAATGCTAATTCTCTGCAGTGAACTCCAAGATGGAACATATTAAATTTTTTAAGTTTATTTTTATTTTATGTGTATGAGTGTCAATGTTTTGCTTGCATGTGTGTGTATCATCTGTGTGCAATGCCTGAGGAGTCCAGAAGAGGGTATTACATCCTCTGAAACTGGAATTACAGACAGTGGTTCTTAGCTACCAATGGTGCTAGGAGTTGACCACAGGTCTCTCTGCAAGAGCAGCAAGTGCTCTTTATTGCTGAGCCATCTCTCCAGTTTCATAGAGTGAGTATATTTTTATTATTTTTTTTAATTTTTTAAAATTAATTTTATTTATTTTTGTATGTGTATGAATGTACTGTCTGCATGCAAGTCTGTGCACCCGTGTCGTGCAATGCCGCGGAGGTCAGAAGAGGGTCTCGGATTCCCCTGGAACTGGAGTTCTCCTGGAATTGGAGTTACAGACGGTTCTCAGGCCGCCTTTTGTGGGTTTGCTGGGGATTGAACCCGGGTCCTCTGCAAGACAGTTGGTGCCATCAAACCCGCTAGGCTTTTATCTCCCCAGCCCACTGAGTACATTTTTTAAAAAGATAAATTTCTTGTACCAGGGAGTGGTGGCGCATTGCCTTTTAATCCAGCAACTTCGGGCGAGAGAGGTTAGCAGCAGATCTCTGTGAGTTCAATCCCAGCCTGGTCTACCATGAGTAAACGCTCCAGGCCAGGTGGGACTCAAAGGAGATTAAAAAACTGTCAAATAAAAAAAAAACCCCCCCCACACCAAAAAAATACAAACAAAACACAAAAACAAAACAAGCGGCAAATAAAATAATTAAGCTTTGGGGCTGGTGAGATGTTGCTAGCACAGACTGACGACCTGAGTTCATGGGTCCTTGGAGCCAGAGCAGGAATGAGCGGAACTGGGCTTCCCACAAAGTTGGTAAGTTGTCGTCCTGACTTCACATGTGTGTTTCAGTGTGGCCTGTCAATTTCAGGTGCCACTTTGTAAAAAAACACCACACTACAACATATGGCACACAAAAAATATTCATATCACATCAATAAAAATAAAATGCAAAAGCTTTGTTGAGGGATAACTGACCTACAGTAAATGGCATGTGTTCCTAATGTGTGATTTGTTAGTCTTTGACTCGCTGTGGCCTGTGAAGTCATCATCACAGTCAAGGTCATTCAGATAGTCATGGATGGTATAACTTCTCAGGTCTGGACGGATTGCCCATACAACAACTATGGTCCTGTTGCAGTTTGGCATTATCATTCTAGGGGTAACTGTTGGGTTGATTTTCTCAGCCAATTAATCGAGAATATTAAAGGAGGGTAAGGAACAAAAAAAATTCAAGGCACCACCACAGAGAGCAACAGGCAAAAGCATGGATTTCACTGAAAGGTTTTAAAGAATCAACAATTTCCATGCACTCATAAAAGAATCACAAACAATCAACAACGACAACACAACACCCACACACACCACACACACATCGCTATTCCACACACACATTGAGCAAAAGGCTTCCCTGCAAGTGGAGAGGGGAAGATTCAGGAGAAACCAAAAATCCAGCCTTCTTTAAGTGTTGTGGTAGTGGTCTCTGGCCTACCATTAATTTTAGATTGATCACATCTATAGAAGAAGTAGAGGTGCTGCAGGGTCAAGGCTCTGTGACTAGAAGCAGGTCAGTTGAAGGGGCCATAGTGGAGTTAAAATGGTAATGTCCCGGGTAGTTACGGATTTTGGTGCATGCTTTAATCCTAAGCACTTCAGGATAGGACAGGAGAAGGGCAGACTGCTGTGAAGTCTGCAGACGAAGTCCACGGTGCGTCTACCAGAGTGAGCTCACAGGCGACCTACGCTGGGACTTAAAAAAGAGAGGGGGACCTTTCCTCAAAAAAATACCAAAAAAAAACAAAAAAAAAAAAAAAAAAAAAAAAAAAAAAAAAAAAAAAAAAAAAAAAAAAAAAAAAAAAAAAAAAAAAAAAAAAAAAAAAAAAAAAAAAACAAAAAAAAAAAAAAAAAAAAAAAAAAAAAACAAAAAACCAAAAAAAAAAAAAAAAAAAAAAAAAAAAAAAAAAAAAAGGCCTTCCTCCCAGACTAAGAAGAAGCAGGAAGAATATAGTATCTCTTCCTTCTCCTCTTTCTCCTCTTCTTTTCCTTCCCCCTCCTCCCCCTCTTTCCCCTCCTCCTCCCCCTCCTCCTCCTCTTCTTCCTCCTCCTCCTTGGTCCTTTTGAGAAAGGGTCTCCTTGTAGCCCAAGCTGGCCTGGAACTTACTATGTAGACTAGGCTGTCCTTGATCTCACAGAGATCCACCCGCCTCTGCTTCCTGAGTATGCTGGGGTTAAAGGCGTGTGCCACCATATCTGGTGATATTTATTATTCTTTAGTGATGCCGTTTGCTTATTAGGGAGTTAGTTCCTTATAGTCTTGTGAGAGGATGTCACCCATTGATATCAGAGCCCCTTAGTTTGTATAAGCATGTTCTATGCTATTCATAACAATAAAATCACCCAATAATGAATGTCTTTTAAAAAATTATTTATTTATTTGTTTTTATGTGTATGAATGTACTGTCTGCATGCAGGTCTGTGCACCCATGTCATGCAATGCCTTGGAGGTCGGAAGAGGGTGTCAGATTGCCCTGGAACTGGAGTTCTCCTGGAATTGGAGTTAAAGACAGTTCTCAGCCGCCATGTGGGTGCTGGGGATTAAATCCGGGTCCTCTGCAAGAGCAATTGGTGCCCTTAACCGCTAGGCCATCTCTCCAGCCCCAATAATGAATTTCTTAGACTGTAGCCAGTTGCTAAGTGACTCCTGACTCTGTAACTCCTAAAACTTTCCTCACAGGCCTAGTAATACCTTCTTCCTGCCTATTCTAGTCCCAGGAAACCGCCCACCTGCTTTTCATATCAATATTTTCTATAAGGCATAGTTAGATCTAACTTCTGCTGTACGTGCAGATAAGTTTTCATTTCCTAGAATTTTCTATAAATAGGATATGATAGTATTTACTAATTTTTGTCTTTAAAATATTTTAAAGGTTTATTTTTATATATGTGCATGAATATGTCTGTGTGAGTGTATATGCACATGCGTGGGTATTCATGGAGGGCAGAAATCCCCTGGAGTACAAGGAATTGTTAGCCACCGTGTGAATGCTGGGAACCAAACTTGGGGTCTCTGCAAGAGCATCAGTGCTTGTAACCACTGAGTCATCTCTCCTGACTCCTGATTTTTGTCTTGTTTCATCAGCATAATTATTCTGAGATTCACCCATGCCATGTCAATGAAGAAACAAGTTATTCTTTTTGTCACTGAGTAGTATTCCATTATGTGGACAAACCAGTTTGTGTGTGTGTGTGTGTGTGCGTGTCTGTGTGTATGTATATGTGTGTGTGTGTGAGAGAGAGAGAGACAGAGAGAGAGAAGCTTGAAATTGAAAAAGGGCTTCACATGCGCTGATTCAGTGACCTATCACTGAACTACATGCCCAGCCTGATCGCACTTTCTTTATACATTCACTGTTTGTGGTTGTTTAGGGTGTTTCCCATTCTAGCTGCTGTGAGCTTTGAGTATGACTCCATTTGGATAAGTGCTCTCATTTCCCTTTAGTGCGTTCCTACAGATAGAACGGCTAGATGATATGATTGCTGAATATTGACCTTGTTTTGGGATTTTTGAGGCAAGTGCCTCCCTATGTGTCTCAAGCTGGCCTCAAACTCAAAATGCCCTCACCTCGGCCTTCCAAGTGCTAGCATTACAGGTGTGTACCACCACTTCTGGTTTATGTCACGTTGGAGAGTGAATCTAGGGCCTAGTGAGTGCAAGGCAAACACTCTACTAATTGAGTTACAGCCCCCCTTCTGTTAAGAGTCCTTTAAAACACTTTAGCATAGTGTGGTGGCACACACCCGTCTGTGATCTTGGCGCTCCAAAGTCTGAGGCAGTGATACTGTGAACTGGAAGCCAGGATGGGTTATATACTCAGAGTATTTAAAACAAAAAAACAAAGTTAAAAAAAAAAATCCCCCCAAAACACAAAACCCCCAAACAAGCCAAACTGAATTCCTCACACGGTAGTCTTCCTGGAGGANATAAAAGGAATTGTTTGTTTGTTGGTGGTTGGTGGTGGGCAGTGTGCCATGGCATATATTAGCAAAGGTATATAACAACTTTTAGTTCTCTCCTTCTATCAAAGTGGGTTCCCAGAAGATGAACTCAGGATGTCACGCATGGCCAGCAAGTCTTCACTTACATCGAGCCATCTAGCTCAACCCTAAATTTTTTTTGATGTCCTCATCTATTATAGTTTGTTTCAATTTCTCTTGATGAAACAATTCTGATAAACCAACCTAGGGAAGCAAAGGCATTTCTTTGTCTGCATCATCTCCTGAGTCACGGAATTATCATCACTTAGGGACCCCTAGGACTCAAGGCAAGGAAACTCTGGAGGAAAGAGCAAGATATGGCATAGGAGGAACACTGCTTTACCTGGCTTCGCTTCCCTGACCACTGCTCAGCACCTGCTTTCCCATACAATAACAGTCACAACCTCCTAGGTCTGGCACGCCCACAGTGCTGGACCCTACATAAATCACTAAACAACAATCCCATGAAAATATCCCACGACATGGTCACAGCCCAGTCCACATGGAGGCAAATTCCCAAATGAGCCTCCATCAACCCAGGTGTGTCAAGTTGACAACTACAGCGATCTAGCATTCATCTACATCCTTTTTGTGATTTCTTCAAACCCTTCATCTCCTGTACAGCCCTAATGTTTGGGGCTCACACCATGGCTGTTTACCTTTTCTGAACTTCCCTACTCCATTCACATCTAGTCTTGGCAGGCTATTTTTCTTTCCTTAGATTGACCTGTCTACTTGTCTTCAAAGGATCCTTAATGGTAAAAAACCATCTCCACTTGTGACCTCCTTACTTCAAAGCAACGTGAGCTCAGCATAGCCATCCAGCCTTCCCAGTTACTGAGAATACCTACACAGAAGCACCCAAAGGATACCCTGGATTCAATGTCCCGAATCTGTAGAAATGTAGAGGCCATCATTCGACAGTCAAGGTTTTGGCACATTTAGACGTTCTGGGGTGGGTCCTCTAAGTGCACCAGCTCAATTACGAAAGAGCAGAAGACTTAACTTCCAATTGATTCTCTAAACAGCAAAATGATGTTGCCAATCGCTATAGAGAGAGAGACCAGTATTGAAGAAACGATGTGAAAGGGACATACACCAAAGCTGTCAAGCTATCGGTTGACTTCAGGGAAAGGAATACTCAGATGAAAAATAGAAGAAAATTGGGGCTGGAGAGAGATGGCTCTAGTGCGGTTAAGAGCTACCATACTGCACTTTCAACGACACACGGGTTCGATCCCGGGCACCCATAGGTGGCTTGGAACCATCTTTAAACTCCCGTTTCCAGGAGAAATCTGATCGCCTCTTCTGACCTCCTCAGCATTGGCAGCGACCAATGGTGCCCACAAACTACATGCAGACAACATTCCATAAACATAAAAGAGTAAAGTAACTATTAAATTAAATAAATACAATAAATAAAAATAGAAATAAAAAATTGAAGAATTAGAGAAAAGACCAAGCCTCCCCAAACCATTTCCTGTGCAGGTGGCACTCTCTGGCTTGTGTTGTCCGATACCAAAGCAAGCAGAGGCATCTGAGACCAATGCGATGGATATCCAAAAGTTGACTCCCAAGTTGGTGCATTTCCAGAACATGTTCCTATTTACTTGATTTATTCTTTTGCTGTGTTAATTCAAATTGTTTAACACAAACATTTATTATTCATGCCAGGAAATGTATTCAATTGTTTTCTCGTTGTTGGGGCTGAACCTTCATCCCTATGCCTCTTTTTGTTTATTATATATTTTTTATTAATTTATTTGGTCTTTCGAGTCCGGGGATCTCCCTTGTAGCCCCGCTGTCCTGGGGAATTCACATCTGTAGACCAGCAGCTGGCGCCTTAGACACTCAAACAAGATGCCTCCTCCTCTGCCTCCTAAGTGCTAGGATTAAAAAACGTGCGCCACTCACCCGCCCGGCTCCCTATCCTCTTTTAAAGGGAACCAGGCACCCCGGGGGCAATTCTGTTTCCTGTTGGAGGGGGTCTGTGGGCGCACCGATGACAAGAACCAAGGACTGTTCGTGGACACCCATCAATGTTAATACGTACACCCCAAGAATTCCCGCTGCAACTCATGCCAAAGGCATACTTGCTGAGAGGAGTCCAGGCAATAATTTCTGAATGCATTTCTCATGATTTCCTGAAGCCATGTCTTAAGTGCCATTGACTGGCAAACTCTTGGAAGGTGGGATAATTCCTGACCTTTTTGTCTATATTCCCTTGTCCCTGTGGGCCTGCCCTGATTTTAACAGAGTAATTTGAGGCGGAGGCAGCAGGAAATGGATTTTGGGTTCTTCCGCTGCCTACAATACCATACTTCAACAGACAGGGGGCGCAGCTGACTCTCCATGCCAAGTAAAACATTTCTTAGCCCTAAGAGATGGGGTGGGAGGACATTTTCAGATCCACCCCCATGGTCCTGGATCAAAATGCCAGAGAAGCTTTTGTTTGAGCAAACGCCTCGGGCAGTTTTCTCAGGGTCTAGTACAGCTTTCTCGCAGTCTCCTCCCAAGTGTTTACAAATAAGAGAACCTGGTTCAACCAGCCCTGGGACAGTCTAACCACTACAAATGCGACCCCGCACCCCCAGGCTTAAGCGCTTAAACTCCGTTCACATGAACGACCCCATGCACTTAGCCTTTCCTTCACGCTATTGACACCTGTGGTTCTAGACACTGTCACCACCTTTCTATTTCACGATCCACGCACCTTATCGCACACATCCAGGCATTGTACACGTTACAGTATATGCCGATGCCAGAAACGTGTCTTCTAGATTGTCAGACAGTATCTTCCTAACACTCTAAATAATAAAATCATTATATAAATCTAAATACGATAAATACAGGAGTAGCATAATGTGAATCTCTGCCGAGAGTCCTAGGTAGCGAGAACTGAGGAGCGGGCTGTGCGATCCCGCGATGTGTGTCGCTGTCGCATCCATTGCACCGCGATACTTTTTCTTTGGTGGCTAGTGCCGTCAGCGTATTAAGGGCTTGTTCAAGGCATTGAGGGAACTGAATTCAGATCCCAGACACTCGTAAAAAATCTAAGCGTGACAGCACATGTCTGCATCTTAATCCCAGATACTATGTCGAATGTCACACTCCGTAGATCTGCTCCAGACCTCCCTGGGCCAATGCGCCCTACAGAAGGAAGAACTTAGTGAGCTCCAGGTTCAGTGACAAGACAAAAATAACCGACATTAACTTCTGGCCCCGCCTGCGCCTTGCAACACGTGCGACACGTGAGCTTGATAGGAAAAGGACATGCACTGGGGCTCCAGGAGGCAGTTGAGGGCATTCCCCACTGGGCAAACAATTGTAGGCTCATGTTTTTAGCTGTGACACTCCCACGCTCTCCCCATGAACCCCTCACCCATTGCTCTACCAATGCAACCTAATGAACTCTATTGGGTCCCTAGAGTGAATCTGAGTGAACTTTGGAAGAATGGTTGGGACCTTAGAAGGGGTTTTGTATTACCCCCTGGAAGGAGTTTATTAACCGTCATCTCTTCTCAAAATTCTGGGATTACAGTTTACGAGCCCGTGGCCGCAGACTCTGCCATATTTAATTCTACTTTTTTTTCCTTTTTATTGGTTTTGACCGGGATTACCTTCCAAGCTCATGGATCACAAGGATATGCTACTGTTACCTGGCTGGAATTTTGTAATCTTTCCAGAGGAAAGATGGTACTTTAGAAAAAGGTCTCGGATGCGCGGGCAGTCTAGCATCAGCTTCACTAAGAGTCAGTTTCTCAAGATCACAAAGTAGTACCCTTGGTCCTAGGATCAGAATGGAGATGCCACCTCCTAAAGGCCCAGGCGTCAGCACTACCTCTCATCCACCACTGGCTCTAGGCCTGAATTCACCACTGGCAAAGAGGCTCTAAGTTACCAATGATTGTTGTAGCTATGTTTCTTTTTTTTTTTTTTTTTTTTTTTTTTTGTCTTTTAGAGACAGGGTCTCCCTGTAGCCCCCTGACGGACTCACTCTTGTGAACTCCGAGCTGGCCTTGAACCACAAAGATCCGCCTGCCCGCCTCCCAAGTTAGATATAAAGGCATGTGCCACATCCCTGGCTTAGGCTAGTGTTTTTCTTAAAGTCAAAGTGTGGGTCCTAACGGCAGCCAGCACAACCACCACCAGCCCCCCCCAACAACACACACACACTTGTTCGGAAGGTGGGAATGCTCCAGCCTCAGCTCAAGCCTGTCTGATCAGAAGCCATGGGGCAGAGTGTAAGCCCACAGAGTTCTCAAAAGCCCTTTGGGATCCTGACCTGTGCTGTTTCTGGAGAACCACCACTTTACAAAGGCCTTCTTTTTGTAGCTTAGGTTTTCTTGTTTTGTTTTAAAGTCTTTTACATTATTTAGGTGAGGAATAAGTTAAAAGGCACCAAACACTGGAACTAGTCTTCTTCTACATATGGGTTCCTAGAAGATTGACTTCTGGCTGGCATGCTTGGCAGCAAGTGCTTTTACCCGATAAGCACCTTGCTAGCGTTTGTTTGTTTGTTGTTTGTTTTGGTTGTTTTGTTTGTTTTTTGTTTTTTTGAGACATGATCTCAATATGTAGCCTAGGCTCTGGCCTACAACTGTGATCTTCCTGCCTCCACCTCTCACAGGATGGAATGATAGGTGAGTGCTGCCACAACTGGCTATATTTTAAGAGGTGGGACTGGATTCCACTTTGAGTAATAAGGAAATGAACAGAGGAGTGATGGCTACCTGGCTGTGTACACTGTGGGTCCTGTCCTTTATAGCACATGAGACATCCAACTCTTCTTCCAGTGACCTACCAACGGTGGGCCAATGGGAGCTCTGGCCGCATAGCACAGCATTTTAAGACTGGGTCTCCCCTGTCACCCCAGTGGCCTGGAACTTGCCTCTGTAGATGTCAACGTCTGGCCTCAAATCCACAGAGACTCACCTACCTTTGCCTCCAGAGTTCTAGAATAAAGCATGACCACCCTCACCTGGATCTATTAAGGAGAATTTTAAAAGCCATCATAAGCAACCAAAAACTGGACCAGTGCAATGGCTCAGAGGTAAGTGTGCTGCCACCAAGTCTTGATGACCTTCAGTTTTGGATCCCCAGAACTACCTGGTAGAGAAACCAACCATTGTGTTATGACCCCCCACACACAACCAACAATAAAGATAAAAATAATTTTATAAAAAGAAAAAGCAAATTAACCCACTTTTCATTGTTATACTTCACCTGCGAAGATTTCTAGACATGTCAGTGATAAATTCTCTCCATGTGGTTGATGCAGTGTCTAAACATTGATGGCAGTTAATGTCAGAGGGTGTTTTGTTGTTGCTTGTTTTTGTTTTCTTTTTTTTCTTCCTTCCTTCCTTCTCAATTTAGCTGCAGCTTTCAAGATGAGACATTTATCCTTCAATTTCAATCTTTTTTTTTTTATTTATTTGGTCTTTCTGAGACAGGGTCTCCCTTTAGTCCTGGTGGGCTGGAACTTACTATATAGACCAGGCTGGCTTGGAACTCACAGAGATTGCTTCGCCTTTCCGCTCTCATAAGTGCTGGGAATTAAAGGAATATGCCCACACACAAACCTGGCCCTCTAGGCCGTCGTTATCATTTGAAATCTAAAGTACGTAATACGGCTCTCAAATGCTCGGCCTGGCCTCAAAACTCCTGTGTAAACCAGAGGAAGGACCTTTGATTCTTCTAGATTTCCTGCCTCATCTCCAAAAAGAGCTAGGATTACAGTAAACAGGTGTCCACCACATCCGGTGTATATTTGGTGCTGGAGATCGAACCAAAGACCCTGTGCAGGTAGTAGGCAAGCATTCTATACTGAGCTACCTTCCTAGCATTTTTTAATAACATTTTTTAATTTTTTTAAATTTTATTTATCTTCTGTATGTGTATGAATGTATTGTCTGCATGCAGGTTTGTGCACCCTCATGGGTCGTGCAATGCCGCGAGGTCAGAAGAGGGTCTCAGATTCCCTGACTGGAGTACAGCTCCTGGAATTGGAGTTACAGACGGTTCTTAGGCACCGCATGTGGTGGTTGGACGGACTATGGTCTCCTGCAAGAGCAGTCGGTGCTCCATTAAACTGCTAGCTATTCTCCCACCCTCCCATGCCCCTTTTTAATAAATTTTATTTTTAAACTATTTATTCCGGTCTCACAACTCACGTATATATGCTTATAACTGGCCTCAACTCTGCAAAGCAATTCGCCCATCAGACCCTTGCTAGAAGTAAGCGATGAGTTACATTCCTGGCTAAAGTCAGCCCTTTTTTATTTTAAACATTTTATTTTATTTTTATATTTATTACTTTTTTCCAATTTTTATCATTATTATTATTATTAAACTTTTTTCAAATGAGGTCATTGACTCAGTTTCTGTCGATTGATTTATAGATCTCTTTCCCTCTTCCTGCCCCCACCCCCACCAAGTCCTTGACTTCTGCCATACACATCGTGCATCTTTTTCCGAGTCTTTCCCAGAGTTTTTTTTTTTCAGTTTCTTTTGTTGTTGTGTCTCTCCAACTTGTATTGCCACATATATATATTATATATACATTATTATATACATACCATAAAATATATATCATATGTAACATACATACATACATACACATTATGACTTGAATTGGTAGGATTTTTTTTTTCTCTCTTCCCTAAAAGATTCATGTTTTCTTAAAAAGTGCTCAATAGTTCCTCCTTAGCAACACCCAAACAACATCAATCTTGCATTTTTGTTCCACATTGGGGTCTTTCCCCCATGGTCCCCAAATGAAGTCCAGTAAGCACGCTATCCCCTTGTCATCCCCCTGCACTGGCCTCCAGATACAGCCCAGGTAGTCCAACAATGCAGTCCGAGGCTGACATCCCCTTAGTCTGTTTTAGTCCACAACCTGGGTATCTCAGTGGTCCCATCTGGCATTGAAGTTTGGAGAATTCTTGGAGAACATGAGTCTTCAGTCCATAATGGAGTTAAAAGCTGTGTCTCATTCTTTGATGAGTGCCAAAAGCAGTGGCAGCCACAGAGTGATGCACTTTGCCAGTAAGAATTGGAGATAGGCCAAACAATAGTACTCTCTCTTTATTCTTTTGTCTTTTCTACTAAGATCTCAAGTTCTTTCACAGTACAGTTCCTGTTTACTGATTTATTTTTGTTTATACTTCCTTTTGGTGCTTAAGGCCCCACAGTTAGCCAGATTAACAAGGTTTTGTTTTCTCAGGATTTATAGGTATCTGGTCCTCAGGGGTCCTCTTTTCAGGGGGGTTTTTTTTTGGGGGGAGGAGGGTGGGAGCCCTTGGCTCCTTTCAGCTTTTCATTACCAGTTCATCCCATCGAGGACAAAGCAGAGGTCTTGCTAGATCCAGGCTTCCTTTTTGAAGCATGAGAAGACTTTCCTTCTTGTAGACTGGACACTGGTGAGTCCATCAGTGGCTCTCCAAGACCTCCTGAACAGGAAGAACTGTATGCCCACATTATTATTTTTTTTTTATGTGTTTGATGTGTACTGTCTGCATGTAGGTTGGTGCACCATGTCTATGCAATGCTGCAGGAGAGAAGAGGGCATCAGATTCCCCTGGAAGTAGAGTTAAAGACAGTTCTTAGCGCCATGTGGGTGCTGGAATCAAACCCAGGTCTCTGCAAGAGCAGTCGGCAACTCTTAACCGCTGAGCCATCTCTCCAGCCCAAGTCAGCCCTTTTTAAAAAAGTTTTTGATTTTTTTTTTTAATTGTGTCTGTATGTGTATGCACATGTGTGTGGGTACAACGAAAAGCCAGAAAGGGCAACTTGGATCCTCGAAGCTGGGCCTACAGGTGGTTGTGAGTTGCCTACTGGATGCTAGGAACCAAACGTCCAGACCTCTGAGAGAATAGCAAGTGCTCTAATTAACCACTGAGCCATCTCTCTAGCCCCTAAAATCAGCCCATTCCTTGTCACCGTCTGTTCTGATACATGTTGCAGTCTGCATGGAAGTTGATCTCCTCAGGGAGTCCCTTCTCAGGTTGCTCAGTTATGGACTCAGTTATCATCTTGAGGCAGGCTTATAATACCTAAAATCGTTGAGCCAGCATAGGACTTAGGTCCCCATGCTACATATGCCTGCATTTAAATGAGAACGTAAAAAAATTTTTTTTTTTTTTGATGACAGGGTCTTCCTGTAGCCCCAGCCTGTCTGGAACTCACTATGTAGACCAGGCTGGCCTTGAACTCACAGAGTTTCACCTGAATTCTGGGATTAAAGCCCTTTGCCATCTTGCCCATCTTTAAACTATAGATTCTTTTTAACTCATAGTTCCATCAACCCCCAAAGCTTCTCCCGTGTTGGAATTGCATGCATGTACCACCACAGTCTGCCTGTAGAATACTACATGTTCACACCATGAACTATTTTTAATTTTATGTCTATGTGAGTTTTATGTGCAGTTTTTTAATATTTTATTTTTATTATTTTTTATTTTATGTGTACGAGTATATTACCTGCATGTAACATGTGTTCCTGGTGGTGCAGTGCTGGAGGACATCAGAAGAGGCGTCAAATCCCCCAGAACTGGAGTTTCAGGCAGTTGTTAGCTGCCATGTGGGTGCTGGGAATCCAACCCCGGGTCCTTTGCAAGAGCACACCCAGTTGGCTCTTAACCATGGCGCATCTCTCCTCAGCCCTGGTACTTGTTTCTCAAATTGGAGAAAGAATGGAGAAAGATAGTGCATTACTACAGGACTGATTTTGAAGCACCTTTATTGTTTCTCTCAGCCTAATCTACAGCCTTCAGGCAGCATGTACCCAAGATAGCTATGAATGTGAATTTTATACTTAAAATATCATGGGGATTTTTTTGTTGAGTGTGACATTTTTAATTCATATATTAATTTCTCTAAGGGTCAACTCAATAGATGACAGTGTCATCCTGGGTCATCCTGTGGCACTGTCAACGTCGCAGATGCCAGAAAGAGGGAGGAGTAGCTCAGTTGGTAAGAGTGCTTGTCTCCACATGCATGGAAAACCCAAGACTACATTTTTTAAAAGTTTTTGTTGGCTTTGTTGCTGTTAGAAGCAGTGCAAGATCAGCCGGCACTCGGTGCGCACACTTTATCCTAGCTTGGGAGGCCGAGGCAGGGCAGATCTCTGGAGTTCAAGGCCAGACTGGTTTACAGAGCAAGTTTCCAGGACAGCTGGGGCTTACAGGGAGACCCTTGTCTCAAAAAGACAAAAGAAAAAAAAGAAGAAAGGAAGGAGACCAAAAGTTCCAAAGGCAGACCAGGCATGGTGGCGCATGCCTTTAATCCAGCACTTGGGAGGCAGAGGCCAGGCGGATCTTTGTGAGTTTCCAAGGCCAGCCTGGTCTAACAAGTGAGTTCCCAGGACCACTGGGACTACAGGGAGACCCTGTCTCAAAAAGACCAAAAAAAACAAAAAAAAAAAGTTCCCAGGCTAGACCCAGTCTCAAGAAAATTAAAATGAGTGAACAAAAATAAAACAATGTTCTCTGAGATGAGTGCAGTCTCTGAGACACTTGGAGACCATTTTCACGCCTGCACTTTGAGTTCTAACTTCCAACCTCGGTGGCCCACCTCCTTAGACCCATCTTCTTCCCACACATTTCAGGCAGCTCACTTCACACCCTCTGTTTTAGGGCCTAGTGGGGGCCTTCAAAGATCTTGGCATGCATTACAACCCCGCAGGAGAGCGGCCCCACCCAAATCTGAGAACCATCTAGGTCAGCACTGGAGCCCTGGATGGGACCCTGTGACTTTTAGCAAGTGATCCCTTTCTGAGCTTATTTCTTCATCACTACAATTTCATAAAGATCTTTATAATCACTTGGGGTTAACACGGGGATTAGCTGAGCTGAGTCATCATTACTTCGCCGTAATTACTGGTAGTCCCTCCTTCCCTCTTTCTAAAGGAATAGGATTACTGCTGACT
Organism: Rhizomys pruinosus; assembly: GCA_009823505.1. NCBI lineage: Eukaryota > Metazoa > Chordata > Mammalia > Rodentia > Spalacidae > Rhizomys > Rhizomys pruinosus. Next base: position 4,707,735 of record VZQC01002907.1, read on the forward strand.
TCGCTGGGCCGCCCCCACTCTATACACATAGCAGTAGGCTACATTTTAGGAGAGAGGAGCTGAGTTACAGACCAGAATATTCAGCCTCGCCCACAGCTTTCTGAGAAATATCATCCATAAGCTCAGTTCTAAAAGCCTTCCAGAAGGTCTTCTCTTCATTTATCCTCCATCAACTTCTCTGCATGTTATTTGTGGCTTCAGGTTGGAGGGTTTTGCCAGGCTGTGTATCTTCTAGATATAGTTGTTCCCCTCTTTTTTTATTAGAGCTGGGTTTCATTGAAAAGGGTTTTCCTTCTGTTGCTCTGCAGTAGTTATGTTTGTGTACGAGCATCTCAGTTGAGGAAATATGACCATATCTATTAGAATTAGGTTTTGAATTTCTCTTCCTTTTACTTATATTTAATACATATAAAAACTTAAAATTTAATTTCTATCCTTTCTCTTTATATGTTTTCTAGAGAACTGTAAAGCTTTCTTCACTGTGGATTCTCTGTCAATATCACCTTCCCTAGAATTTGATGCTTCTGGGTAGGTAGGTAATGGTAAACCATGGAGTCCACAGGCAGTCCTAGCATGACACCATGTTAAGGGTATGAGTCATGTTCTGTCTTATTGTCTTGTGAATTACACAGATTGATCAAGGTGATCCCTGCCATCCTTTTTCCTCAATAGTTTCCCATTTTCTAGAAGTATGTCCTTTGCTCGTGTCCTCTGCTGAGCAAAACATGGAAGAAAGGCGAAGAGGAGACCATTCAGACAGTTTCAACTTTTTCTTGGGGGGGGTCTTTTCGAGACAGGGTCTCCCTGTAGTCCCAGTGGTCCTGGAACTCACTCTGTAGACCAGGCTGGCCTTGAACTCACAAAGATCCGCCTGCCTCTGCCTCCCAAGTGCTAGGATTAAAGGCATGCGCCACCATGCCTGGCTGCCTTGGAACTTTTGATCCTCCTGCTTCTTCTTTTTTTTTTTCTTTTGTCTTTTTGAGACAAGGTCTCCCTGTAGCCCCAGCTGTCCTGGAACTTGCTCTGTAGACCAGTCTGGCCTTGAACTCACAGAGATCTGCCTGCCTCGGCCTCCCAAGAGCTAGGATTAAAGGTGTGCGCCACCATGCCTGGCTGATCCTCCTGCTTCTACAGACACAAGCCACCAAAACTTTTTAAAAAATGTAGTCTTGGGTTTTCCATGCATGTGAGACAAGCACTCTACCAACTGAGCTACTCCCTCCTCTTCTGGCATCTGCGGCCTGTTGACAGTGCCACAGGATGACCACAGGATGACATCTGTCATCTATTGAGTTGACCCTTGAGAAATGAAATATTGAATTTAAAAATGTCACACACAAAAAAATCCCATGATATTTTAAGTATAAAATTCACATTCATAGCTATCTTGGGTACATGCTGCCTGAAGGCTGTAGATTAGGCTGAGAGAAACAATAAAGGTGCTTCCAAAATCAGTCCTGTAGTAATGCACTATCTTTTCTCCATTCTTTCTCCAATTTAGAAACAAGTACCAGGGCTGGAGAGATGGCTCAGTGGTTAAGAGCACTGGTTGCTCTTGCAAAGGACCGGGGTTTGATTCCCAGCACCCACATGGCAGCTAACAACTGCCTGAAACTCCAGTTCTGGGGGATTTGACGCCTCTTCTGATGTCCTCCAGCACTGCACCACCAGGGAACACATGTATACATGCAGGTAATATACTCGTACACATAAAATAAAAAATAATAAAAATAAAATATTAAAAACTGCACATAAAACTCACATAGACATAAATAAAACTAGTTCATGTGTGAACATGTAGTATTCTACAGGCAGATGTGGTGGTACATGCATGCAATTCCAACACGGGAGAAGCTTTGGGGGTTGATGGAACTATGAGTTAAAAAGAATCTATAGTTTAAGATGGGCAAGATGGCAAAGGGCTTTAATCCCAGAATTCAGGTGAAACTCTGTGAGTTCAAGGCCAGCCTGGTCTACATAGTGAGTTCCAGGACAGCTGGGGCTACAGGAAGACCCTGTCTCAAAAAGAAAAAAAAATTTTTTTTTACAGTTTAAATGCAGGCATATGTAGCATGGGGACCTAAGTCCTATGCTGGCTCAACGATTTTAGGTATTATAAGCCTGCCTCAAGATGATAACTGAGTCCATAACTGAGCAACCTGAGAAGGGACTCCCTGAGGAGATCAACTTCCATGCAGACTGCAACATGTATCAGAACAGAGGTGACAAGGATGGGCTGATTTTAGGGGCTAGAGAGATGGCTCAGTGGTTAATTAAGAGCACTTGCTATTCTCTCAGAGGTCTGGAGTTTGGTTCCTAGCATCCATGTAGGCAGCTCACAACCACCTGTACGCCCAGCTCCCGAGGATCCAAGTTGCCCTCTTCTGGCTTTTCGTGTACCCACACACATGTGCATACACATACAGACACATTAAAAAAAAAATCAAAACTTTTTTAAAAAGGGCTGACTTGGGGCTGGAGAGATGGCTCAGCGGTTAAGAGTGCCGACTGCTCTTGCAGAGGACCTGGGTTTGATTCCCAGCACCCACATGGCGGCTAAGAACTGTCTTTAACTCTACTTCCAGGGGAATCTGATGCCCTCTTCTGACCTCCGCAGCATTGCATGACATGGGTGCACCAACCTACATGCAGACAGTACACTCAAACACATAAAAAAAAATAATAATGTGGGCTACCAGTCTTCCTGTTCAGGGAGGTCTTGGAGAGCCACTGATGGGACATCAGCCAGTGTCCAGTCTACAGAGAGGAAAGTCTGTTCATGCTTCAGAAAAGGAAGCCTGGTCTAGCAAGACCTGCTTTTGTCCTCGAGTGGATGGAACTGGTGAATGAAAAGCTGAAAGGAGCCAGGGGCTCCCACCCTTCCCCCCCCAAAAAAAAACCCCTGAGAGACCCCTGAGGACCAGATCCTCAACTAACCTTGAGAAAACAAAAACCTTGGTTAATCTGGGCTAACTGTGTGGCCTTAAGCATCCAAAAGGAAAGTATAACCAGATACAAATAATCAGTAATACCAGAGACTGTACTGCATACATAGAACTTGAGATCTTAGTAAAAAGACAAAAGGAATAAAGAGAGAGTACTATTGTTTGGCCTATCTCCAATTCTTACTGGCAAGTGCATCTACTCTGTGGCTGCCACTGCTTTTGGCACTCATCAAAGACATGAGACACAGCTTTTTAACCTCCTAATATGGACTGAGGACTCATGTCTCTCCAAGAATCCTCCAAACCTTCAATGCCAGATGGGGACTACTGAGATACCCAGCTTGTGGACTAAACAGCTAAGGGGATGTCAGCCTCCGACTGCCATTGTTGGACTACCTGGGCTGTATCTTGGAGGCCAGTGCAGGGGTATCAAGGGATGCGTGCTTACTGGACTTCATTTTAGGGGACCATGGGAGGGAAAGACCCCAATGTGGAACAAAAGTGCAGGATTGATGGTTGTTTGGGGTTGCCAAGGAGGAAACTTTGAGCACTTCCTTAAGGAAAACATGACATCTTTTAGGGAAGAAAAAAAAAAATCCTCCAATTCAAGTCATATGTGTATGTATGTATGTATGTACATATGTATATATTTATGTATGTATATAATTATGTATATATGAATATATAATGTAGCAATACAAGTTGGAGAGAACAACAACAAAAGAACTGAAAAAAAAAAACTCTGGAAAGACTCGGAAAAAGATGCAAGATGTGTATGGCAGAGTGCAAGGACTTGGGTGGGGTGGGGGGCATGGAAAGGGAAGAGATTCTAGATTCAATCGAGAAATGATGTATGACCTATGGAAAAAGTTTAATAATAATAATAATAAAAATGGAAAAAGTAATAAAATAAAATAAAATAAAATGTTTAAATAAAAAAGGGCTGACTTTTAGCCAGGAATGTAACTCATGCCTGTACTTCTAGCACTCAGGAGTCTGATGGGAGAATTGCTTTGAGTTTGAGGCCAGTTTAAGCTATATAGTGAGTTGTGAGACCCTGGAAAATAAGATAAAATAAAATTTAATTAAAAAGGGCTAGGGAGGGGGCTGGAGAGATAGCCTAGCAGTTAAGAGCACCGACTGCTCTTGCGGAGGACCCAGGTTCGATCCCCAGCACCCACATGGCAGCTAAGAACCGTCTGTAACTCCAATTCCAGGAGAACTCCAGTTCCAGGGGAATCTGAGACCCTCTTCTGACCTCCGCGGCATTGCACGACATGGGTGCACAAACCTGCATGCAGACAATACATTCATACACATACAGAAATAAATAAAATTTAAAAAAATTAAAAAATGTTATTAAAAAATGCTAGGGAAGTAGCTCAGTAGGTAGAATGCTTGCCTACTACCATGCACAGGGTCTTTGGTTCGATCTCCAGCACCAAATATAACCGGATGTGGTGGTGTACACCTGTAATCCTAGCTCTTTGGAGATGGAGGCAGGAAAATCAGAAATTCAAGGTCTTCCTCTGTTACACAGTGAGTTTGAGGCCAGCCTGAGCTACTTGAGAGCCTGTATCAAAAATAAGCAGGCTAGGGCCAGGTGTGGTGGCATATACCTTTAATCCCAGCACTTGAGAGGCAGAGGCAAGAGCATCTCTGTGAGTTCAAGGCCAGCCTGGTCTATATAGTAAGTTCCAGCCCAGCCAGGACTAAAGGGAGACCCTGTCTCAGAAAGAAAGAAAAAAAAAAAAAAAAAAGATTGAAATTGAAGGATAAATGTCTCATCTTGGAAAGCTGCAGCTAAATTGAGAAGGAAGGAAGGAAGAAAAAAAAGAAAACAAAAACAAGCAACAACAAAACACCCTCTGACATTAACTGCCATCAATGTTTAGACACTGCATCAGCCACATGTAGAGAAATTTATCACTGACATAGTCTAGAATTTCTCTGGCATGAAGATAATACAATGAAAAGTGGGTTTTAATTGCTTTCTTTTTATAAAGATTATTTTTTATCTTTATTTGGTGTGTGTGTGTGGGGGTCATACACCATGGTTGGTTTCTCCTACCAGGTAGGTTCTGGGGATCAAACTGAGGTCATCAGGCTTGGTGGCAAGCACCTTACCCTCTGAGCCATTGCACTGGTCCAGTTTTTGGTTGCTTTTATGATGGCTTTAAAATTCTCTGTAATAGATCCAGGTGAGGTGGTCCATGCTTTTAATTCTAGAACTCTGGAGGCAAAGGTAGGTGGATCTCTGTGAATTTGAGGCCAGCTTGATCTACAGAGCAAGTTCCAGGCCAGCTGGGGTGACAGGGAGACCCAGTCTTAAAATGCTGTGCTATGCGGCCAGAGCTCCCATTGGCCCACCGTTGGTAGGTCACTGGAAGAAGAGTTGGATGTCTCATGTGCTATAAAGGACAGGACCCACAGTGTACACAGCCAGGTAGCCATCACTCCTCTGTTCATTTCCTTATTACTCAAAGTGGAATCCAGTCCCACCTCTTAAAATATAGCCAGTTGTGGCAGCACTCACCTATCATTCCATCCTGTGAGAGGTGGAGGCAGGAAGATCACAAGTTGTAGGCCAGCCTAGGCTACATATTGAGATCATGTCTCAAAAACAAACAAACAAACAAACAAACAAACAAACAAACAAACAAACAAACGCTAGCAAGGTGCTTATCGGGTAAAAGCACTTGCTGCCAAGCATGCCAGCCAGAGTTCAATCCTCAGGACCCATATGGTAGAAAGACTAGATTCCCAGAGTTTGGTTGCCTTTTACATTCCTCCCCTAAATAAATGTAAAAGACTTTAAAACAAAACAAAGGAAACAGTAACAAAAAAGAAGGCCTTTGTAAAGTGGTGGTTCTCCAGAAACAGCACAGGTCAGGATCCCCCAAAGGGCTTTTGAGAACTCTGTGGGCTACACTCTGCCCCATGGCTTCTGATCAGACAGGCTTGAGCTGAGGCTGGAGCATTCCCACTTCTAACAAGTGTGTGTGTGTGTGTGGGGGGGCGGGGTGGTTGGTGCTGCTGGCCTTAGGACCACACTTTGACTTTAAGAAACACTAGCCTAGCCAGGGCATGGTGGCACATGCCTTTAATCCTAGCACTTGGGAGGCAGAGGCAGGCGGATCTTTGTGAGTTCAAGGCCAGCCTGGTCTACAGAGTGAGTTCCAGGTCAGCTGGGGCTACAGGGAGACCCTGTCTCTAAAAGACAAAAAAAAAAAAAAAAAGAAACACTAGCCTAAGACAATCATTGGTAACTTTAGCCTCTTTTGCCAGTGGTGAATTCAGGCCTGAGCCAGTGGTGGATGAGAGGTAGTGCTAGCCCTGGGCCTTTGGAGGTGGCAAATTCTTCCTGCTCCTAGGAGCCAAGGTAGCACTTTGTGATCTTGAGAACTGACTCTTAGTGAAGCTGATGCTAGACTGCCCCCATCCCAGCTTTCTAGAAAGTACCATCTTCCTCTGGAAAGATTACAAAATTCCAAGCCAGGTACAGTAGCATATCCTTGTGATCATGAGTTGGAAGGTAATCCTGTCTAAAAACCAAAAAAGAAAAAAAGTAGATTAAAAATGGCAGAGCTGGGCCACGTGGCTCGAAACTGTAATCCCAGAATTTGAGAGGATGACTGTTGTTAAAAATCCTTCCCAGGGGGGATGAAACAAACCCCTTCTAAGGTCCCAACCATTCTTCCAAAGTTCACTCGTTCACTCTAGGGACCCAATGAGTTCATTAGGCTTGCTTGTAGAGCAATGGGTGAGGGGTTATGGGTGAGAGCGTGGGTGTCACAGCTAAAACAGAGCCTACAATTGTTTGCCCAGTGGGGAATGCCCTCAACTGCTCCTGGAGCCCCAGTGCATGTCTTTTCCTATGCAAGCTCCTGCGCACGTGTGCAAGGCGCAGGCGGGGGCCAGAAGTTAATGTCGGTATTTTTCTGTCACTGAACCTGGAGCTCACTATTTCCACTAGGGCGCTTGGCCAGGGAGGTCTGGGTGGTTCTCCAGTTCTGGGTTACAGACATGTGCTGTCACGCTTAGATTTTTTACGAGTGTCTGGGATCTGAATTCAGGTCCTCATGCTTGAACAAGCCCTTTAGCCACTGAGCCACCTCCTTCGCCCCACCAACGGTCCCCCAGCTCATTTATTCGCTCACTTTGATTGGCATTTTTAAAAATTTTATTTATTTATTTATTTATTATTTTTTACATGTATGAGTGTACTGTCTGCATGTAGGTTGGTGCACCCGTGTCGTGCAATGACCCGGAGGTCAGAAGAGGGTGTCGGATTCCCGTGAAACTGGAGTTAAAGACGGTTCTTAGCCACCTTGTGGGTGCTGGGGATCGCAATTTGTATGGTAGATGTCCCAGGGCTGGTTGAACCAGGTTCTCTTATTTGTAAACACTTGGGAGGAGACTGCGAGAAAGCTGTACTAGACCCTGAGAAAACTGCCCGAGGCGTTTGCTCAAACAAAAGCTTCTCTGGCATTTTGATCCAGGACCATGGGGGTGGATCTGAAAATGTCCTCCCACCCCAGTTCTTAGGCTAAGAAATGTTTGTAACTTGGCATGGAGGTCCTGCGCCCCCTGCTGTTGAAGTAGTGTATTGTAGGCCAGCGGAAGAACCCAAATCCAATTCTGCTGCCTTCTGCCTCAAATTACTCTGTTCAAATCAGGGCAGGCCAGGGACAAGGGATATGAAAAAAGGTCAGGATTATCCCAGCCTTCCAAGAGTTTGCAGTCTAATGGACTTAAGACATGGCTTCAGGAAATCATGAGAAATGCATTCAGAAATTATTGCCTGGACTCCTCTCAGCAAGTATGCCTTTGGCATGAGTTGCAGCGGGAATTCTTGGGGTGTACGTATTAACATTGATGGGTGTCCACGAACAGTCCTTGGTTCTTGTCATCGGTGGCCCACAGACCCTCCAACAGGAAACAGAATTGCGGGGTGCCTGGTTCCCTTTTAAAGAGGATAGGGGAGCCGGGCGTGGTGGCGCACGTCTTTAATCCTAGCACTTGGGAGGCAGAGGCAGGAGGATCTTTGTGAGTTCAAGGCCAGCCTGGTCTACAGAGTGAATTCCAGGACAGCTGGGGCTACAGGGAGACCCTGACTCGAAAAGACCAAAAAAATAAAAAATAATAAAAAAAAAGAGGATAGGGGAGGAAGTTCACCCAAACGAAAACAATTGAATACATTTCCTGGCATGAATAATAAATGTTTGTGTTAAACAATTTGAATAACACAGAAAAGAATAAACAAAGTAAATAGAAACATGATCTGAAATCCACCACCTGGAGGTAACTTTTGGATACCATCGGATTGGCTCAGATGCCTCGCTTGCTTTGGTTCGGACAACACAAGCCAGAGAGTGCCACTGCACAGGAAATGGTTTGGGGAGGCTTCTTTTCTCTAATTCTTTCTATTTTCTTATTTATTTATTTATTTATTTATTTATTTATTTATTTATTTATTTATTTTATGTGTATGAATGTATGTCTGCATGTAGGTTTGTGCACCTGTGTCGTGCAATTCTGAGGAGGTCAGAAGAGGGCATCAGATTCCCCTGGAACTGGAGTTAAAGATGGTTCTCAGCCACCATGTGGCTGCCGGGGATCGAACCCGGGTCCTCTGAAAGTGCAGTTGGAGCTCTTAACCGCTAGGCCATCTCTCCAGCCCCAATTCTTTCTATTTTCATCTGAGTATTCCTTTCCCCTGAAGTCAACCGATGTTGACAGTTTGGTGTATGTCCTTTCACATCTTTCTCAAACTGTCTCTCTCTTAGCTATGGACACAATTTTGCTGTTTTACTGAGAATCAGAGAATTCAGTCTTCTGCTCTTTGTTTTGAGCTGGTGCACTTAGAGACCCACCCCAGAACTTCTAAATGAAAACCTTTGACTGTCGATGAGGGACTCTACATTTCTAAGATTCGGGACATTGAATCCAGGTATTTGGGTGCTTCTGGTAGTATTTCAGTAACTGGGAAGGCTGGCTGGTTGCTGGAGGCTCACGTTGCTGTGAAGTAGGAGGTCACAGTGGAGATTTTTTTACCAGAAGGATCTTGAAGACAAGAGCAGGTCAATGTAAGGAAAGAAAATAGCCTGCCAAAGACAGATGTGAAGGAGTAGGGAATGTTCTAGAAAAGGTAAACAGCATGGGTGAGCCCCAAACATTAGGGCTGTACAAGGAGATGAGGGTGGTGAAGAAATCCAAAAGGATGTTAGATGATGTGCTAGATAGCTTTAGTGTCAACTTGACACACCTGGGTTGAGGGAGTCTCAGTTGGGGAATTGCCTCCATTGGACTGGGCTGTGACCATGTCTGTGGGATATTTTCTTGATTGTTTAGTGATATGGGAGGGTCCAGCCCACTGTGGGCAGTGCCAGACCTAGGAGGTTTGTGCTGTATTGTATAGGAAAGCAGGCTGAGCATGGGTCAGGGAAGCAAGCCAGTAAGCAGTGTTCCTCCATGGCCTATACTTCAGCTCCTTCCTCCAGGTTCCTGCCTTGAGTTCCTAGGGGTCCCTAAGTGATGAACTGTGACTCAGGAGATGTGAGACAAAGAAATCCTTTCCTCCCCAAGTTGGTATTGATCAGAATGTTTCATCACAGAAATTGAAAGCAAACTAGAACAGATGAGGACATCAAAAAAATTTAGGGCTTGCAAGATGGCTCAGTAAGTGAAGGTACTTGCTGCCATGCCTGACATCCTGAGTTCAATCCTTGGGACCCATTTGATAGAAAGAGAGAACTAAAAGTTGTCTTATACCCTTTGCAATTATGCCATGGCACACTGCCACCAACCAACCAACCAACCAACAAACAATATTTTATGAAACAGTAGATTTTACTTATTTATTTTATTATATGTATGAGTGTTTGCCTGCATATATGTAAGTGCATCGTGTGCATGCAATGCCCATAGAGGTCAGAAGAGGGCATCTGATCCTCTGGAATGGAAGTTACTGATGTTGTTAGTTGTCACGTGGGTGCTGAGAACCAAACCTGGGTCTTCTATAAGAGCAGCCAATGCTCTTAACTGCTGAGTCATCACTCCCTCTCCCCCCATTACATTTTTAAATTGCATTTATTTCTGTGGGGCAGCCTGCATATATGTGCCAAAGTGCACGTTTAGAGGTCTGAGATTCTCTCCTTCCACTCCGTGGGCCATGGGGTTCCTACCCAGGTCATCAGGCTTGGCAGAAAGTGCCTTACTCTCAGAGTAAGTAAATTTTTTTAGGAGTGTGGGAACAGGTTTGGTTATATTACCCAGGCTGACCTCAAACTCCTGGGTGCAAGTGACCCTCCTGCCTTAGTCTCCACATAGTGGGACAAGAGGCACACGCCACTGCAGCTGGCAAATGAAAGTGGTTTCAGGTCATCACACATGCTAGGCAAATACTGTCTGAGCCAACTATCTGCCCCTTGGCCAGGGAATCAAAATTAATTTGTTTTGTTAAGCTGCCCCAGTGACTGATGGCACATGTGATCCGTTTTGGTACAGTGTACACCTTGGGCCACGTGCTCAGAACATTATTTTTTAATTCCTTTTAAAGTCACCACATCAAGGAGAAATTCTTAGTTCAGTGCTGGTCTGTCTTCATCATCCCTCTGCCGGTGGCTAATTTTTAGTTTTTATTTTGAAATAGGCTTTTATGCAGCCCAGATTGGCCGAAAACAAGTTGTACAGCGGTGAATGACCTTGAACAGCTCCACTTCCGGAGTGCACCTCCTACACTACCATGCTTAGTTTTATTTGGTGCCAGTGGTTGGATTTGGGGGCTTGTGAATGCCAGGCAAGCAGTCTACCAATCGAGCCAATCTCCAGCCGCCTAACTTCCTTTAGCAAAAAGAGCAACAGATTTATCAGTGTGGAAACAGGAACAGGAGGGAGTGCTTCTTCGTCATTTGTTTTGTTTTTGAGACAGGGTTTCATGTAGCTCAGGCTAGCCTCAAATTCAATATGTAGTTGAGTGCTTTCTTTAATTGACTACTAGACATGGGAACTGTGGAAGGGATTACTCTCAGTTCAGAACCAAATATAATACTAAAGTCCTAGGGCTATGCACTCAGGCAAAATATATTAATACAGGAGCTCTGACATCAGCAATGGATTGTTCTACCAGGTGAATGTTGGCCAGGGGATCCAAGGCCCCACAAAAGGTAAGGGCTCCTTGCCTCTAAGTTGGGATACCTACAGGAGGAGAGGCAATAAGACCCTGCTGCCGAAGACCTGACGTTAACATGGGAGGGATGTATTGAGACCACACATGCAAGTGTACAGATGGCCTCTGGAATGCCAGAGAGTGTTACCAAAGGCCACTAAACCAATAAAGCAAATATGGGTCTCCCTGAGTCAAGCAAGACTCCACCGTCAGCACCAGCTACACCTCACCTGCCTGGAAATACTGTGCAGCAGAGGCAGCCATGTGCCTGTATATCCCAAATCTAATTGGCTATTGGCTCTCCCCTTGGAGAAATAACCCATGGCTGATGCCACAAGCTTACATCCTCTACAGGTTAGGAGATGTTATAAGCCACAGTAAGACCCTGTCATATTTAACAGGGGGGAAAATTGTAATTCATGGATTAACATATCCAAACATGTGTCTATGCTAAAGTAACCTACCATAACTATTAGTGCTGCTTAAATACCTATATATCTAATTGCTTGTTCTTCATTAGTAGGATCGAAAGGTTATTCCTGGACAAACTGTCAGCCCATGAAAGGAAACAGCCAGAATTGACCAGAGTCCAAGTCAACAGCTCCAGAGAGAGTGGACTGTTTTACCTCTCATCCACCTGTGCCCCTTTTCTAAGCCTAGGGAACAACCTGCGGAAGAGGGGGCGTGGTAGAATGTAAGGGCTGCGATTGGGGTGAATGGTGAAACTACAGCAATGTAGTCTGGACACTCATTTGATCAACTTGATTGAACAAACAACCTGTCACCCCCCACTGGATGGTGGGGCTGTAGGTGTTTGGGCACAACAGCCTGCAGATAGGTTTTGCATGAAGGATGCTTGTACTCATGGATTATCACTTACAGCTAAAAATGAAAAAAAAAACTGAGAGAAAGATGCAGGACAGTTATGGCAGAATGCATGATCTGGGATGGGGTGGGGGTGGGGGGGAGGGAAAGGGAAATAAGCCTGAACTGAATTGGAAAAATGTATGAAATGCACAAAGCATCAATAAAAACTAATTTAAAAAAAAATATGTAGTTGAGGATGACCTTGAACTCCCAATTCTCATGCCTCTATGTCCCAAGTGGTGTGATTACATGTGCATAAGCTCAGCCACCAAGATCATTTCACCAAACTCCTTCTGTGTTCGGGTGGGGAGCTGGTGTTTGGATGAGCTGGTGTTTGGATGGTCCTTATGAGTCCTGGAAGTACTTGAAGTCTGATGGAAGGGGTAGCTGTTTAAACCTGTTGTGACAAGGCTAGGCTGGAGGGTGGAAGGGGGATCCTCAGGCTAGGAGATACTTATACTTTATAAGAGGGGTGGGGAGGTTTGACAAGCTGAGCTTGACAAGCACCCAGAGAAACAAGAAGGCTGTCCTGAGCATCACAGCACTGGGCTTTCCAGAACTTAGCAAGCTGGAGGTGGGGTAGGAGAAAGTGGTGAGGTTTCTGACTCCATGGAAGGATCCAGGGTACCATGACTGAAGGACAGAGATGAGCAGGTTTCTAGGAGTTGATGAGAGAACTCAGGGCCAAACTCTGGGTCACAGAATGTGAAGGCCCAAGGGGAATTCTGGGACTGACTGAAGCGACTCTTATCTAAGGGTAATCAAGGAAGACTTCTTGAGGGAAGGGCCCAAACCCATTCCTGGCCATCGTCATCATTGGCATTGCTGTTGGCACAGGTGACACTGATTGAGCCATGGTGCCCAGCACTGCACCAAGTGTTTGCACCACACTGAGCTCCCACAAAGCCCCTATGAGGAGGGTGCCTGTGACGCCCAATCTTCATTATCCACTTGATTAGAGTAAGAACAGTTAGGAAGATTAGTGAATCATACCTCTGGGTTTCTAAAGACAGTTAGATCCAAAGGGCTCTGACCTGATTCCTGAATTAATACCTTGAGGGATTCATGCTGTGAAATTCTTGGGCAGTGGTGAAAGTTAGGTGGTGGTAGGACTGAGTTGGAGGAAGTGGATCATTGGGAGCCAGTTCTCGAGGCACATTATTCCTGGCTCCTGTGTTCACCCCTTTCTCCTCCTCCTGTATCTGCCACACTCTCCTATTACCACAATGCTCTGCTGTGCTTGCGTGGGGTCAAGCAATCGTGGACCCAACCCTCTGAAACTGTGAGCCGAAATAAGTCTTCCCATGGTCCAGCAAGATGGCACCATGAACTCAAGGTCACATGTGGTGGAGAGACCTGGCTCCTGCAATTTGTCCTCTCAACTGCACACACTGTGGCATGCATGCTTGCCCCACAAAATAAATAAATGTAAACACATAGGCCTTCCCTCCTTTAAATTGTTTCTGTTGGGACTATCACAACAAGGCAATAGGAATTAATACACAGGTGGAGTCTGCTGTCTGTGGCCACAGCTAAGTTTGAACCCCAAGTCTTCCTGTGTCCAGAAGTGTTAAAGAAAGCCAAAGTTTCTATTGATTATGGCTCTAAGAAGCCCCAGGAGACAGAAATGACTGAAGGAAATAGTTTTGTTCAAAGCTGACCTTGGGGCTGGAGGTTGTAGCTCAGAGTGATCACCTAGTATACACAAAGCCTAGTCTGGTCTCTTACTTGAAATCTTCTTGCCTCTTGAACCCTGGGATTATAGTTCTGGGCCTCCATGCCCAGCTAGGGTGTATACTCTTTTTTTTTTTTTTTGTGAGACAAGATCTGGCATATCCTAGGCTAGCTGTGAACTTGATATGCAACTGCAGATGACCATGAATCTGCACCCTCCTGTCCCCTCTTCACCATGTCCTGAGTACTTGCACCATAAGCATATGCCACCATGCCCAGTTATTTACTTATTTATTCATAAACAAGTTGGTGAAAAGACAGTGAAGAGAAAGTACCTAAATCATGTGTTAAAACAATTCTAAATTATCCCACACATTAATAAAATGCAGAACAACAGACAAAAGGGAAGAAAATATAATCCCTCATCCTAATACACATACATTTGCAACTTTCATATATTTTCTTTTCATATTTTTCTCATAGCAACAATGAAAATTGCTAGGCATCAATTGGCAGATTTGTAGTATATGATAGTTTTCTAAATACTTAAAAACATTGTCTCGATGAATAAGTGAAATATGGAATATACATACAATAGAATATTCTTCACAAATGAAGGTATTAGTGTTACACGTCCTACTGCAACAAAATGCCTGATAAAAAGCAAGTTAGGAAAGGTTTGCTTAGTTTAGTATTTTAGGGAGGACAGCAGTGGCAGGGAAGGNAAATTTATTTCTGTATGTGTATCATTGTACTGTTTGCATGCAGGTTTGTGCACCCGTGTCGTGCAATGCCGCGGAGGTCAGAAGAGGGTCTCGGATTCCCCTGGAACTGGAGTTCTCCTAGAATTGGAGTTTCAGACGGCTCTTGGCCGCCATGTGGGTGCTGGGGATCGAACACAGGTCTTCTGTAAGAGCGGTCAGCGCTCTTAACCGCTAGGCCATCTCTCCAGCCCCCAACATGGCATCTTAAAGCTTCAGTTTCTTCATCTGTCAAGTGGGGATAAAAATATGTTCCTGCTAGAGATTAAGTCCTGTTAACTATTAAATGAGAAAATGATGAAAACTGCATACACCAATAGCTGTTCAATAAAAAGTAGAGGACAATGAGGCTGCAGGAATAATGTGATGACAAATTAGCCTCAGGGCATGGACTTGAAAGAAACTAATGCCTTCCAAGGAAGAGGGTCGATCAAAGTCCAAGGCAGCTTAGACTGGCTGACACACCTCCCTTCTGCTGGGTTAAGAGGGTGCCATGTATCTTCTCCACTCCCCTAGTTCACAGCTATTATTTACTGAACACCTACTATGTCCACAGAAGTCTATGAGGCCTGCAGTTTCCCAAACTGTATACCCAAGTTTTCCCACAACACAACAGAATGACCTTAGGGAGATAGGGAAACAACACAGCAACCTCTGTTGGCACCTTGCAATCTGCCAGCTCTCTGTCCTTCAGTCTATTCCATGAAGCCACATTCACTTCCTGCCAGGACGTCAACTTCCTGAAGCCGAGTTTATGGCCCTTGTGATAACAAACCCCATGTAAAAATGATCATGGAGCTGGGGACAAAGGTAGCAGCTTCTAATCTAATGCCAGCTGTTGTGTTGAACCAAGAGGCGCATGCATCCCGGTAGGACACCATTACTGGTGTTTGAATAAAATAGGGCTGGAGATATGGCTTAGTCCATAGATGCTTCCCCAGTATGCACAAAGCTCTAGGTTTAATTCCCAGCACCTCGTAAACTGCATGCCTATAATCCCCACTGGGGAGGAGGAGGCAGGAAGATCAGGGGTTCAAGGTCATCCTTCAGTACATAGCAAGTTGCTCCACATCATGAAACTTCCTCTCAGAAAAGTGAAGCAGGAGATAAACTATTATTTTCCCTTTTAATTGATGTGCAATTTTTTTCAAGTAGTTATTAGGGCATAAATACTTACTAGCTGTTTGGACTTGTCTACTTACCGAACCTAACGGTTTTTCTTTTTTTTCAACAGCTGTCCTGAGACATACAGTTGGATGGAGATCCCAGTTCTGAGGGGCTCTGATCCCCACTGAACCCAACCAAGCCTCTCTTTTCTCCTCCCAGCACAAGACTAAAGTGTGCACCAGAGCCCAACTAAACACAATATCTTCATCTGGGGCTGGAGAGGTGGCTCAGCAGGTAAGAGCATCAGCTGCTCTTGCAGAGGACCCAGGTTCAGTTCCCAGCACCCACATCTCGGCTAACATCTGTGGTAACTCCATGGGTACTGCATGACATGGGTGCACATACATACATGTAGGCAATACATTCATACACATAAAATAAAAAAATAATAAGTAAAATATTTAACAAAGACTGTCTGAGAGATGGGTAATTTACAACAAATGGACATCAGTTTGACTCATGGTTCTGGAGGCTGGAAATCCCCAAAGGGAGGAACCTGCATCTGGAGAAGCTTTCTCACTGTGTCATCCCACGGGGAGGCGGGAGGGTGGGTGAGGGCCATACTAACCTTTTAACAGAGTCACTTTCCCCACAAAATAACCCATTCCTGAGGTAAGGTCAAGAAACTTGTGGGGAGGGCAGAGACCTTGAGACTTAATGGCCTCTTATCAGGATCTACCTTCCAACACTGCCACACTGAAGATTAAATTTTCCAAATTTTGAGGGAAACAGTAAAACGATAGCATATTGAATTGGATCCCTGATACCACATGAGAACGTGTATACTCAAACACACATGCACAAACATGAAAAACCATAAGACATGGTTAATTGTAATGAGATTTATTTAATAAATATTTATTAAGCACCTACTATGTATATGCTCCATACTGTATTGCCAGGCCCTATACTAGGCTCTGGGAATATATCAGTGAACAGGACAGAAAAGAGCCCTACCTTCCTGGGGCTTTCATTTTAGAAGATTAGTTACTTGTCCTGTGATTAACACCTGACAAAGGCAGAGCCTAAGGAAAGAAGGGTTTATTCGGCTCACAGTTCAAGAGTTTGCCCACCATGGCAGGGAAGGAACATGAGGCAGCTGGTCACTTGGTGTCCACAATCAGGAAGCAGAGAGAGATGAATGCTGCTGCTCAGCTCGCTTTCTCCTTTTTATGTAGTCCGGGACCTCAGTCCATGGGATGGTGCAGTCCACACTTAGTGGGTTTTCCCACCTCAATCTAATCTTGATGATCCCTCACAGACATGCCCAGGGCTTGTTTCTCCAGTGACTGCAGATCCTGTATTAACTATCACAATAATGTATAAGTAAATTCCAGGGTGGCACTTACCCAATGTGTCGTGAGCGGCATGCTGGGGAAGAGCCCTGCTACTGAGCAACACGCGTGGCCCACATGCAGAGCTTTGAAATTGTCAGTAGCACTGTGAAATAGTGAAAAGAAACTGGCTGTGACAGCCCACACACCAGCATTCTCACACACACACACACACACACACACACACACACACACACACATGAAAGAAAAAGAAAGGAGGGGAGAAAGAGAGAGAGAGAGAGAGAGATTTGTTTATTTAATTTTTGAGACAAGGTCTTACATAGCTCAGGCTGGCCTGAAAATCACTACATAGTTGAAGTTTGCCTTAAACTCCTGATCTTTCTTCCTTCACCCAATTAAAAAATATCTTATTTATTATTTTTTGTTTTATGTATAAGTGTTCTGTTTGCCTATGTGTACATACATCTGTTTCATGCAAATCCATGGAGATCAGAAGAGGGAGTGAGATCCCCTAGAACTGCAGTTATGGACAACTGTTAACTGCCATGTGGGTTCTGGGAATTAAACCCAGGTCCTTGGCAAAAGCAGTGCTCTTAACCTCTGAGCCATCTCTCCAGCCCACTCCACCCAATTTTTTTTTTTTTTTGGTCTTTTTGAGACAGGGTCTTCCTGTAGCCTAGCTGTCCTGGAACACACTATGTAGACTAGGCTAGCCTTGAACTCATAAAGATCCACCTGCCTCTGCCTCCCGAGTGCTGGGGTTGAAGGCATGTACCACCACGATTGGCTAACCTAATTTTTAAGAAAAAAATTAATTAAAAATTATTTGTGGGATGGAGAGATGGCCTAGTGGTTAAGAGCTCCAACTGCTCTTGCAAAGGGCCTGGGTTCGATCCCCAGCACTCACATGGCAACTGAGAATGGTCTTTAACTCCAGTTCCAGGGGAATCCAATGCCCTCTTCTGACCTCCGAGGCATTGCACGACATGGGTGCACAAACCTACATGCAGACAGTACATTCATACACATAAAAAAATTATTTGTGAGGCATGGTGGTACATGCCTATACTCTTTTCACTTGGGAGTCTGAGGCAGGAGGATTATGAGTTTGAGGACAGCCTCAGCTATAGAGTGAGCAAGACCTTGTATTAAAAGTAAAAAGCAGAGCCAGCGAGGTAGCTCAGTGGGTAAAGGCGCCTGGCACTGGAAGATATCAGCCTGATGACCTCAGTTTGATCCCTGGAACCCAAGTAAAGGCAGGAGGTGAAAGAACTGACTCTATGAAGTCATCCTCTGACCTCCACGCTCGTACCATGGCAACCTCCCATACTAAAACTAAAAAACCCAAAGTAAATAAACACACAATAAATACAATTTAAAATTAATTATAATTAAATGCAACATAATACAATTTTATGTGTAGTTAAATGTAACTTAAATTACTTAAATTTTAACTTAAAAATTTTTTTTAAATGTGTGTGTGTTCAGGATAGACCAAGGGGCCTTGTGCCAGGCAAGTGCCTTACTACTGAGCTTCATCTCCAGAAATTTTTAAAAGTTTCATTTTTAGCCAGATGGGGTGGCTCACACCTAATTCCAGCATTCAGGAGACAGAGGAAGGCAGATCTTTGTGAGATGGAGGCCAGCCTGCTGGGGCTTCAGGGAGACCTTGTCTAAAAGAAAAACCAAAAAATTTCACTTAAAATTTAAAAAGATTAACCCTATAGATCACAAACATCATCATTTGAACAAGAGGCCTCAGCTACCATTTAGGTTCCCCATAGCCACATGTGGCTGGTGGCTACTGAATTGGACAGCACAGTTGTTGAGGGTGAATTCCAGGCAGTGTACCAGACATGGGAGGGGCTGGCTGGGAAGGGGACATGGGAGATGGGGTGAGTGAAAGTTGTGCACCAGCCTCAGCAGCCCTTTTCTGGCCTGCTCCCTGGCCTAGAGGCTTTCTGGCTATGGGGTCCCTACAGTGCAGAGCATGACCTTGACTCCACAGAACCCTGAAGGGCACAGACCCTCTGGAAACAGCCCAGCTTAGTGGCACAGTCTGCCTACTTCAAGAAATGGCAGGAGCCTCAGCTCAAGACTGCTCTGGGAAAAGCGGTGTGGAGAGGACTTGACATCTCTAGGGGCCCAGTTTAGGCTGAAGTGAGTGTTGGTCAGAGTCTTTCTCTATTAAAAAATCAGATATTTTATGTATAGATTTTTCCCCATTAATTTATGGTTTGTAGCCCAGAGTTATCTGGAGCTCCTGATTCATGTGATAATTTTTTAAATTAATGCAAATCCCCAAATGATTTTAAAGCATTTGTCCCACACAAAGACTTATACCTGGATGTTCCCAGGTGTGCACTTACCATTGCCAAAAAGTGGAAAAAATTGAACTCTTCATCCGTGGATGAATGGGTAAAGTGTAGTGTACCCAGGCGAGCATGTTAGTAAGCCGTAGGAGGGGGATTGATTCTGCTTCCGCAGTCCCCAAGGTTACATTCTATTTACATGAGATGCCCAGAATAAGCGAATCCAGAGAGAGACAGAGAGACATAGAGATAGATAAACAGAGAGAAACAGAGAGAAACAGAGGGAGAGAGAGACAGAGACAGAGACAGAGAGATAGATAAACAGAGAGAAACAGAGAGATGAGACAGAGATAGGTAGAGAGTCAGAGACAGAGACAGAGAGGTTTGCCCCCCCGCCCCCACCGGGGAAGAGGCAGGGCTAGAGACCTGGATGGGGGAGTGGCTGCTCAGTGGATGTGGAGTTCCTTTGGGATGATGAACATGTACTAAAATTGATTAAGATGATGCATGTAGTACTGGGAACACACTAAAAGCTGCTAACTGAACATTTTTAGAAGGGTGAATTTGGAGCCAGTAAGATGGCTGAGCAGGTGAAAGCACTTGCAGCAAAGTCTGATGGCCTGAGTTCCATCCCTGGCACCCATACAGTGCAAGGAGACTCCTGAAAGTTGTCCTCTGACATACACATTCAAGGTGTGGCACATGTGTGTGCACACACATGTAAATAAATAAATGCAGGAACAATTAAACAAAAATATTAAGTGCTTTCATTAAATACTATTGAAAAAATTACATTTGGAAAAAAGAAATAAAATATGGGAGCTGAGGGTGTAGCTCAGTTGGCTAGAGTGCTTGCCTAGCATGTGGGAGGCCCTGGGTTCAGTTCCCATCGCCACATAAAACTGGGTGTGGTGGTGTAGGCCTGTAATCCCAGCATGTGGGGGGTTCAGGCAGGAGGATCGGAAGTTCAAGGCCAGTCCAAGCTACATAGTAAGACTGTCTGGAAAAACAAAACAAATTATATATATATATATATATATATATATATATATATGATATATATATCTAATCATATTTGACACATGCTATTTTATGGGTGCTGGGGAGGTGGTCTAAGCAGTCTAAGAGCACTGGCTGCTCTTAAGAGGACCCGAGTTCGCTTCCCCGCACCTACATGGTGCTACCAACAGTTCATAACACTCCAGTTCAGGGATCTCGTACCTTATTCTCGCCTTCCAAATGCATCTTCATGGGAAACAGGTTTGAGTTACATACATGCCAGGCAGTATAACTCATGACCACATTAACAATGAACATAAAAAATAAATAAATATAAAAGACAATGCTATTTATTTCAGTTACTAAAGGCTTTGGTGACACCTTAATTTTTTTTTTTTTTTTTTTTTGTCTTTTTGAGACAGGGTTTCCCTGTAGCTCCAGCTGGCCTGGAACTCACTGTGTAGACCAGATTGGCCTTGAACTCAGTGATCTGCCTGTCTCTGCCTTTAGAGTGCTGGGATTAAAGGCATGCACCACCACACCCAGAGACAGTTTAAAAGTTTTATCTGGGGCAAATGCGTTGTTCTCTTCAGTGTGGCCCCATGGTTAAGTTTCAGCCCTTCCTGACTGTGACTCTGGACAAGTTGACTAACTTCTCCCAGCTGGGATTTTCTGTATAAAATGCCTGCCCCTGGTAGTCAGGAGCATACTGTCCAGAAGAGAGTGCACAGACCCAGTGCAGTCCATGGCACAGACGTTTTGAAGTGTTAAGACTTAACAAGCTTTTCCTACTGGGGGGTGTGGTGTTCCCACCTTCTATGAATGTGAACTGGCTCTACCCTTGAGAACTGGCCCAGTGGCCTAGAACTTCCTGTTGCTTCTGATCCCCAAAGAAACAGACCTCTTTAATGCTCTCAGGCCTCAGATTGACCGCGACCAGGCCCCGGGGCACTGGGACCCTGAGCCCAGGCTCCGACGCCTCCTGGCTCCCAGTACCTTCTATCCCAGCTCTTCTGGCCTCCCACGCCACCTCCCTCACCCTCCTTTCTGCTCTCTTCCCGTGTAGGCCACGGCTCCGGGTCCCTCTGGCTGCCATGAGGCCTGCACTTTGCAGGGCTGAAGTCCAAAGTTCAGTCCCTTGGCTAAGCACACGGATAATATGAACCTTGCTGAATTTCCCCAGCTCCAATGTAAACAGAGCAGGCAGGGGCCCTGATTCACTGGCCGCTGGGGCCAGGGTTGGGGGTTGGGGGTGCCCATAGGGCTTGGCTAGTGGGATTTGGGGGGGCAGTGGGTACACCGAGCCTGGTTGTGACTGCCAGGCTGCTGCAAGTAGACGGCCCACGGGGTGGGTGGGGGAGGCGGCCAGCTCGGTGGCCCCCGCCGCGTGGCCTGGTGGCAGCCGAGCCATGGTTTCCAAGCTGAGCCAGCTGCAGACGGAGCTCCTGGCCGCTCTGCTTGAGTCGGGGCTGAGCAAAGAGGCGCTGATCCAGGCCTTGGGGGAGCCAGGGCCCTACCTGCTGGCTGGGGATGGTCCCCTGAACAAGGGGGAGTCCTGCGGTGGGAGTCGAGGGGAGCTGGCGGAGCTGCCCAATGGTCTGGGGGAGACGCGGGGTTCGGAGGACGACACTGACGACGATGGGGAAGACTTCGCACCACCCATCCTGAAAGAGCTGGAGAATCTGAGCCCGGAGGAGGCGGCCCATCAGAAAGCCGTTGTGGAGACCCTTCTGCAGTAAGGACTCCACCCTACCCCAGCACCCAGGAGGGAGCCCAGGGCTGGCGCCCTAACGCACTGCCAGCCTCTCCTGAGCTGTGGCCCTTGGTTGGGAAGTGGGATCTTAAGAGGTTCTTGCTTGGACTTGCCCCATTCCCGTGGGTCACGGCCATTAGCGTTAGGTTCATACTGAGGGGAGACCCCTGCGCATAGGTACACGGGACCTATAAAGGAAGTGGGGACCGGTGGGACGCTGAAACAAGCCAGTCCCCAATGAAATGCTTGAAGAACCTGAGGGTGGTGGGAATCTTTTTCCACTGTGGCCATTTGCACTCCCCAAACTTCATCTTCCCTGTTCAAGGCTCAAACCAAAGGCTTGGGGGCCCTCTGAGGAGGCTGGGCAGAGCCTGGGGTTTTAGGGCCTTCCCTGGTACCCTAGGGCCTCAAGTATCTGGCTGTGAAAGCACAGAATTTTCTTACCTGAGGCAGATGGAGCCTGGGGGGTGGGTGGGGGTGGCTGCTTCCCTTCCCTGGGAGGCCACATGCCCCCCACCTGGCCAGGTGGCAGTTTTAGTCACCTCCCTGTACTGTACCCCATCTGTTGTCTGGCTCCCCATCTCCTGGAGTGCTGCGGTCCCACAGCTTGATGCCTCCCCTCTCCTCAGCAAAGCCCATCTGGTTACTAATTACCCATGTACTTTATTATTTCTCTTTTGTTTTATAAATTATTATAAACAGCAAAAGGCTCTGATAAGGCCTGTGATCATTAACTTGTAGGAATGGATGGTGGCCTGGAGACACCTGGGCTGACCAACTTCCCACCCAGTGGGGGTGGAGAATGGGAGCCCTGGGGGAAGGGTGACCTGGGGGCTGCAGGGACCCTCTCCTCCCCAGAGCCTTCATGATCTCTGAGCTAATAGTTCCCAATTTGCTACTTCTGTTGGGGGGTTTCATGGTGGCTAGATTCCCAAACTACAAAGATGAGCCCCTGGAAGGAAGTTGTTGATAATTGTGGTTTATAGGTGGGGAACCGGAGGCTTAGAGTGGGGGGGGCTATGACTGAGGAGCCTAAGGGCAGGCTGAGGTGGGACTCTGTCCCTTTTTCTGTCCAAGGTACTGATCTCGACTTGGGGTGGGGGAGGGCTGGGGGATCCTGGCCTCTCTAGAAGCCTCAGGGAGCCTCCCTGGGCCTTGGGCAGGGGGTAGGGGAACAGTCAGGCCCCCTGACTTGGCAGGAAGAGGAGGGCAAAGGGCTGCCTCGCTCTGCAGGGGAGGGGCAAAGGGCCAGGTATTGCTAGACCCAGGGTGAGGGAAACTTGGACAGGGTGGGGCTGGACCTGATCTGCTCGGGGGCCCCAGATGGAACTGGGGGCTTAGGCGTGAGGCTGGGAATAGGGGTGCCAAGGGTCTTCTTACCTGGCTAGGTGGGACCTCTTGATCAGCAGCCCCTTGGGTGAGGGTGGTGGGGGCAGGAGGGGAGGCTTGGTCCAAAGCAGTTGAACACAGGTCAAAGTGCTCCTTGGAGATCAGCAGAGACCCGGAATCGGAGAAGAGGGGAGGCAGGGAGGATAAGATGGAGAAAGAGGCTGGGGAAGCTGGCAGAGCAGAGGACCAGGAAGGGAGAGGGTCTCCGAGCACCCGGGAGAAGGGGCAGGGGAGAGAGTGAGGCTGTGTGGGGAGGAGGCCGGAGTGCTTCCCTCCCAGGTTGGGTTTTCTTTAATGCTAACAGCGTGCTATTTACTTTCCATTTAAATTTGAGATGTTGCTATAAATTATCAACCAGCTCCTTGTTCCTGTGGAGTTTATAACTAACTACCTGGGTTACTTATTGTTCAGGTAACAAAGGGGACCTGAAAATGTCCCAGTGACAAAAGTGGGGCCTCCAGCTTCAGGTCAAGGGGTGGGAGCACTGAGGAGAGGGCTGGAGGACCCCTGAGGAAGGCCTGGGTGGTGGGGAGGTTGGAGTTGGAAGAGGTGGCCATAGAGACCAGCTCTGTGTGGGAACTGATTGTTCCAAGAAGACCTATGTCTGGAAGAGGCAGGGTGGGTCTGGGGTCCCAGCGGCCCCTTAGGGTGTGCCCCATAGTTGAGGCCACTGCAGAAACCTGAATTCTTTCTCTCAGATTTCAATGCTTAGCCTACCGTGTGACCTTGGGCAAATCTTCCCTCTCCTACTTCAGTTTCCCGGGTAGACAAGCAATAAAGCCAGCGTCCCCGCCCCACTTCTATTCCCTTGGCTCCACCAGCGTCCCTGTCCTCACTCTTTCCCTCCCTTCTTTTGCTTCTATGATGCTGACTTTGCTGCCCCTCAACACAAAAGCCGATTCCTACTTCAAGACCTTTGCATGCTCCATTCCTCTTTCTCAAACCTTTCCTTCCAGCTCTTCTGGGCCCTCAATCTGCAGGTGGGCTCCCGTTGCAGTTACCTTGTCCTTCACCACTCGCCCTTAGTTGTTAAGTTACTATTTTATATATCTCCCTGTTCTTGTCCTGTCTTCTGTGAAAATAGGGAACTCCTTAAAGACAAAGCTTGTGATGTCTTATTCAACACTTCACCCCCATATCCAGCCCATGACAGACATAAGGCACAAGTGAGCAGGGCATGACTTCCCTAGGACAGCCACTGCTCCCAAGAGAATGCTTGGAGTTCAGAGCGCCAGCCTGGCTGTCCCTGAAAGTCTCTGAATAGTTCAAAGCCTAACCTTGATGTTCCCAGATCCTGCCTGTCAAATAGCAGCGGGGCTTTTGTGAACTAGCCCCATAGCTGCAGGGTAGCATGCAGGACCACACATGGACAGCAGCCTACCTGGGTTCCTGTCCCCACCTGTCCCTTTCCAGTCATGCAGGTACCTTCCATTTCCTGAGTTCCATTTTCTTCTGCAGAATGGTCAGAAAGAAAACAGTCAGCCACAGGTTGGACAGTATGACACACAGATAATAGTCTGTGTAAAAATCTGTAGCGGATCGTGGCAATTTGGGTGATCCCAACTTACAGGTGAGGAAATGAAGGTTTAAAGAGGCAAAGTGATTTACCCAAGTTAACTGCTCCAAATAGCAAGGCCAGGCTGTATCTCAGGCTAATCTGATACTCCATGTGTAGCTGAGGGTGACCTTGAACTCCTGATCCTCCTGCCTCTACCTCCTAAGTGATGGGATTACAAGCATGCCCCAGCATACTTGGTTTTATGTGATGCTGGGGATAGAACCCAGTGCTTTGTGCATGCTAAGTAAGCACTCTACCGACTGCTACAGTCCTAGCTTGGGAAATAGGAAAGACCTTTAGTCCTGCTTCAAATCTGAGGAAACCAGGGCCCACCGATGTTAAGCTACCCCTCAAGTCCCCTTGGATATTGGGCACCAGAACAGTAGAGAATGGGAGTCCTACTTAGACCTGTACCCTTCCCCAAAATGGAGAACTTAGCTCTCTGGCTGGAGGATTGGCCTTCAGCTTGCCTCCCAGCTCCAAGGCTCTGGATATGAAAGAACCCAAGGCCCAAAGCCAGGCAACATGGTTGACTCCAGAATGAGGAGAAGAGAGGAGGAAGATGAGGGCAGATCCTCATTCTTTCTGGGTTTTACTGTGGGGCCAAGGGACCACAGTGACGGTGATGGTAGTGATGGTGGTGATGATAGATGATGATGTTGATGATGCTGCTAATATCATTCTATTTACTGAGTTCTTGCTGTGGTCCAGGCTCTGCCCCCCACCCCCCCAAGGTTTTTACCCCCATTAGGAACTAATTTAATTCTCCTAGTTTGCAGTCAGTGTGAGATAGTATGGATTTGGTCCATGTGGAAAAGCAGGTGTGTGATTCACAGAGGCCTAGGGCACTACTGGATTAGAACCCCATTGACTTGAATCAAACCTAGTAGATTTAAAGCATGAGACATCAAGGGCTTTAACCTGTTTAAGTTGTTCTTAGTTAGGGAAGCTCTTTCTGGAAGAAGAGGCAGGTCTTTAGAAACTGAATGTGTGGGGCATGCACATGCACACATGGGAGAGGGAGAGGGAGAGAGAGAGGGAGAGGGAGAGGGAGAGGGAGAGGGAGAGAGAGAGAAATAGTAATTCAGTAGGATCCAGAAAAGTGTCATTTTATAATCACTTGTTGTCAAACTGATATCAAGGACTGTTTAAAAACAAGTGTCCCATTAGTTTGAACACATTTGCTTCCCATTGAAATATCTGTCTTCTGCTTATAAGTGCTGTGCACATGTCTGGTCTTTCTCTTATTTTATTTGATCTAGTATAGAATTTGAGAGAGAGAGAGAGGGAGAGAGAGAGAGAGAGAGAGAGAGAGAGAGAGAGAGAGAGAGAGAGAGAACAGCTTGGCAGAATACAAGGTCCTACTGAGAGGTAGGTGACCCCATCCGCCCTACAAAGGAGCTATGGGAGGAAGAAGGAAGGGAGGGAGGGAGGGAGGGAGGGAGGGAGGAGGAGGGTGAGGGCTGCCCTTGCTGGAGAAGGGAGGCTACCAGATAAGCTTGTTTGCAGAAGCACATGCTGGACTTTGTCCACCTTTCCCTCCTAGCCCTGACTGGCACCCAGAGAAGGGTGAGGGAGGGGTGAGGCACCGAGAATCCCCCGAACATGGAACATGGGAGAGAGTCTGCAGGTGGGGTTCCCAGTAACAAAATATTCTTAAGTCCCGACTAGGAAACCTGGAACAACTTGCTGTTTCTGAGCCCACATCCACATAAAACGTGCTTCTGTGGGGTTAGTGTGAGATTTAGGTGGCTGCTAGGTGACAGTCACCCTCACTGTTACTGTTTATATTTGCCGTTCCTACTGCTGATGACCTAGACTCATCTCTCCTGCCTTCTTTGCTGCTCAGCCTGCCAGCTAACTGCTGTCGTAATGGAGGAGGAAGTCAGAGGGTCTAAGATGACCACCGCTGGGCCCTCCCATTGAGAAGAGCGTTATGGGGGTGCTAGACAGAGCTGGCTATGGGAAGAAGAGACGGGTCTGTGGGGAGGCAGTGGGGTGGGCTTCAGAGTGCTGGTTGTGGATTTCAGTTTGTAATTCAGGTTGAAACGTTCCATGGACTCAGCCCTCCTTATCCATGGGCTCTGGACCTGTGGATTTAACCAACTGGGACTGAAAAAAAAAAGTGCTTCAGTCTGAACACTACTGACTTTTTTTCCTTGTCAATATTTTCTTAATAATAAAGAAAAACCATTTACTATCACCTATGTTGTAACCTAGGGTAAAGTAGATGGGGGGATGTGTGTAGCTCTATGTAAATACTACCCATTTGCTGTTGTTGGGTTGGTTTTTGAGACAAAGTCTCACCCTGTACCTCTCAGGGTGGCCTGGAGCTCTGCATCCTGGGTGGCAAGTGCATGCTAGAATACCATCGATTTTATATAAAGGATTGAGGACGTGTGGGGTTTCTTATCTACTGCAGTCGTCCCCCCAAGGATACAGAGAGTAGTTTATGCATTACAGCACAGTATTTAGGGTTGGGATGTATTACATACTTCATAAACTGAAAAAAGACCTGTCCCTCTCACCCATCCCCAGCACCCCACTGCTGATAAAAGAGGAGGCAGTCAGAGGATCTAAGAGGGAAGCCAGAATCTCAGTTTCTGATGTGTTCTCTGATGATGTTCATGTATACACACATGCGTAGGAAATATTTTTATGCACACACATGCACATACATACACACATATACATGCACATACACATAATATACACAGATATACATGTACACAGATGCACAATATGCACATATACGTATAATTCTAAACATTTTAAAGAAAAAGGTCTCCTGTAGCTCAGGCTGGCCTTGGTATTTTGTGGAAAATGACCTTGAACTCTTGAGTTTACCTCTCAAGTGCTGGGATTACAGGCAGGAGCCAATAAGATAGGTATTTTTGTTGTTTTCTTTTTGAGACAAGGTTCTCAATATGGAACTTAGATTAACTTTGAGATCCTCCTGCCTCAGCTTCTTGAATGCAGGAAGGGATTGTAAGTGTGTGCCACCATACCTGGCTTCTCCTTCCTCACTTCTAATTTCACATAAACAGCAGTAAAGCAGTTATAGCAGCCAGGCTGGTCCACCTGGCCACACTCAGAGCTCCTGCAGTGGTCTTTACAGATGTATAGAAGGGTGGTTGTGATAGAATCAGCATCTTTGGGGGACTACGACTCTTTGTTGGTTTACAATCTTTTGCCACAGCAAGTGACATGACAGCCAGTCACCTTCTAAAGTTGCCATTTGTCAGATGTGTAACTATTTCAAGGCTCAAGTTTTAGAAGCAGATTGCTGAGCCAAGCAGGGAACAGGGGACACAGGCTTTCCAGTCACACGTTCAGATCTCAGCCTGCCTGTTCCAGTGTTGCTGTATTGCACTATATCTGTCTAACACATACATGTTTGTAATCAGAGGAGAGAGAGGAGAGAGAGAGAGAGAGAGAGAGAGAGAGAGAGAGAGAGGTGACTCAGCAGGTAAAGGTGCTTATCGACAATCCTGTTGACCTGGGATCAATCCCACACGGTAGGAGATATCTGATTCCTGGAAGTTCTTCTCTAATCTCCATGTGTGGATCTTTGCACAGTACTGAGCAGACCCTGTCCTTGCCTCTTTCAGGGAGGACCCATGGCGGGTGGCAAAGATGGTTAAGTCCTACCTGCAGCAGCACAACATCCCACAGCGAGAGGTGGTGGACACCACTGGTCTCAACCAGTCTCACTTGTCCCAGCACCTCAACAAGGGCACCCCCATGAAGACACAGAAACGAGCTGCTCTGTACACCTGGTACGTCCGCAAGCAGCGAGAGGTGGCTCAGCGTAAGTAATGACCCTTGCCTGTGTTCTTCCTGGCGGGGCCAGGGGCTCTTCCCAGTTCATAATGGGGGCTGGGAGTGTCACCAACCTCACCACACTGACAAGTGGACTGAGAGGAAGCTAGGAGGACTTCATTCACATTCTGCACAGGGCACTGGGGGAGGGGAGCAGAGTTGCTCCTGGGTGTCCACAGATAGATGTGCTGCGTCCCTCCTTCCATGAGCTCACAGTTCAGTGGGGGAATCAGGAGGAAAAAATCAATATGGTATAGTGAGATGAGAAGTACAATATGCTGACAACAAAAATAACAACAGCTGGTATTGAGCACTTACACCCAGCTGGGCCCAGTGCTTTAAAGTATTTCAAAACAGTGAAATACTTTAAAGGATTTCAAAGTAGTGAGCTGACTGTAGAGGGGAGAGTAAGCAGCTATTCTAGCTCAGGGCAGCAGAGGTTCCAGGAAGGGTTACAAGGGAAGCATGACCTTTACATAAGGTCTTAAAGTGTAAGTGAAAATTTGACCTATGGAGATCAGGGAAGGGTGCTACGATCAAGAGGATCAGCACGGGAGAGGCTCAGAGGCTGGTGCATCCTACTCTGTTGCTTAGGGAATGGCCTCTCTCTCTCTCTCTCTCTCTCTCTCTCTCTCTCTCTCTCTCTCTCTCTCACAGGACCCTGCACAGATTAGACAAGTGCTCTGCTATGGAGCTCAATCTCCAATCCTCTTTTCACTTTTTATTTTGAGACAGGGTTTCACTGTGTAGCCCAGGTTGGCCTTGAACTTCTGATTCTCCTGTCTTGGCTTCCTGAGATCTAGGATGGCAGGTGGGTGTCACCACACCTGACTTGATCCCATTTCTTAGGGGTAACTGGCTGTTATTTGGAGGTACAATGATTTGTTTAGCCAGCTACTTACCAAAGAACTTTTAGAGTTTTTCCAATATGCTATCATGACCCTTTTCTTTTTTCTTTTTTTTAAAATTTTATTTATTTTTGTATGTGTATGAATGTACTGTCTGCATGTAGGTTTGTCTGCATGTAGGTTTGTGCACCCGTGTTGTGCAATACCACGGAGGTCAGAAGAGGGTCTCAGATTCCCCTGGAACTGGAGTTCTCCTGGAATTGGAGTTACAGATGGTTCTTAGCTGCTATGTGGGTGCTGGGGATTGAACCCAGGTCCTCTGCAAGAGCAGTCGGTGCTCTTAACCACTAGGCTATCTCTCCAGCCCCATGACCCTTTTCTATAAGAACACCTCTTTTAGTTTTTTTAAGGGGGGGACAACAGGGTCTCCCTGTAGCCCCAGCTGGCCTAGAACTTGTTACATAGTCCAGGCTGGCTTTGATCTCATAAAGACCTGCCTGCCTCTGCCACCCAAGTGCTCGGATTAAAGGCGTGCACCACCATGCCTGGCCCACAAAGAACATCTTTATCTATATAAGTTTATGCAAAATGTGAGTCTGTCCATAGTGAAAATTCCTAGGTGTGTAATGTTGGGGCACAGAGTAAGTGCTTTTAAAATGTTTGATAGAGGGTTGGCATGACAGTTCAGCAGGTGAAAGTACTTGCTACCTTGACGACCCAGACCATGCTGGAAGGACAGAACCAACTCCTGAAAGCTGTCCTCCAACCTAAACACCTGTGCTACGGTGTCTGCCCTGCACTCACACACATCACACATGCACCCAAGAAAACCTTAAAATCTTAAATTGTTATTAAATTATTAATAAATTAATCAATTAGTTAAGTGTGTGTGTGTATGTGTGTGTGTGTGAGTGTGTGTGTGTGTGTGTATACATTATGGAGCACGTGGAGGTTAGAGAACAACTTTTGGGAGTGAGTTCTCCCCTTCCATTGTGTAAGTCCCAAGGATTGAACTCAGGTCATTAGACTTGGCATCAGGTGCCAAGTCTAATCCATCTCATTGCCCAAATAAAATCTGACATATACTGATACAGTTCTCTCTAAAGGTTCATTACCAACAATAACAACCACTGTCAAAATTTATATAAAAATATGTATAAACAGCTCTGATCCTTATCTGTGTTCACCCCAGTTATTGAGGGGTTCACTGTCTACTGTATTACAATACACACTTAGACACATAGTACAAAATAGCACATTCTTAGACTGTTTTCATTTGTCTGAGAAGGAGCAAACCTCATTTAAGGTTTAATTTCTGAGAGAATTTAACTGCGTTCTCTCCAAACTGTCGTTGGAAGGAAATTTATGACATTGAATAAAATACATTCTTTTTTTTAACTTTTTTTATTCATTTATTTATGTATATGAATGTACTGTCTGCATGTAGGTCTGTGCACCTGTGTCTTGCAATGCTGCGGAGGTCAGAAGAGGGTGTCGGATTCCCCTGGAACTGGAGTTAAAGACTGTTCTCAGCCATCACGTGGGTGCTGGGGATCGAACCTGGGTCCTCTGCAAGAGCAGTCAGTGCTCTTAACTGCTAGACCATCTCTCCAGCCCCATAAAATACATTTTTCATTTCTAACGGTTTGAAATGTAATTAAAGATTTCAACCTAGAACTCGAAGAAGGAAGCAAATTGTGGCTCACCTAGCTATCCTCAGAGAAAATTTTATCTTTAAGGGAGAAGTTGGAGGACAGGTGTTGTAGAACCTTCAACATAAGCCTGAAGTATTAGGACTCTGAGTAACAAGAGGGGAAAGCCCCAATTCCATTTTATTTAAGGGGAAAAAAAGGAATGTATTGGCTCGTGAACAGGGGCAGTCCATGGCTGTTTCGGGAATGGTTGTGACCAGGGGCTTAAATGATATCTGCACATTTCTTGGCTTGCTTTGTTTTCTTTCCCTCTGTCTCTCTGTCCCTTTGTCCCTTCCTTCCTACCTCTCTTCTTCCCTCCTTCCATCTCTCTCTTCTTCCCTTCCTTCTTTATTTCCTTCCTTTTGATTTTTTGAGATAGGTTCTCATGTGCAGCCTAATCTGTCTTCCTCAAATACTTGGTAGCCAAGGATGACCTTGAACTGATTCTCCTGCCGTGCGGAGACTACAGATGTGTACACCACACTTGGCTTGGCTGGATTTTCTTTCTTTCTTTCTTTCTTTCTTTCTTTCTTTCTTTCTTTCTTTCTTTCTTTCTTTCTTTCTTTCTTTCTTTCTTTCTTTCTTTCTTTCTTTCTTTCTTTCTTTCTTTCTTTCTTTTCTTCCTTCCTTCCTTCATTCCTTCCTTCCTTCCTTCCTTCCTTCCTTCCTT
>VZQC01002907.1:4743094-4827065 GCA_009823505.1 Rhizomys pruinosus
CATCATCATCACCATCATCATCATCACCATCACCATCACCATCACCATCATCACCATCACCATCACCATTATCATCATCACCATCATCATCATCATCATCATCACCATCATCACCACCACCATCATCCTGGCCTGGTGGTGGTGTGTAATCCCAGCCCTGGAGGGATGGAAGCAGGCAGATTCCAGAGGCTCACTGGCTAACCAGCCTAGCCTAGTCAGCAAATTCCAGGCCAGTGAGAAACTCTACAGCAAAAAGAAAAGGAGTGAGGCTGGAGAGATGTCACAGTGGTTGAGATCACTGGCTGCTCTTGCAGAAGACCTGGGTTCAGTTCCCAGCACCCACATGGCAGATAACAACCATCCATAAGTCTAGTTCCAGGAGATATGATGCCCTCTTCTGACCTCTGGGGGCACTGCATGCATGTGGCATACATATATGCAGGCAAAACACTTGTAGAAATAAAAATAATAAACTAGTCAAGAAATAGAATAGGAGGGTGGCATCTGAGGGGTGACATCAGAGATTTGGTCTCCACACACATGTGCACATGCATGCACCAGCACAGACAATAACATTTATACACACACACACACACACACACACACACACACACTCACACGTAACATCTAACTTGTAGGGCTGTCCTGATGACACTTGCTAGCATATACAAAGCAGAGGTAGTGGCTGTTGCTGCTGAATGTGGCTTTCTCACCTGAACTTCTCGCAGTTCTTCCCATCAAATCTGCAGTGGCGGATGGTTGTCTGCTTTGTACATCTGATAATTAAAAACAAAGCAATATAATAACAATAACAATAACTCCACAGATGATTCCCCTGGGGAAGAAAAGCTTAGATTGGACTGGATGTAATTCAGTTAATAAAGTGGAAAAGCCCTAGTAAGCACATACCTCTGGCTGGATCTCCAGCATGGTGATGTGAACCTGTAATCCCAGTACATAGAAGGTGGAGGCACAAGGACCACAAGTTCAAGACCATCCTCTGCTACACAGAAATGTTGAGGCCTGCTGGGTTTCATGAAACCCTGTTCAAACAACAAAAGCACTGGAAGTGGTGGCTCACACCTTTAATCCCAGCACTTGGGAGGCAGAGGCAGGCAGATCTCTGTGAGTTCAAGGCCAGCCCTGGTCTACATAGAGAGTTCAAATCCAGCTGGGGCTGCTTTCTTGTTTTCAAGATTTTTATTTCTATATTTTTAATATTTTATTTATTATTCTTATTTAATGTGTAGGAGTGTATTGGCTGCATGTATGTAAGTGGACCCGTGTTGTGCAATGCAAGAAGAGGGCGTTGGAGCCCCTGGATCCTGAAGTTACAAATGGTTGTTAACTGCCATTTAGGTGCTGGGAATTGAACTGGGTCCCTGGAAGAATAGCCAGTGCTCTTAACCACTGGGCCATCTCTCCAGCCCCTAGGTTTTCTTGTTTTTTGATGGCCTTATTGGGATAATTTTTTTTAAAAAAAGCTTTAGTGTTTCAGGTTTGGAGGCCAAGGCATACTGTCTTGTATCACAGGTATTGGTCCTGGTTCCTGCCAGCCCTTGGCCACTCAGTGAGAGTGGGCATGAACGGGCTGCAGCTGTGGAGAGTGCTGGACTCTGGGTCAAGTGGCTGTCTAGTAGTGGATATGGCTTGGATTTGGCCCAGGAGCACCAGAGTGTGCTTCTGCTTCCAGATAGTGAGGACTCCTCCACTTATATGGGGTCACCTGCACAGTGAACCTGACTTCCAAATCTGGAGAGGTGATGATAGCTCTGATTATTCTTGAGAAACAGGGTTCAAGTCTTTTGTGTGATCCTGGGGATGGTAAATTCGGCAGATATGAACCACTACTAATGCTTGATTGGAGGCTTATTTTGAGAGAGATTGGAGATGCTATCTTAGTTCACTTGATAAGTGTGTGGGGGTTGATTAGTGATGCCTGCCTTGGCATAAGTAAGTGGTGGAATGGATTAGTGATGTCTGCCTTGGCATAAGAAAGTGGTGCAATGTATGTCATGTATTTGCCATCACTGGATGAGATAATTTGCTTTGTTTTATTGTTTTCCTTCTTTCCTTCCTTCCTTCCTTCCTTCCTTCCTTCCTTCCTTCCTTCCTTCCTTCCTTCCTTCCTTCCGCTGAGGGAGAATGACCTTGGGTTTCTGATCCTTCAGCCTCTACCTCTCAAGTACTGAGATTCCATGCATCACACAACCATTTGTGTGCTGTATGTGTTCATGCACATGTGTGTGCAGGTGCATATGTACATGTGTGTGGAGGTCAGAGGTGGATGATGGGTGTCTCTTGTCTTCTGTCATTCCCCACTTTAATATTTGAGACAGGGTCTCTATTGAACCTAGAGTTCACTAACCCTGAACTATCTGGGCTACATTATCTGGCTGCTGAGTTCCAGGAATTCTGTCTCCAGGATATAATGGCACATACCTGTAAACTTTCTGGTGTGTGCCATTATACCCAGCTTTTTATGTGGGTGCTGGGATTGAACTCAGGTCCTTATGCTTGCCCAGAAAACACTTTACTGACTGAACCATCTCCTCAGCTCCACCATGGCCATTTTTTTGTGGTGCTGGGCACTGAATCCAGGACTGCATGTGTGCTAGGCACTGAATCCAGGACTGCATGCATGCTAGGAAGCACTCTACCAATTGAGCTGCATCTCTTAAACCCAGGACCCAGGATTAGATGATGCTTTGGTTCTAGCTGTTAACTGTTCTATGTTAGTACTCTGGGAAAGAGACCTAGATGGTCAGAGAAGCTGACATGGGAA
This sequence comes from Rhizomys pruinosus, assembly GCA_009823505.1. Classification (NCBI taxonomy): domain Eukaryota; kingdom Metazoa; phylum Chordata; class Mammalia; order Rodentia; family Spalacidae; genus Rhizomys; species Rhizomys pruinosus. Next base: position 4,745,880 of record VZQC01002907.1, read on the forward strand.
GGTGGGAGTGGCCGATGCCCCTCTTATGGCTCTCTGTCCTACAGAATTCACCCATGCGGGGCAGGGTGGGCTAATTGAAGAGCCCACCGGTGATGAACTGCCAACCAAAAAGGGGCGGAGGAACCGTTTCAAGTGGGGCCCAGCATCCCAGCAGATCCTGTTCCAGGCCTATGAGAGGCAGAAGAATCCCAGCAAGGAGGAGCGAGAGACCTTGGTGGAGGAATGCAATAGGTAGAGTGGTGGTTTAGCCAGAGCTGAGGCAAGGCTGGGGGAAGGGAGGGTGTCTCTGGCTCCTCAGGGAGGCTCTCTAGTCCTTGGGAGCTCTAGCAATCTGTTTAGTGTGGCTCAGAGTTAAGAAGACTCAATTCCTGTCCAGGAATTCCCATCATCCCCCACCCACCCAGGCAACCCTTCAAGTGGCCACTCATTTCACTTCTTCCACAGCCTGGGTTTTTTGCTCAAATTATGACAAGGTCAGATAGGCTTGGTCACTGGCTCAAGGTCACATTGAAAAAGTGGTATTGCAACCCAGGTCTGCCGGCTAGAACACTTGGCCAGATTCTACTTCCCAGCACCATTCTACCTTCCCCAGGAGAAGGCTCCTCTGAGCCTGCCCTGGAGGCTCATGGGTACCATCTTTGCAGGGCGGAGTGCATCCAGAGGGGAGTGTCCCCATCACAGGCACAGGGGCTGGGCTCCAACCTTGTCACAGAGGTTCGTGTCTACAACTGGTTTGCCAACCGGCGCAAAGAGGAAGCCTTTCGGCACAAGTTGGCCATGGACACATACAGCGGGCCCCCACCAGGGCCAGGCCCAGGACCTGCATTGCCTGCTCACAGCTCCCCTGGCCTGCCCCCATCGGCCCTCTCCCCCACTAAGGTGCATGGTGAGTGCCCTGGGCCAGGGGAATTGGGTAAGTGGGTAGGAAGGGGGCTGGAGAGAGCTTCCTCAGTGGCAGTAGCCACTCCAGATGACTCTGCACTCTGTCCCCTCCACCTCACCAACTCCATTCTATACCACGACACTCTGTCCACTCATCCACTCCACTTCATATAACTTTATTCTACCCTACTCTACTTCATCTGCTGTATTCTGCCCCATCCACCCCATCCATCCGCCCCATCCACTCCATTCACTCCATCCATTCCCCCTCACTCTAGTCCCTGCACTGCATTCCAACTACTACTCCACTGTTCCTTACAACACTCCATCCTAAAGCCACTCTGTCCACTATGCTTCATCCACTTCACTCTGTCTACTCCATGCACTCTGCTTCATACACTCTGCTCTGTCCACTCCATGTACTCTGCTGCTCTGTCCACTCCACTCTGTCCACTCAACTCCATGCACTCTGCTCCATCTGCTCTGCTCTGTCCACTCTGCTCCGTCCACTGTGCTCCATCTGCTGTGCTCTGTCCACTCTGCTCCATCCGCTCTGCTCTGTCCACTCTGCTCCATCTGCTCTGCTCTGTCCACTCTGCTCTGTCTGCTCTGCTCTGTCCACTCTGCTCTGTCCACTCTGCTCTGTCTGCTCTGCTCTGTCCGCTCTGCTCTGTCCACTTTGATCCATCTGCTCTGCTCCATCCGCCCTGCTCTGTCTGCTCTGCTCTGTCCACTCTGCTCCATCCACTCTGCTCCGTCCACTCTGCTCCGTCCGCCCTGCTCTGTCCACTCTGCTCTGTCCACTCTGCTCCGTCCACTCTGCTCCGTCCACTCTGCTCCATCCACTCTGCTCCGTCCACTCTGCTCCATCCACTCTGCTCTGTCTACTCTGCTCCGTCCACTCTGCTCCATCCGCCCTGCTCTGTCCACTCTGCTCCATCTGCCCTGCTCTGTCCACTCTGCTCCATCCACTCTGCTCTGTCCACTCTGCTCCATCCACCCTGCTCTGTCCACTCTGCTCCATCCACTCTGCTCTGTCCACTCTGCTCCATCCGCCCTGCTCTGTCCACTCTGCTCCATCCACTCTGCTCTGTCCACTCTGCTCCATCCACCCTGCTCTGTCCACTCTGCTCCATCCACTCTGCTCTGTCCACTCTGCTCCATCCGCCCTGCTCTGTCCACTCTGCTCCATCCACTCTGCTCTGTCCACTCTGCTCCATCCGCCCTGCTCCATCCGCCCTGCTCCGTCTGCTCTGCTCCATCTGCCCTGCTCTGTCTGCTCTGCTCTGTCCACTCTTCTCTGTCTGCTCTGCTCTGTCCACTCTGCTCTGTCTGCTCTGCTCTGTCCGCTCTGCTCTGTCCACTTTGATCCATCTGCTCTGCTCCATCTGCCCTGCTCTGTCTGCTCTGCTCCATCTGCCCTGCTCTGTCCGCTCTGCTCTGTCCGCTCTGCTCCGTCCACTCTGCTCTGTCCGCCCTGCTCTGTCCACTCTGCTCCATCCGCCCTGCTCTGTCCACTCTGCTCCATCCACTCTGCTCTGTCCACTCTGATCCATCCACTCTGCTCTGTCCACTCTGCTCCATCTGCCCTGCTCCATCCGCCCTGCTCTGTCTGCTCTGCTCTGTCCACTCTGCTCCGTCCACTCTGCTCCATCCGCTCTGCTCTGTCCATCCATAGTTGGTTGAATCTGAGGCTGTGGTGCCTGTGGATACAGAGGGCCAATTGTAAAGCTCAACTCAATTTAATCCAATTCAATTTGATTTCCTTCAGCTCAATTCAAGCTCAGTCTAGTTCAACTCATTTCTAGTCCAATTCAACCAGATCTAATTTAATTCACTCAATTCCAGTTCATTTTTCTCAACTCTGTTTGTTTCTGTTTAATTCAGCTCAGTTCCATTGTTCTTTGATTGAGCACCTACTGCATACCAGGGGAGCACTAGGCAGTGAGGGATGTGGAGCCTACGGAGCAGCCCTTGCATTCAGGGCTGGAAGCAGCCAGCGCAGGGCTTGTCCTATGGTGGAGGCTCAGCAAACTGCTGCCTGTTCAATGGAAGATGGGGAACTGACCTGAGGAAACCAGTGCTTTCTGGTATGATGAGGTCTGTGAGGACAGGACAAGTGGGGTGCTGAGGCTAGACAGTGCTCCCCACTCTAGGTGTGCGCTTCGGACAGCCTGCAACCAGTGAGGAGGCCGAGGTGCCCTCAAGCAGCGGTGGTCCCCTAGTGACAGTATCTGCGCCCTTGCACCAAGTGTCCCCCACAGGCCTGGAGCCTAGCAACAGCCTGCTGAGCACTGAAGCCAAGCTGGTGAGTGACCCCAACCTGTGCAGAAAACCCTCCCTGCCCCAGTTTTCATGGCTGGGAAACACTGGAGTGCCCCAGGGAGGAGTGTGGGGATATCCCAACCTAACCTGGCTTACCCTCTCAGGTTTCAGCCACTGGGGGCCCCCTGCCCCCCGTCAGTACCCTGACAGCACTGCACAGTTTGGAGCAGGCATCTCCAGGCCTTAGCCAGCAGCCCCAGAACCTCATCATGGCCTCTCTGCCTGGAGTCATGGCCATCGGGCCTGGGGAGCCTGCTTCCTTGGGCCCCACCTTCACCAACACAGGCACCTCTACACTGGTCATTGGTAAGGTGCTGGGGGCTCCTGGAGCTCCCACAGAATCTGGGATCTGGGAAGAGCTACTGGGACCCATTCATTAATTCATTCATTCATTCACACACCTGTGTTCTGAGAGCCTGCTCTACGTCAGGCACTGCTCTGCATTGGTGATACCAAACAGAATCCAATAAGCATAAAATATAAATTGTATAGTTTTTTTATATAGTTTTTAAGAGTAAGAAGTTTATGGGAAAAACAGAGCAGGATAAGGATGTGTCTGTTGTCTTTATTTATAGTCTTTTTTAAGTCTAGAAAGCCTTTCTATGCAGGAACTATTATGCAAATAAATAATGTTGCTCAATATTCAAGACAGGGAGCCGGTGAGATGGCTCAGCAGAGAGAGGCACTTGCTGCCAAGCGGACCACCAGAGTTCCATCTATCCCTGGGACCCACATGGTGGAAGAAGAGATCCTAGTCCTCTGACCTTCACACACACAGTGTGTATCATGCATACACACAAACACACACACACAGAGACACACATGCACACATGCATACACACTAAATGAATAAAATATAATAAAAATGTAAAGCAATAAAAGGCTTTTTAAATAAAAATACATAGAGAAAAAAAGGCTATTTAAATAAAAAGATACATAGGGAACTGCTGGAAGAGGGGTGCAGAGAGCTAAGTCCAGAACCTTTCCAGTACTGTGGAACCCAGAACCTTTCCAGTACTGTGGAACCCAGGACCTTTCCAGTACTGTGGAACCCAGGACCTTTCCAGTACTGTGGAACCTAGAACCTTTCCAGTACTGTGGAACCCAGGACCTTTCCAGTACTGTGGAACCCAGGACCTTTCCAGTACTGTGGAACCCAGAACCTTTCCAGTACTGTGGAACCCAGGACCTTTCCAGTACTGTGGAACCCAGGACAGTTCCAGTACTGTGGAACCCAGGACCTTTCCAGTACTGTGGAACCTAAGGAACCCTGGGGCAACCTCTGAACTAGTCACAGCCTGTCTTTCTCTCCAGCCCCTCAATCCCCTCTTCTAGCCCATGGGCTCTAGAAAGGAGGGATGGAGTCTGGACTGGGTCTGTGGGGAGGACACAGAATGGCCGGTGGAGGCTTGGCTGACTGCTGCTCCCCCCCCCCACCAGGTCTAGCCTCCACTCAGGCACAGAGTGTGCCAGTCATCAACAGCATGGGAAGCAGCCTGACCACCCTGCAGCCAGTCCAGTTCTCCCAGCCGCTTCACCCCTCCTACCAACAGCCTCTCATGCCCCCTGTGCAGAGCCACGTGGCCCAGAGCCCCTTCATGGCCACCATGGCCCAGCTGCAGAGCCCCCACGGTGAGTTCCCCTCACCTTTGTCTGGGGAATGTGGCAGAGGTTGGATGTGGGTGGGGGAAGGGCAGGGGCAGGTAACAGGCATTGTGGTCTACATGTGTCTGGTGCAGGGGCACATGCCGTGACAGCAGGTATCTATGGGCCACCAACCTTTTTCTGTGTGGATATGCACAGCCACAAGCGTGCAAAGGAGCTCATGTGAGTGGTGTGAACCTTTTGATGTGCATGTCCATGGGTGGTATTCCCAGCATTATGTATGCACATGCAGGAGTGCAGGGCACAGCCACTTCTTTGAAATCCTTGGAGTGTGCACACATCAGAGTTCATGATTTTTGGATGTTAGAAAGGTGGCTTGTGGATGTGCCATGTTGTTTCTCCTGGTAGGGTCTGAGTAGCAGCTGGAAAAGAATACTGCTATTTATGCAACAAAAGATGGGAACTGCATGAAGCAGACAGGTAGGGCCAGGGCACGGTGACTCAGGAGGTAAAGTGATTGCCTTGCAAGTACAAGGATCTGAGTTCCATCCTCTAGAACTCATATTTTTTTGAAAGTTGGGCATGGTAGTATGTGTACCAGATCTGGGGAGGTGGAGACAGGTGGAGCCCTGGGGTTCTCTGGCCACTTCTTCTTCTTCTTCTTCTTCTTCTTCTTCTTCTTCTTCTTCTTCTTCTTCTTCTTCTTCTTCTTCTTTTCTTCTTCTTTTCTTCGTCTTTTTGAAACAGGGTCTTTCTGCAGCCCCAGCTGGCCTACAACTCTCTATGTAGACCAGGTTGGCCTTCAACTCACAGAGATCTGCCTGCCTCTGCCTCCTGAGTGCTGGGATTAAAGGCATGCACCACCATGCCTGGCCTGGGACTTGTTTCAGTGAACAAAGTGGGCAGCACCTGAGGATGGACAGCTGAGGTTGTCCACTGCCATGTAGCCTAATGCCAGGTCCACATGAGGTTTGCCATTCCATGAGCCTTGGGACTGACCTTATGGACAGCTTTCGGGTTCAGGTCTTTGGATTGCAGCATTAGGGTAAGGGGCTATGGACCTGTGGCTCTGCATAGAAGGTTGGAAGTGCATATTCCTGTGTGTGTGTGTGTGTGTGTGTGTGTGTGTGTGTGTGTGTATGTGTGTATGTGTGTGTGCCAGCGTCCTGGGAAAGTATGTTTGGTGTTTGGTGAATGTTCATGTCTCTTGGAGAAGCTGTAGGTGGAACTCTGAGTTGCATGCTGGAGAAGTGTCCTGCAGATGGAGGCACTGTGGCCCTTTGCCCTGGTTACCTGGATGGAGGCCTCCTGCCTTTCCTTGAGTCCTGAATTTGGTGCAACAGCATTGACACTTAGTACAATAGCACCAGTGTTTAGTCGTGTGGTCCCTATGCTTGGTATAACAGTACTGAGTTTAGTACAAGAGTACCTGTACTTACTACAATGCTACCTGCATTTAGTATAGTAGTATCTGTGCTCAGTACAACAGCATTTGAACTTAGTACAATACTCTGCACTAAGTACAATAGTACTTACACTTAGTATGGTAGCACCTATGCTTGGTCTATGGCCTGTGCTTAGTACAGCAGTACTGTGTGCTTAGCCTGTTTCTCATTTGCTTTTGCAAAACCTGGGGTTTTATAATACCTGGGGTGGTAGGGGAATAAACACAAAAAGCCCAGGAACTAGAGTTCATTCCTGGCCTTCCTATGGCCCAACTCCCTGCAAGGGTCTAGCTGAGCAGCCCCAGGTCAGGGAAAGGAGGGGTCCATCTCTCCCATCTGGATCCCCAAGCAATGCCCCATTGGGCTATTCAGCAGATCCCATACCCACTTCCCCCAGGGTACTCAGTCTAGAAGGTTCTTGGGAAGGTCCAGGGTGCCATGTCTGTTCTCTCCTCCCAGCCCTCTACAGCCACAAGCCTGAGGTGGCCCAGTACACACACACCAGCCTGCTTCCACAGACCATGCTAATCACAGACACCAACTTGAGTGCCCTGGCCAGCCTCACGCCCACCAAGCAGGTAAGGCCCTGGTTCCTGCAGCCCCACCTGAAGCTCCCACTCTATGCCCAGGGGGAAGCTCCACACTCCATGCTTTGAGGGCTCAGGGAGTCTCTCTGGTTCCCCAGGTCTTCACCTCAGACACCGAGGCTTCCAGTGAGTCTGGCCTTCATGCACCATCATCTCCAGCCACTACCATCCACATCCCTAGCCAGGACCCGGGGAGCATCCAGCACCTGCAGCCTGCCCATCGGCTCAGCACCAGTCCCACTGGTGAGCAGCCCTCTCCCGCCTCTTCCTTGATGTCCCCCGGTAGAGCATGGAATGGTGTGCTCAGTTGATGGACAGCAGATGGGAGATGCAGTGTGACTCCTGAAAGTGGCCCAGGCACCTGTGGTGTGCCAAGCAGTAGGTACAGTGTTTGGAGCCAGACTTAAAGGAACAGCTTATTGATTCAATGGAGGAGAGTTTAAAGAAGCATAAGTTATTCACCAATGTGTCTGGCTTGGCTGGGCGCAGGGCTATATGTGTGTGCATGTGTATGGTTCGTGCATATAAGTAAATATGTAGGTGTAATGTGCCCCATCACCTCTCGTGGCTGTAATGAATTACTGAGGGCACTTCCTGTCCCAGGTCCATCATTGGCCTCACTTTACAGATGGGGAAGTGCACCCTTAAAGAAGTGTGCTACACGGTGGTAGAGGCAGGACTTGAAGCTAGGCCCAGCCTGAGAGCCCATTTTCCTTACTAGTTCTATCAGTTTGGCAACCTCCCAGGACACAGTGTCAGTAGCATGTACACTATGTACAGGGAGTCATCTGATGGAACTGACTGGCAGTCATACACAAAGGCGAGTGCACCTGCCTTCTGTCCAGCAGGCCAGACACTCAGGCGGGAGGAAATGCTATCTCGAGGAAGCTTCCATTTTTTTCTCCACATTAAGGTGTCTGATTAGATGTGGCCCCACATAGTCAAAGGTAACTCCTTTAATTGAAAGCCAATTCACTATTAACCACCAATCTACAAAGTCCTTGCCAAGGGTTGGGTATTTTGCTTTGAAGTGTGCTTGCGTAGCCAGTGTGAGGCTGAATTCAGTCCCCAGTAATGTAAAAACCACATGACTGCCCTTCCTAGTAACACCCAGGTAGGTGATTTACTCCGCCTAGCAGAGCAGAAACATGGAACAAACGTACTTGGGAGGCTGGCTGTCTTGACACTTGAGGGTAGAGGGCTGACTCAGGGTTCCTGGAATCTGCTGTGATTCAGGTGAGGCTCTTTCCCCTCCTGAGTATCCCTAGGGATAAGAAGGTGGGATAGGGTCAGAGGGGACTTGGCTGGTGGCTTGTGACTTCATTTGCTTCTGCAGTGTCCTCCAGCAGCCTGGTGTTGTACCAGAGCTCTGACTCCACCAATGGCCACAGCCACCTGCTGCCATCTAACCATGGTGTCATCGAGACGTTCATCTCCACGCAGATGGCCTCCTCCTCTCAGTAACCATGGTGACTCCCAGGAGCTGCACTGTCTTTGCAGAGGGCCATAGCCACCTGTGGCCTGGGATATCTGAGCTTCTGCCATGGGCTGCTGCCTTCCCAGAAAACTTCACCGCAGCCCCGCTGCTGCTCCTCCAGCGTGGGACAGGGATGGTTCGGAGGGGCCCAGCCCCAGCCGCAGGGCTGCACTGGTTTCACAGGAGGGGAACCACAAGGGCTGGGAAGAGGGCCAGTTCTTGGCAGGGTTTTGGAAGGACCATCCCCGGTGCCTGGGATAGAAAATTTGTTACTTGGAACTGGCTGCACTGGTTTCACAGGAGGGGAACCACAAGGGCTGGGAAGAGAGCCAGTTCTTGGCAGGGTTTTGGAAGGACCATCCCCGGTGCCTGGGATAGAAAATTTGTTACTTGGAACTGAAGTAAGCAGCTTGTGACTTTGGCCCCCGACTGGAGCCTGCAGGCCCCAAATGGTCTGGGCTGAGCTCTGAGGCCCTAGATCGTCACGACTGCCTTTTGTCACCTCTGTAGCCCCAGCCCACTCCTTCCTGCCTCAGCTCCATCTAGCGAGCAATCCACACCGTTTCTGGATGAGCATTTCCCACCCCTTTCTGCATCAAGGCCTGGGAGCTGAAAGGAAGAGATGCATGGCTGCCCTGGGGTTGCTTGTCCTGAGCCCTCCCCTTTCCCTAGCCCCACAATCGCATGTGTAAGGTCATTTGCTCCCTTGAACCTGCATTCCAATGCCAGCCTGGTATCTTGCCTCTATGAGAAAGGCCACTTGAGGGATAAGCAGTCATTCTTGCTACCAAGGCTGCCTGACTCATGCCAAGCCCAGGTCCTAAGGGCATCAGCTCCTCTGGTTTCAGGGCCCTGAAGACCCTTCTCTTTTCTGGGGTGGTGCAGGGGAGACTTGAACTCAGAAGGCAGCAAAACCCGAGCAGGGGTCTAGACGAAGGTGGAGACCAGGAGAGAGAAGCCATCCGAGTGGCCTGGAAGCTGTGGCCACCCTGAGTAGAGGTCCTGAGTGTCACTGGGAGGGACCCCCTGAGCAGATGTTCTTACCTCCTTGGACCCAGTGCAGAGCACCTGTCCCTTAGTGGGCCCCGTCATCTGGGACGGGGGGAACCAGCATTCATGCATCTTGTAGTCAGCTATGGGTGAATCTGTGTTTATTTAACTTTTAGTAAAGTCAGTGAGATGTACAAAGCTTCTTGCTTGGCCATCAGTGGGTGGTGGGGCAGGCAGTGGGAGGCCGAGGGCAGCCAGGACTGAGGAGTGCACTACACACACACACACACACACACACACACACACACACACGCTCAGTGCACTACACACACACGCGCGCGCGCTCACCTGCCTGGTGGGGCAGGCAGTGGGAGGCCGAGGGCAGCCAGGACTGAGGAGTGCACTACACACACACACACACACACGCTCAGTGCACTACACACACACACACACACGCGTGCGTGCTCACCTGCCTGCTTCTCTTGCTGTGTTGGAACAAGGCAAGGTGACTCCACCTGAATTTCACCTTACCCTTGAGCCCAACTCCTTGCAGAAGACCTAGTCCAAGAGCAGCAACATTTCGTAGTCTTGAAGTTGGGGTGAAGAAACATATCTGGGGGAGTAGGTGGATCCCACTTGTGTTATTTCAAATGTCCCCTTAACAATCAACATTGAGGAATGGGAATGCAGCTCAGTGATAGAATACTTGCCTAGCATGCAAGAAGCTTTAGCTTTGATCCTCAGCATCAGGACATGCAGCAGCAGCAGCAGCAGCAGCAGCAGCGCAGCACTGAAGGCTCATGCTGGTTCTGCTAGCACTTGGGAGGCAGCAGGAGACTGGCACGTTCAGGGCCAGTTAGAGACTCCTTCAAGAAAAGCCAAACAAGGGCTGGAGAGATGGCCTAGCGGTTAAGAGCGCCGACCGCTCTTACAGAGGACCCGGGTTCGATCCCCAGCACCCACATGGCAGCCGAGAACCGTCTGAAACTCCAATTCCAGGAGAACTCCAGTTCCAGGGGAATCTGACACCCTCTTCTGACCTCCGCGGCATTGCACGACACGGGTGCACAAACCTACATGCAGACAGTACATTGATACACATAAAAAAAAAAAAAACCAAACAAGCTGGACTGGAGAGGTAGGTCCGTGGTCAGGACCATGTGCTGCTGTGGACCTTGCAGAGGACCCAGGTTCGGTTTCCAGAAGCCACATCGGGTGGGTCACAACCACTGTAACTCCAGCTCTAGGGGACCCGATGCCTCCGACTTCTGACACATACAATCACACACAATCTTTAAAACAGCAACGATTCAGTGCTGACTCAGAGGTGGTACTCAAGGTTAAGTTTTGGCTCACTTGATAATTTATTTTTTCTTCCTGGTACTGGGGACAGCTGAGCTCTGTAGGTGTCAGGCTCCTCTCTACACTGAGCTATAGCCCCAAGCCCTCTCACAATTTACTTAGTAAGTGAACTGACCAAGATACATCATCATGGATGACATTATTCACAAATTTGGAGAAAGAAAATTCTGGAAAACTGGGATGTGTGTCAGGACTCTTTCCTTCTTTTCTGGACAATGTCTGTTAAGTCTACATGGGCTGGGAGAGCAGCACAACTGTCTGTGGGCCTCAGCCGCTTGGAGACCCGTGTCTGCCTCCCATGTCAGTTACACAGGCTGGGAAGGTGGGGAGACACAAAGGTCTCCCCTCAGCTGCCCACCTTAGCACAGGGCAGATGGGAGTTCTAGTACCTGGCCTACTTAAAAGCTGGAAGGTCTGCCTTTCTGAAGTAACAGAATGTCTGGAACCACAAGTCTGTCCAGCCAGGCTTCTTTTCACACAGCCGCTTCAGGGTCTTGTAGGTAGAGTGTGAGCTTGAAGACGGAGGCGGCATGGTTTGGCTAGGCAGTGACCCCCATGGGCACCTTATACTTAAGAGCGGGGGGTGGGCTGGGGAACGGGGTCCCCACAGCCTGAGTTAATTTGCAGGCACGGCCACCACACTCGTCTCGCTGGCCTTCTTGGCTTTTTTCTTCCTTTTCTTCTTTTTGGTCCCAAGTGACACTGGCTCACCACCGTCTGCCTCCTTTTCTTGTTTCAGGCCAGTGGCTTTGCTGGCAGGGGTGGCAGCTGCAGCCAACCTGATGTCGGCCACTTTCTTGGCTTTCTTTTTCACCATCCTTTTCTTTTCCTCCCCCCTCTTCTGCACCTTGTCAGGGCAGTGGATGGCTGACTCCTGGAGAATGTCGGAAGCTGACACGGCTGCCTCCTGGCACCGCTGCCGCTCTTGGTCACTGTCCTCGCTGTTGCAGGGAAGAGCAGTCAGGTTAGCCAGAGTCTGGACAGGGTCCAAGGCTGCCTCTCACTGTCCTCCAGACCATGGGGAGGTGATCGGATAGCTTGGGCTGGGAGAGGCAGAGCTGGGTTCTAGTACCAGCTTCTCTGCTTGCTAGCCACGTGACCTCACTGTGTAGCTGATTCTCTCTGACCCTCAGTATCTTCAGCTATAAAACAGGGACCTTAATAGTGCCCAGAGCCCAGAGGGACTGTGAGGAGGTAAAGATGATAAAGGGAGAAATCTGGCCCAAGATGGATGCTCACGAAGCCCAACGCTCTAAGGCTCTGCCCAGTAGACCATGAACACCCTCCTGCTGGGGCAGTTACCTGACAGGTGGGTCTCTTCCACCCCAGTCAGTCATGACAAGAGAAGAATGAAAATGGGGAGCTATGAGGAGGGAGTGTGAGCTCTCACCTGGAGCTGGGGGGCCGTCGCTTTGGCTTCTGGCAGGGTCTGGGAGAAGCTCCCTTCTCGTGGCTTCCAGGGACGGATGTGAAGAAAAGGCGGAAGCCTAGAGTCACGGGGCAGAGCCAGCAGTCAGCAGGGCAGGTGCCAAGCCTCTTCCCTCAGGGGCTGAGGCTGCTGCCTCTGTCCTCAGGAGCTCCCTGTCTAGTGGCATGGCCCAGACGTCCCTGCCATGTGAGTGTAGACTGAGGCTTGGCTAATGTAAGGCTAGTCTGACTCCTCAGGGAGCCACGGTAGTACCAGCAGCCATGTTTAGACAGCAAGCCCCCAGATGCTTCCCAGAAGTCAGCAGTTTCGTCTCCTCCTACTGCAGCCTCCAAGGGGGCCAAGGTGTGAGGCAGGATCCCACAGAGCAGGAGAAGCCATGGAACGAGCTTCTGCGGGTACCATAGCCAGTGAGGGTTCCCAGAGCCTCAGCTCCCTGTCTACCAATGGGGTGTCCTCGTAACTCCTGCTTTACAGTGAGGGGCGAGCACATGAGAGAAGATAACACAGCCCACTGTTCCAGGTATACAGCAGGTACTTCATAAGTGTCAGCCTGCAGCAGCCTAAGCAACTCACCATCGCAGCCTAAGCAACTCACCATCGTCTTCCCCAGCTACTTGATGGGTCTTGGCTTTCCGTGGCTCCTTCACTACTTCTGAGATGGTGATGGAGCTAAGGGAAGAGGAGATGGTTGACTTAGGTAACAACAAAAATACCTTTGCTTTTTAAAGTAAAGTCGTCCCCCCCCCCAGGTGTGGTGGGACAGGTTTGTAATCCCAATGCTTGGGAGGCTGAGGCAGGAGGAACATGAATTCTAGGCCAGTCTGGGCTTGTGCCACAGCCAGCAAACAAACCCCAAGCCAACCCAAGAAACAAAAACAAACACATACTACTACCAGCCCCTCCAAACCAAAACAACTCAAAAACGAAAGTGTGATTGGTCAGCCCTTCCTTTCTTCTTCTGAGAAATACTTTGCTCTGAGCATCCCAGCAAGATTTGTGGGAGGAAATAGCAGTCTGGAGAAGTAGTTTGCGGTCTGTCACTACACCAAGCCAGATCTGCTTTCTTTTATTCTGCTGCTGTTGTTGTTACTATTAGACACAGGGTCTCACAATATAGACAAGGCTGCCCTCAAACTCAAGATCTTCCTGCTTCAGCCTGCCAGCTGTAATTATGAAAAAAATATTAATATTGAAATAACTGTGAATATGGAATTGTAAGGAATATACACAGATCTTAAATATCATGCATAATTGTAGTTCAGTATCATAACCAGAAAACTGAAATCCATACAATCCACTGAGGCCATTTAAACTTCAGGGACCTGGGTTTTGAATCCAGCTGTGTCTCCTTTGGCAAATGAGCTCACTTGGAGCCTTTGTTACCCATTGGTCCACTGGGAATGACAGCAGTCCTGACCTCGTTTAGGGCTGAAACAGGACTAAAGGAGAAAATGGCTACCAAGCATTAGAAGAGCCTTAGCTGCAAGTGGATGCTGAGTAAAAAGTAGCTATGGTGATGATGAAGATGATGGTCACCAAGATACACAACCAGCTTCACAGCCCCTCCAGGGTAAAGATAAGGCTTAAGTCACTAGTGCCACCAAGGGGCCATAACCTGTCTCTGTTGAGTGTGGAGAGAAGTCCTGTGTGTGCACTGTAGAAAATGAGCCTCCACAGTGAAGCAAACCTGGCGGCATGCAGGATGCTCCCCTCACTTCCTTCACCTATGGCATGGACATCCCTCCAGGAGAGTCTCTGATCTGACACAGTGGTTACGTGCTGGCTCCCAAGTGCATTTAGCAATGACTGGAGACAGTTCTGATTGCCAGCACTGGTGGGGTGGGTGATGTAATACCCAGTACGCAGAGGTCAGGGATGGGCAAAATGTCCTATGATATATGACAATTCCCATGACAAAAACCTCCACAGCTGCATGTTGGAGATACTGGACGACACAGGGACCCCCTGGGGTATCATTTAAGTCTCTTAGGAGAAAAACAGGGAGGCACTGCAGAGAACATTCTGGCCAGGGGGCACCCAGTATTCTGCTGCATTTCCACCAACAGCTACATTGGCTTATTGCCAATGCCAAATGGGCTGAAGTCACCCGAAGCCAAACCTTCATGAGGAAGACTGGCCCCCCAAAGGCTGCCATGTACCTGGCCCTCCTGAACCCCTTTATCACATCCTTGAGTTGGGGACTGGCACAAATCCTGGGGGGACTTAGGTTGCTGGGCTTTGTCTCACTTTGGGGGGAGGCTAATTTGACCAAACCTCCAAATCTTAATCTCTGGATCTAGACCAGCCCATCCTGAAACATGGTCCTTGACATGGAAGTCAGGCTTCTGTGAAGCAAAGGCACTGTGATCAAATGAGTTTGGAAAATGCTGGGCTATGCCAAGTTACACAAGCACACTGTTATGAATTTCAGCCTCCAAGGGCATGTGGAGGTAGAGAGACTGCAGTGTTATTCAAACTGCTGTTCTGGGACCCCCACCCCCACCCCCCATTTCCTACAGGTCTACCACAGCCTGTCCCAAGATCTGAATGCTTATGTGTTCCTTAAACACCTTTGTCAAAATCCTATTGCTTTATGTGATGGCATTATAAGTAGAGGCCTTTGGGAGGTAAGGTCAGGAGAGTGGAGTCTTCTGGAACTGATTCATGCCTTTGTAAAAGAAGCACAAGAAGATCCCGTGTCCTTTCTACCAAAGGAAAAGCCAGTGGGAAGATGCCATCTGTGAAACAGGAAGGGACCTCAGAGCTGGCTGCAGGGTATAAACCTGTAATTTCAGTACCTGGCGGGTAGAAAGAGGATTAGAAGTTTAAGGCCAGCCAGGATGGACCCAGAGGGAACAGCCTTGGCTGGCTTTAGAAGGGTTGATCTGATGCTCTTTAGCCTGTATTCTCAATCTGGTTAGGAATGTAAGGGAGAGAATGGATACAGTGCTGTGCATACAGAGCAGCCAGAATGAAGACGCCTGGCCTTCCTTGCCCTCTGGTGGTGAGAGGGAGCTCTCCCCTCTCAGGATCCTTTCTTATTCTAGGGTCACTGGGAAGAGGCTGGGTAGAGGGGGGCTTGGTGTCACAGTTAGGTATAAGGACCAGCTCTTACTGTCAAGCGAACAGGGCGGCGGAAGGATCCAAGTGATGTCATGTAACAGGGCGCTTGATGCCTTAGACACTGAGAGCCTGCAGCTTGCTGGGCCATTCTGTCGTTTCTACAGGGCAGGAGGGGAAGAAGCATGCTTTTGCTTACCTGTCCAGCAGTGCTCCCAGCTTCTTGGCCACGTGGGCTCGGAACTCAGGTGTGGTCTGAAGCTCATTGCCATCTTGGTCGTGCTGGTCCACCCTGCGCCTAGAACACAAACAAAAGGACCTCACTTCCTGCTGGCTTAGAAGCTGCTCCCACACGCCTGGTTCCCTGACATCCTGTGGCTCAACCTAGCACTTGGCCTACACAGGGATTGGGACTGGATCAATGAATAAAGAAGCTTCTATCCAAAGCTCACAGTACCTGAGGCTCGGCTGGGAGGTCAGCAACTGGTTACTTGCAGCATCTGTAGAAAGAATAAAAATGAGGCATTTATGGAACAAGTAACAACAAAACACTGGCTGTGGGCGGGTACATTTTAAATAATTTATGTGCATAATTGAAGAAATCTCCCCTAAATCCCCAATTGAGAGGTGACTTTGTCCCCATTTTGCAAAAGAGGAAAAGTCAAGGAGTGGTAAAATAATTTGGCCAGACTCTAATGATTTATTCTGTTTTATGTTTGTAAGTATTTTTGCCTGCATGTATGTAAGTGTACTAGTGTTGTATAATGTTCAAGGAGGCCAGAAAAGGGTGTCTGATCCCCTGGAACTGGAGTTACAGATAGTTGTTCACTGCCACATGGGTGCTGGGAACTGAACCTGGGTCCTCTGCTGAGCCATCTCTCCAGCCCCTAATAGCTAACTTTTTTGAGATGAGGTTTTACTATGTAGCCCAGGCTACTCTCCAACTTGTGATTCTGTTACCTCCACTGTCCAATGGCTGGGATCAGAGGCCTGCACCACCATGTCCAGGTAAACAACTCAGACAAATGTTCCTGCTAGTGAAAACAGATGATAAACACATAAAATATAAAATGGAATGGGAGGAACAAACCAAAAACAAAACAGACGAGAGGTGGGGAGTGCTGGGTGAGGAAATCTTCATTCAAAGATAGGCAAGAAGGGCTTTATAAAATAACAGTAGAGGGGCTGGAGAGATGGCCTAGCGGTTAAGAGTGCTGACTGCTCTTGCAGAGGACCCGGGTTCGATCCCCAGCACCCACATGGCGGGTGAGAACCATCTTTAACGCCAGTTCCAGGGGAATCCAACACCCTCTTCTGACCTCTGTGGCATTGCACGACACAGGTGCACAAACCTGCATGCAGACAGTACACTCATACACATAAAAAAAAAGAAATAACAACAACAAAAAATCTGAAGATAGGGCAGAAATACACACGAAAAAAAAATAACAGTCGAGTAGATATTTGAGAAAGGTGAAGGGGTGAGCCAAATGGATACCTGGGAGAGTCTGCCAGGCAGAGAGAAGCAGATCTGCAAAGGTCCAGAGGCAGGGACCAATGGTGCTGGGAGGCAGGTGGAGGCTGGTGTGGCTGAGAAAGCATTAGGTGGGAAATTCATGGGGGCTAGATCACCCAGGCCTCCCAGGAGGGCCAAGTGAGCAGTCTAGGCAGAATAATTACATAAACTGACCTAGGTTTTTATAGAACATTGCTGGCCTCTATGTGGAGTGAGACTGAAGAGTCAAGGGCAGATGCAGGCAGTCTGCTGCCATCACAGAAGACCCCAGTGTAGACGGAGCCCAGAATGTAGCTGAGTGGGAAAGACAGGGAAAGATGGTGCTGTTCTTTTTTTTTTCTGATCTTTTTGAGACAGGGTCTCCCTGTGCCCCACCTGGCTTGGAACTCTCTATATAGACCAGACTGGCCTTAAGCTTGCAGAGATCCACCTGCCTCTACCTCCCAAAGGCTGAGGTTAAAGGGATGCACCACCACGCCCAGCTAAGTGGCTGGCTCCTGAGGAACAGTACCTGAGTCCTCTGCAAGAGGCAATGAGGTTTTGACTTAGATAATGGGACAAAATGGGCTTGTGCCAACTGAATAGGATGGATGCTCGGTAACTCTTGAGCTCGACTAAGGGCATGATGCATCGACTCCACCGGCACCACTGTGCCTATGGCATTGTGAATCCAGTGTGAGTGGCCTGATATGCTCTGTTCTGTTGGTGTGGTCTCAAAGTGCCTGATGCCTCTGGATATGGGTGTGGAGATGGACATCTTTCTCCCGGAGCACACGGTCATCTGGAAAAGTAGCTCTCATTATCACTACAGAGCAATGGCGAGGTCCTGCCCTGAACAGAACATGACCAACCTCAGAGGGGGCCAGTTCAGTTGAGCTCTGCCTCAGAATCCATAAGCTGTATGTCATTTAACTTCTTGAGCTTTTGTTCTTTTCACTTTTTTTTTTTAATTTTATTTATTTTTGTATGTGTATGAATGTACTGTCTGCATGTAGGTTTGTGCACCCGTGTTGTGCAATGCCGCGGAGGTCAGAAGAGGGTCTCAGATTCCCTGGAACTGGAGTTCTCCTGGAATTGGAGTTACAGACGGTTCTTAGCCACCATGTGGGTGCTGGGGATCGAACCCGGGTCCTCTGCAAGAGCAGTCGGTGCTCTTAACCGCTAGGCTATCTCTCCAGCCCCCTGTTCTTTTCACTTTTAAAATAGGGATAAATTACCTTTCAAGGCTAGCAAGATGGCTCAACTGGTAAAGGTATTTGCAGCCAAGCCAGGACCTACATAGGAGAGAACCACCTTCAGCAAGTTTTCTTCTGACCTCTACAAGTACACTGTGGTACTTGTATGAAGGGGAACACACAGTACATATGAATAAAATGTGATAAAAATAAAGTTCATGTTTCATTGTATAGTCTCATTCATCTGCAAGTCCAACTCCTACCTGGATTTGAAAAAATTTACTATTATTATTACTTATTATTATTATGTGTGTGGAGGACAGCTTTCAGGATTTGGTTCTTTCCTTCCATCATGGGTCCTAGGGATTGAAACTTAGGTCACAGGCTTTGTGGCAAAGGCATACCTGTGAGCCACCTACCTGATCTAGAAACAGGTCTAAATATTATGGGAAATTTAAGGCAGGGGACTTTAAATTACTTCTTCCTAATTTTTTTTTTTTTGGTCTTTTTGAGACAAAGTCTCCCTTTAGTCCCAGCTGGCCTGAAGCTTACTATGTAGACCAGGCTGGCCTTAAACTCACAGAGATCTGCCTGCCTCTGCCTCCTGAGTACTGGGATTAAAGGCATGTGCCACCACGCCCGGCGTTTCCTAACGTTTTATTGTGATATATATATCTATATATAGTGATATATATATATAGATATATCATATATATCTATATATATCATATATAGATATCACAATATATATATTGTGATATATATATTGTGATATCTGATATATCTGTAAAAGACTGTAATGGGATATGGCAATGTGGGGACTTCTGTTGGGACAAAGTAACTGGCATTGTCAAAATGACTGGCTTGTGGCTAAGATGCATGATGGAAAGAGACACTAAAATTCAGTTACGGGTTAATGAAAGTAAAGATCCAATATATATTTTTTCCATTTCAAATTCAAGACCTGTTGGACACTCTAACCATGAGTAGGACTCCTATGCTGATGGGTTTGCGATTTATCCCCAGTGGGCTAGGGAGTTACGGTCAGAGATCAGTAAATACATACACAGCTCGTGTGGAATGTTTGAAGGCCAGGAAAAGCAAGATTCGAGACACAGAGGTGGTGACCTCGGTGGGCGGCATCAGGGATGGAAGAGAGGGCAGTCAAGAGACATGGGGGAGTCCGATGCCTCCACTGTGGTACGGCATTCAACCCGTGTCATTCTGAATCTCCCCAACTGCTCTCAGAAGCTCTCTAGGCAAAGACTTCAAGATCAGATGACTCCCTCCTCAGCATCTATGCTTTCAGGCCCCCGGGGAAGAACCTCCATCCTTCCGCAGCCCCCTACCGGCTCTCGGGTTCTCTGCTCCCTGCGGGCGTTGCTCCAGCCCCCAGGCCGGCATCGCGGCTTCGCGGCACCGTGCTAGCTCCTCCGCATCTCCGTTGCTGCTGCTGCTGCTGCTGCTGCTCTCTGAATCGCTCACAGTACCACTGGGGGCCACCATTTTGAGAAAGTGCAAAGGATTGTGGGGAAAGCGTCCTTTGTTCCTCACGTGATCCTCTTGAGAGGGGGGGCGCTGAGCATTGTGGGGACTGTAGTTTTCAGGCCACCGTTGGTCGTGAACACAAAGTATCCTAGCCTAGAGGCAATTCCGAAATAGCGCTAGAAGAGGCCAAGCGATCAACTTCTCCAATTCCTTTCTATTCTTTTTTCCCTCTCTTTATTTCTTTCTATTCTTTTTCCCTCCCTCCCTTCATTCCTTCCTTCCTTTCTTTCTTCCTTCCTTCCTCTTTCTCTCCCTCCCTCTCTTTCTCTTTTTTTAAAAAAAATTTATTCTTGTATGAATGTACTCTCTGCATGTAATTTTGTGCACCCGTGTCGTGCAATGCACGCAGAGGTCAGAAAAGGGTGTCGGATTCCCCTGGAACTGGAGTCAAAGACGGTTCTCAGCCGCCATGTGCGTGCTGGGGATCAAACCTGGGTCCTCTGCAAGAGCAGTGGGTGCTCTTAACCGCTAGGCNTATTTCCACTTCCTTCCAGAGTTTGTCATTTTCTCCTTTTAGTTCTGTCCGAAGTTTGTCATTCTTTCTCTCTAGGTCTTTTCTGAGTTTTTCATTCTCTCCCCTTAGTTCTATGATTTCTTTGAATATATCCGTGATTGTTTTACAATCTGTGTCCTTCGCTACCTCCAGGGAGGTCCCATTGTGGGAATGCTCCACAGGTTCTGTAGACTTTAGTGTGGAATTATTCTGTATTTTTCCCATATTGTTCTTTCTTTGTGCTCTTGGCATGTGGGTTTCCTTTTGCCTCTATTCCTATGCAAATCTCAATTGCCTCTTCACCTTGTTGAAGGATCGCTTTCCCTGATTCCTTCTCCCTATTTATGGAGTGTTGACTTGTCTAGATTTCAGGCTTTCGATTTTGGTTATATATTGGGAGGTACAGCTCACCCTTCTCTTTCTATTCTGCAAGAACTAGGTAGGTAACAACCCATATGACACCCTCTGAGCCCTGTGCTCCCTCTGCTGCTGCCAGCCAGTTCCTCTAGGTTGGTTGTAGGGCTTACTGAACACTCCCTCTGGAATTCCAGTTGGGGGGGAGGAGAAGCTGCCTGCTTAGCCCATGCCCTGGTACCCTGCTCCTTAGCTGGTCTGGCACAGGAAGCCCACCTCTGTGCCCAGAATCCTGCTCCTGAGCTCAGGAAGCTGTTTTTATTGGAAGAGTACCTTTTAAGATCAAAATGCCATTTCTGCTATTTTTCTTTCATATTTTCTGATTCTTTGTCCTATATCCTGGGAATTCAGTCTTACACTGTTATCTAGTATTCAATAAAAAGCTTGGCAAAGAGGGCTGGAGAGATGGCTCAGTGGTCATCTGCACTTACAGATGACCCAGGTTTGGTTCTCAGATCCCATATGATGGGTAACATGTAATTCCAGTTCCAGAGGATCCTCTTCTGGCATCCATAGGCTTTGTACAACATGTGTACACTTACATACATGCATGCAAAACATTTATACACATATAATTAAAATAAATAAAGCAAAAAAATTTAAAGCTTGGCAAAAAAATTTTTTGACAGTACTGAAAATTGAACCTAGGCCCTCAACCATGCTGGGTGTGCACTCTACCACTGAGCTACAGCCCCAGCTATATTTGGTGGGGGCTCTTTTTGAGACAGGATCTCCCTGTAGCCCCAGCAGGCTGGAACTCACTATGTAGACCAGGCTGGCCTTGATCTCACAGAGCTCTGCCTGCCTGCCTCTGCCTCCTCCTAAATGCTGAGATTAAAGGCGTGTACCACTACCCCCGCTCCCTTTGCACATAATTTTATTTTATTTTATTTTATTTTTTTATTAATTTTATTTATTTCTGTATGTGTATGAATGTACTGCCTGTATGCAGGTCTGTGCACCCGTGTCATGCAATGCCGTGGAGGTCAGAAGAGGGCGTCGGATTCCTCTGGAACTGGAGTTCTCCTAGAATTGGAGTTTCAGACGGCTCTTAGCCGCCATGTGGGTGCTGGGGATCGAACCCGGGTCCTCTGCAAGAGCGTCGGCGCTCCTAACCACTAGGCCATCTCTCCAGCCCTGCACATAATTTTAATATCCAAGACATCATTCTTTTTCTTAATTTTCATTTTTTTATTGATGCTTTGTGTATTTCATACATCATTTTCCAATTCAGTTCAGGCATATTTCCCTTTCCCTTCCCCTCACCCCACCCCAGCCCATCCCAGATCATGCATTCTGCCATAACTGGCCTGCATCTTTCACTCAGTTTTTTTTTCATTTTTTAACAATAAGTGATAGTTTATGAGTACAAACATCCTTCATGTAAAACCAATTTGCAAGCAGTTGTGCCCAAACCCACACAGCCCATGGGTCCCACCATCCAGCAGGGGGGGCTTGTATGTTCAATCAAGTTGATCAAATGAGTGTCCAGACTATATTGCTGTAGTTTCACCATTCACCCCAATCACAGCCCTTACATTCTACCACGCCCCCTCTTCTGCAGCTTGTTCCCTAGGCTTAGAAAAGGGGCACAGGTGGATGAGAAGCAATACAGTCTACTTTCTCTGGAGCTGTTGTCTTGGTCTCTGGTTAATTCTGGCTGTTTCCTTTCATGGGCTGACAGTTTGTCCAGGAATAACCTTTTGATCCTACTAATGAAGCATAAGCAATTAGATATATAGGTATCTAAATGGTACTAATTGTTATGGTAGGTTACTTTGGTATAAACACAGATGTTTGGATGGTATGTTAATCCATGAATTACATTTTTTAGCACCAGCTACACTTCACCTGCCTGGAAATACTGTGCAGCAGGGGCAACCATATGCCTGTATATCCCAAATCTAATTGGCTATTAGCTCTCTCCTTGGAGGACTAACCCACGGCTGATGCCACAAGCTTACATCCTCTAACGGTTAGGAGATGTTATAAGCCACAGTAAGACCCTGTCATATCTAACAGAAAAAAATGTAATTCATAGAAATACTTTAAAAACCTATATTAAATTTGAAAACCTAAAAGAAATGGATGGCTATCTAAAATCATGGGACTCACCAAAGCTAAACCAAGAAGAGACCAACAGCTTAAACAGATCCATAACATATAAGGAAATTGAATCAGCAATACAAAACCTCCCGACTAAAAAAGCCCAGGCCCAGGGGCTGGAGAGATAGCCTAGCCGTTAAGGGCACTGACTTCTCTTGCAGAGGACCCGAGTTTGATCCCCAGTACCCATGTGGCGGCTAAGAACCATTTGTAACTCCAATTCCAGGAGAACTCTAGTTCCAGGGGAATCCAACACCCTCTTCTGATCTCCGCGACATTGCACGACATGGGTGCACAGACTTACATGCAGACAGTACATTCATACACGTACAAAAATAAATTAAATTTAAAAAAATTTTAAAAAGCCCAGGCCCAGATGGATTTACAGCAGAATTTTACCAGACATTTAAAGATCTATAACCAATACTACTTAAATTATTACAAAAGATAGAAACAGATGGAGACCTCCCAAACTCCTTCTATGAAGCCAGTATCACTCTATTACCCAAACCAGGTTTATATCATTAATGAACATAGATGCAAAAACTCTCAACAAATCATTGCAAACCACATACAGACACACATCAAGAAGATCATCCGCGATGATCAAGTAGGCTTTATTCCAGAGATGCAGGGATGGTTCAATATATGTAAGTCAAATGTCATGAATCATATAAATGGACTCAAAGACAAAAATTGCACAGTCATCTCAATAGATGCAGAAAAGGTATTTGGCAAAATTCAGCATGCATTTATGATAAAATTCCTGAAGGGAATTGGACTGGAGGAAACATACCTTAACACAATTAAAGCTATATACAACAAACTCTCAGCCAACAGGATTCTAAATGGAAAAAACCTGGAAGTGTCACCATTAAAATCAGGAACCAGACAAGGATGCCCACTATCTCCACTCCTTTTTATTTTTTTATTTTTTAAAATTTTATTTATTTTCATATGTGTATGAATGTACTGTCTGCATGTAGGTTTGTGCACCTGTGTCATGCAATGCCACGGAGGTCAGAAGAGGGTGTTGGATTCCCCTGGAACTGGAGTTAAAGACGGTTTTCAGCCGCCATGTGGGTGGTGGGGATTGAACCTGGGTCCTCTGCAAGAGCAGTCAGTGCTCTTAACTGCTAGGCCATCTCTCCAGCCCTCCACTCCTTTTTAATATACTGCTTGCAACTCCTGCTAGAGCAAGAAAACAAGAGAAAGAAGTTAGAACAGAACTAATTGGGAAAGAAGAGGTCAAATTACCCTTTTGCAGATGATAGATACTGTAGCTAACAGATCCCAAAAATTCCACCAGAAAACTTCTAGAACTTATTAACTGAATAAAGTGGCAGGTTACAAAATTAATCAATCTCACTGAGCATGGTGGTGCATACCTTTAATCCCAGCACTCAGGAGGCAGAGGCAGGCAGATCTCTGTGAATTCAAGGCCAGCCTGGTCTATAGAGTGAGTTCCAGGCCATCTGGGGCTACAGGGAGACCCTGTCTCAAAAGTATAAAAAAAATTATTTATGCTCCACCCATCAGCTGAGAATCGTGGCTGCTCACAGAGATCCGCCTGCCTCTGCCTCCCAAGTGCTAGGATTAAAGTCATGCGCCACCACACCTGGCATAAATATTTTAAAATTATTATTTGGAGCCAGCAAGATGGCTTGCTGGCAGGCCTGACAACTTGAAGTCCATTCTCAGGCCCCACATGGTAGAAGGACAGAACTGACTCCTGAAGATTGTCTTCTGATCTCCCCCTTTAGGTTAATTTTCATGGGCATTTTCTCACAATAATGGCAAGCTAGCCCATTTGTCCTTAGACAGCTTTATCAAAAAGTATTTTATGGTATTTTTATTTTTTGTATATGTGTGTATTGCCCGTATATGTGTAAGTGTGTCCCTGTTGTGCAGTGCCTGAGAAGATTAGAAGAGGAACTGGAACTCCAGTTCCATGCGCGGTTGTTAGCTGATACATGGGTGCTGGGAACTGAACCCAGGTCTTCTGCAAGAACAACCTGTGCTCTTAACCACTTAGCCACCACTCCAACCTCTGACAGCTTTAACTTTGTAGATGAATGTACCCAAAGCTTCATTAAAGTACACTCTCTGGCTTTGCACCCCCCTCTCTCATGACGTATAGTAATTTATAGTATATATATATATATAACTGTTAATGACCCTAATTTTCACATCTCCTACAAATTCATTTATGGAATTTCCACCCTACACAATGATGATCAGGAGGTGGAACTTTTGGAAGATGATTAGGTCAGGGGTGCAGAGCTCTTATCAATAGTATTGTTAGGTCAGGCTTGGGGGCAAAGCCAAGATGGCATAGACCAGAAAGACCCTCCTTTCTTTTCTGGTCATGCCAGATTCCCATGAGATCCCTGGACCTGAGACCCACCTCCAGATCTGAGCACCTGACCTGGTTTAATTGGCCAGATTCCAACAGGTTACCATCTCCCCTCCCCCTACAAAAGGCTCTCCCCACCTCTCAGAAGTGCGCTTTTCAAGGCCCCCAGGATGGCCGAGGCTTGGATTCGCCTGCCCGAGAGAGAGAGAGAGAGAGAGAGAGAGAGAGAGAGAGAGAGAGAGACCACATTTCCTGGGATAAATGCCTACCTTTATTTACTTTTTAATTCAGACTGATTGGGCTTTTTCTTAGCGTCGGTTATACTTTTCAGGTATAAGTGCCTTCTTGAAGGAGATCTGCCTTTCTCTCTTTGCCACATGAAGACACAGTGTGAAAGTAAGAGTTCCTCACCTGGTGCCAATCTGCTAATGCCTTGATCAACTTCCCAGCTTTGAACTCTGAGTAGCAAATGCTTGTTATTTGCAAACCATTGAGTTTATAATATCTCATTAAAGCAACCCAAATAGATTGAGACAGTAACTTATTCATTCCCCTTACCCCGTTAATTGTTTTTACTTATTCTTATTTTAGGTGTATGAGTGTTTTGCCTGCATGTATGTAAATGCGCCACACGTTTGCAATGCCCGTGGAGGCCAGAAAAGGACATTGGATCCCCTGGAACTGGAGTTTAAGGATGGTTGTTAGCCGCCATGTGGGTACAGAGAACCAAACCCGGGTCCTCTTCGAGAGCAGCCAGTGCTCTCAACCACCGGGCCATCTCTCCAGCCCTTCTTTGCCCCCTTTTTTGAGATAGGGTCACACATAGTCCAGGTTAGCCTCAGACTTGCAGTATAGCCTCCTAAGTGCTGGGATTCTAGGCTTGTGCTACCACGTTCAGTTTATGCTGGTGCTCGAACGATGGTCTTCACGCATGCTAGGCAAACACTCTGCCAGCTGTGCTACATCCCCAGCCCTATTTATTGCTATTTAAAAACACCCTACAATGTGAGCTGTACTTGGCATTATAAAGGTTGAGAAGGCTGGCCTCTTTACCTTTTGGAAAAAGAAACACCTTTTTAGTCCCTGAAGGCAAAAGAGCTGGGAAATATACAGAATATCATTGCTGAATTTCCCAGGGGCTTTTGACAACTAACTGTGAAGTGTATTGGATATGCTATGGTAAGTCCACCTGTAAATAGGGCAAAGGAAGTATTTTATAGGTGGTTTAGCATCCATCCAGTCAGTATCCCTTGGCAAAAAAAAAAGTGTTTAAAAATTCTCTTTTAAACCGGGCATGGTGGCATACGCCTTTAATCCTAGCACTTGGGAGGCAGAGGCAGGGGGATCTCTGTGAGTTTGAAGCCAGCCTGGTCTACAGAGTGAGTTCCAGGACAGCTGGGGCTACAGGGAGATCCTGTCTCAAAAAGACCAAAAAAACAAAATTCTCTTTTATAGCCAGGCGTGGTGGCACACGTCTTTAATCCTAGCACCTGGGAGGCAGAGGCAGGCAGATCTTTGTGAGTTCAAGGCCAGCCTGGTCTACAGAGTGAATTCCAGGACAGCTGGACTCTGTCTTGAAAAGACCAAAAAAAAAATTCTCTTTTAGCTGGGGATGGTGATGCGTACCTTTAATTCCAGAGCTCAGGAGACAGAGGCAAGTGTAGATCTGTGTGATATTGAGGGCAGCCCTGATCTACATAATGAGTATCAGGTCAGCTGGGACTACAGGAGACCCTGTCTCAAAACAACAACAATCTCTTTATTTACTGCTTGTCTGTAGGTTCAGTGTTGAGAGGATATTTTTATATTGCTTCATTTTCAGTGTCCCAGTTTTTTGTCTCTTTTCTTATCAGTTTCTTTTTTTGTAAAGATTAATTTTATTTTTAATGTGTTTGCGTGTGTGTGTGTGTGTGTGTGTGTGTGTGCGCGCGTGCATGAGTGCAGGTGCCCTCAGAGGCCAGAATCATTGGAGCTGGAGTTGTAGACAGTTATGAGCTGCCCGATGCTGAACCTGGGGCCTCTGCAAAAGCAGTGTGTGCTCACAGCCATCTCTCTAGGCCCTCACATCAGCTTCTTTTTTTCTTCCTTTTTTCCTCCCTCCCTCCCTCCCTCCCTCCCTCCCTTCCTTCCTTCCTTCCTTCCTTCCTTCCTTCCTTCCCTCCTTCCCTCCTTTCCTTCCCTTCTCTTTCTCTCTTTCTCTTTCTCTCTTCCTCTCTCTCTTCCTCTCTCTCTTTCTTTCTTTCTTTCTTTCTTTCTTTCTTTCTTTCTTTCTTTCTTTCTTTCTTTCTTTCTTTCTTTCTTTCTTTCTTTCTTTCTTTCCTTTCTTTCCTTTCTCTCTTTTTTCTGGTCTTTTTGAAGCAGGGTCATCTCCCTGTAGCCCCGGCTGGCCTGGAACTCACTAGTAGATCTGCTTGCCTCTGCCTCCTGAGTGCCTGGATCAAAGGCATGTGTCTCTACACCTGGCTATTATCAGTAACTTTACAACTGTCAAGCCTTGAATTTGAGAGGCTCCAATGATTAAGTAATAACCATTAGGACAACATGAGCATCTGTGGAAATGAATGAAGACCATTAAAATGACAAGAAACACAGGCTGTTTATTACCAACTTGCAAAGGAATAAGCCACCATGCCTTGTCTTTGATACACAGTTGGAGGCAGTCAGGGAAATGGAGAGAAAGAGCAAGAGTTCAGGTGTCTCTTGTTGGATGTTGTTGGTGTGGGAACATTGGACATGAGATCACCAGAACATTGGACATGAGATCACCAGAAGGAAAGGTGCCTGTGTGGCTGGGGAGCTTGCTTGGCTTCCTATTTACTAGCCGGAGTGGCTTATTAGAGAAACTGAAATATATTGACCAAGTCCTGACAGTTTGGGGTGGAGTATCACAAAGGTGGTGTGGCCTCTAAACTGGTTGCTGCAGGTTCTGGGTGAGAATTCTGCTGTCACACAGGGTCTGTCCACTGTCTAGCTGTGTCCTTCTCACATCCCTCCTGGTTTCCTACTGGCGGGGTAGGGGTGAGGACCTGGGCCATCCCAGCAGGGACCTGGAAGGAAGGGTGGATAGCTGAGTTTGGGCTGAGACAGTTGGCACAAATGCAGAGGTTCCAGAGGAAACTAGCTGGATGCCAATCAAGTCTTGTCTTCCCTTTTCTTGGACAGCACGAGGGTGACACTGTCTTGGATGCCATAGAATGCAAAATCAAAGAAATCCTGCAGGATCTGACCCTGGAACTCCAGCTGCTGCAGTGTGCTGCTCAGCCCCTGCCTGTCTTCGATCTGCTGTTTCAGGCTCAGGATCATGTCAAAGGGGTGGATGGCATAGGCGTGGCTCCTACCATTTGAGTTTTTAACAAAGACCTGGATCTCAGGGGAGATGGTGTCCAGCAGGCAGATGCGGGTGTTGGAGAAGATTCCGTAATAGGCCAAGGAGCAGTGGCTGGTGAGGAGCTGCCGCTCGCCCCCAGGCTCCTGGAAGGACAGGCGCTGCAGGCCTGAGTAGGCCCGGCTTAGTCGGATTTTCTCTTTAACCTTTTTTATGGACTCATAAGGGTTCACCCAAAGGGTCAGATCAGAGTGACCCCACTGCTCCACAGTCACTTGGATATCTGGTGCTCTCTGCAAGGGGGGAGGAGAGCGGTTAAACTCACATTTCTGTCTGATGTGCATAAATTCTAGTCTCTAGCCTCGTCTTTGCAGTGGCAAAGCCAGGTTCATTATCTCCTCCTCCTCCTCCTCCTCCTCCTCCTCCTCCTCCCTTCGCTACCCTCCCTCGCTCTTCCTCTCCTCTTTCCTCTCTTCCTCCTTCATTAAATTTTTTAGTGAGTTGCCAACAACTTTGGGCAGGCTCTTATGTTGAAAACCTTCCAGAATACATTTCCGTCTTCACCCAGCCCCCATGTGTTTTTTTGAAAGCATCAAGCTAGCATTGCAAAGTTTTCAGGCGTGGGGCGCAGCGGGGGAGGCGCACACCTTTTAATCTTCCTAGCCCACTTGGGAACAGAGGCAGGCAGGGATCTCTATGAGGTCAAGCCCGCCTGGTCTACAGAGTGGAGGCTCCAGGCCCAGCTGGGACTAAAGGGAATCCTTGGTCTTCAAAAAAAAAAAAAAAAAAAAAAACATACCTTTTTGTTGCTGAGGTGGGGCTGATGCACACCACACATCGTCCTAGGCACTAGCTGACAGCAGGATTGTGCTTTTTTTTTTTTTTTGATCTTTTCAGACAGTCTCCCTATAAGCCCCAGCTGGGTCTGGGAACTCCACTCTGTAGACTAGGCTGGCCTTGAACTCACGAAGATCCCCTCCTCTCCTCGCAAGTGTTAGATAAAGAGGCGTGGCCACCATGCCCGGCAGGATTGTGACTTTGAGAACAGCCTGGGCTAGATGTTGAAACCTTACTCTCAAAACAAAAACAAAAACAAAAATGGCCAAACAAAAGGGCTGGCAAGTAAAAGTAAATGCTTATCCCCTTTTGATTAGCTTTGTTGTTGCTATAGCTATGCTGCCTTAAAATGAGTGCTGAGTTACTGGTCTTAGTCATTAGTGAATGTTGAACTTTCCTTTCTTCAGTCAGGCATTATAGGGGTCAAATGTGGTTAATGGTGAACTCTAAATATATGCAGTATTATTTGAGGTGAGAACATAAGTTTAATTTTTGACAAAAGCTCCCCACAAGCTAACTGCGATTGGTTTAGGCTGACGTCCTTTCTTAGTTCGATGATTTTACTCCCTTACCCAGTATAAATGAATCTTTGGTAGTCTAGTCATATTTTTAAATTCCCACCAATATTGGTGAGTTATATATGCATATAAAGAATGCCTTGCTTGATTAGCCACACCATAGGCAAAGAAAAAAAAAAAAAAAAAAACCCCAAAATTAAAACAAAAACAAACAACAAAAAAATCCAGCAACTAACCAACTAACCAAGTAAGCAAGCAAGCAAGCCCGGAGGCTTATACTTTCCAGCCACTCTGCCGGCTTCATTTGGCTGGAGGCCCTCATGTGTAGTCGGCCCCTTATTTAAAAGCCTACAACTTTGTTTCTGTTTCTGCCCCAGTGGCTTAGTCTCTTGGTTCCACGTGTGTATTGCTCATCCTTGAATTTCTGGTCTTTGCTTCCCACCCTGACCTGGACTATCTCCTATTCTTTTATTTTTTTCTTTGTCTTTTTTCCAGCTGTCCTGGAACTCACTACATAGACCAGGCTGGCCTTGAACTCACAGAGGTCCGTCTGCCTCTGCCTCCCAAGTGCTAGGATTAAAGGTGTGCCCCACCACACCCTACTCTTCTCTTTTTGTAATGAAAAATTTCTCTTTGGGGGCTGGAGAGATGGCTCAGCAGTTAAGAGCACTGACTGCTCTTGCAGAAGACCTCGGTTTGGTTCTCAGCATCCACATGGCAGTAGCAACCCTCTGTAACTTCAGTTCTGGGGAACTGATGCCCTCTTCTGGTCGCCATAGGCTTTGCATCTATAAGTATGTTTATATACATGCAAGCAAAACTCTTTTTTTTCCCGTTAATTTCATATTGCTCTAGAATATGGATATATACTCTCCACCCATACACAGTAATTACAGAGTCTGGGAATAATTGGTGGGTGGATTCTAGAGCCCATTGAGAGCAAGCAAAACTCTTATACACATAAAATAAAAATAGTTCAAAATTTATTTATTGTGTGTGTGCATATGTGTGCGTGCGTGTGCGTGTGCATGTATATGGGTGGAGAGTATATATCCCTAGATAACCTTTATTCTCAGTTTGCACTCTCAGAAAGCCCTGACTGAATCCTGGCTTTACTACCTATTCACAGTATGAATTTTATTCATTGGCTTAACCTATCTGAGCATCAGCTTTCTACTCTGTAAAATGGCAACAACTATACTAGCAGTAACAGTAAAGATAATGACTATATTCAACCTTCTTTCTTTATAGAATTGCTGATGAAGATCTATAGAGATAGTCCCTAGACAAATACTTCACACACTGTAAAGAGCCAGTGAATAAATTAGAATATTCTGATCTTTGCCCATTCACTGTTTGGTGTCATAGAATGTTTCGTAACAGGTAAAGTTTTATGAGTATCTTTTCTGGGAATCTGTATAGGAATCTTGTGCACATTTGTTTTATGGGTTTGCTTCTAACAGTGCAGTGTCTGTTCCTGAGGACAAAGAGCCATGCCCAAGCACAGTGCTGGCACTGACAACTGATTAAGTTGACTGAGTTTTGCTTAGCTCATGCAAAGAATCATCAGGAACATGGAACAGACTGTCTAGTAG
Source organism: Rhizomys pruinosus (assembly GCA_009823505.1). Classification (NCBI taxonomy): domain Eukaryota; kingdom Metazoa; phylum Chordata; class Mammalia; order Rodentia; family Spalacidae; genus Rhizomys; species Rhizomys pruinosus. The sequence goes on from VZQC01002907.1 coordinate 4,776,925, forward strand.
GCTATGGGAAAAAGAATATAAAGATTAAGATCCTGAGGCTCAGAGAGTGAAAGAATTCCCCCAAGTTCACAGAGCTGTTATGTGATATCTTAGGGCCTCAAACTTCTGCCTCTAATGTACTGCTCTCCACTGTCACTGAAATGAACGAACCAACTCTATGCAGTTGTATTATTCTGAGTGTCAGGCCACTAACAATCCTAGGAATGATCATTACCTTCACTGCCCAGCTGGGGACTGGGGCATCCCTGTTGTCATAGCAACAGTCCTGTTTCAGGCACTGGTTGGCTCTCTGAGCGACTATGTCCCATCTGTACCCTTCTGCTACATTGTGGGTGGGATCCGCTGGGTCCAGGATGATGGGCCTGCAAAACAGAGAGAGGATGCCCAGGGTCCTTCTGGCTTGGAGGCTGTAAGCCAGGAAGACACTTCTCAGCAACCATCCATTCCAGCCAACGACTATTTGTATGTTCACAGCCCAGAGCTGTCAATCAAGGAGGGCCAGAGACACCACTGCTGAACAAGAGGGTGGAGATAATGAAATTCCTAAGGAACCGTTCTTTTTTTTTTTTTTTTTTTAAATTTATTTATTCTTGTATGAATGTACTGTCTGCATGTAGGTTTGTGCACCCGTGTTGTGCAATGCCACGGAGGTCAAAAGAAGGTGTCGGATTCCCCTGGAACTGGAGTCAAAGACGGTTCTCAGCCGCCATGTGGGTGCTGGGGGTCTAACCCGGGTCCTCTGCAGGAGCAGTTGACGCTCTTAACCGCTAGTCCACTCTCCAGCCCCAGGAACCGCTCTTAAGACCAATAGCACTCTGGGCATTCACAAAGAATTTAGAGGGAGGTGGGTGGAGAGGATGAAGGCTTAAGAGGCATTCTGGAGCAATAACAGAGGACTACTTGAGCAGGTGAGCCTTTCAAAGTCAAAGCAGGCTGCACAAGTTTGAGGCTGGAACTGCTGAATGGCTTTGGATAATAACGACAACACCAGGGGCTGGAGAGATGGCCTAGTGGTTAAAAGCGCCGACCGCTCTTACAGAGGACCTGGGTTCAATCCCCAGCACCCACATGGCGGCCGAGAACTGTCTGAAACTCCAATTCCAGGAGAACTCCAGTTCCAGGGGAATCCGAAACCCTCTTCTGACCTCCACGGCATTGCACGACACGGGTGCACAAACTTGCATGCAGACAGTACATTCATACACATACAGAAATAAAAAAAAATAACAACACCAACAACATCGATTGTTATTGAAGCATCAGACCAAACCCTAGGTTAACTTGCTTTACTCTTTCCAACAGTTTTATAAGATAGGGATTTTTTTTAAATTTTATTTATTTTTTATGTGTATGAATGTACTGTCTGCATGCAAGTTTGTGCACCTGTGTCATGCAATGCCTCGGAGGTCAGAAGAGGGTGTCGGATTCCCCTGGAATCCGACTGGAGTTAAAGATGGTTCTTAGCCGCCATGTGGCTGCCAGGAATCAAACCCAGGTCCTCTGCAAGAGCAGTGGGCGCTCCCAACTGCTAGGCCATCTCTCCAGCCCCGAGATAGGGATTATTATTACTAGTATTGATGTCCCTATTTTACAGGTAAGGAAACTGACACATGGACCTCCTTAAGTTCTCATAGTCAGTAGATGGCGTTCTTAACCATTTTAATTCTACTGCTAAACAGAGAAGACCTTGGGCTGTTTCCAAGGATCTCTCTCTATTACAGACATTGAATGAATATTTTAAACATTACCAGCTTGAGTGGAGTTTGATAGCCTTCTTGGAATGATCACATGAGGTAGATGAAGAGTTCACATGTGAGTAACAACTAGCCTTTGTTTTCCAAGAATTTGGAGCTTAGGAGTGGTGACTTTGTCTGCGTGATAGAATGTGAAAGCAGGGTACTGCAATAAACTTGGTGCTCCAAGCCTGTGAATCCCAGAATCCCCTGCTGTCTGGAAGAGTCCTGACTGAGATAATTGGGGACTGGCCCAGGCTATCCCATGAGCTGGGACACCTGATGCAGACTAGATCCTTCTTTCTTCTGGCAGATAACTCAGCAGGTGACTCACCACGCAGGACCTGCTTCCAAAGACCAGACTGTTTTCTTCTGCGGTTTGGATCAGGGGTGATGGGGTCCCTGTCTAACTGGGGAGAAATAGGGAGCAGGGAAGGTTGGAAAGATGAACAGAGGTGGTCGGGGAGAAGGGCAAGGGCGTTTGGGGGAAGATTAGATAGATGGATAGACAGATAGCTCAGAGAACAACTTATGGAAGAAGGGTGGGGTTTGGGGATAGCGAGGCTGAAATTCTAGATCTGCCTAAGATCCAGAAGTTATTTCTAACAATATCCTTAGAATAAATCCTGTCTTTATTAGAGTACCTGACTTTTCTTCCTTGAAAAACAAACCAACCAAACACAAACCCTTCAACGCCAGCACAGTGGAGTGCCAGGCATCTCTAATGCAATATTTTCATAGAAAAGGTTGGATTCCCCCAGAAGCAGGTCTTCAGTTAAGGATTCAGGTAATGTGGAAGGAGATCCCAGAAAGTCCTAATAAGGGATTGAAAAAGTGGGACAGGGTAAGCAGGAGCAGGTGCCAAGGTCAGAACCACTACAGGCAACTGAAGTCCCACCGGGGAACTCTTGGCAACAATGTGGAAGATAGGAGTCTTTCAATTGAGACAGGATGGAGCTGGGGTATATACCCCCCCCCCCAATTGGTTGTAGGCTGTGTTGGAGAGAGTCCACTGGTGAAAGGGAATCTGCAGGCAAAGGGAGGTAGTTGCTAGTGGGTGGAGGCTGATCTAGCCTTCACTGGGAGGGTCAAGGCCAAGGGCTTGTAAGTGGAGCAGGGATGGCTTGTGCTTCAATCCTGATAATTTATGCAGCATTTACCAAACCCTAGATACTGTGAACCCTTAACATGAATGTTCTGTGGCCCTCAGAACAGTCCTGCATTGTAGGGACCATGTTACTCTTTTTTCTTTACTTGAAATTTAAAATTTTAATTAATTAATTAATTTTTGGTCCTGTAGCCCCAGCTGGCCTGGAGCTTGCTATGTAGAGCAGGCTGGCATTGAACTCACAGAGATCTGCCTGCCTCTGCCTCCTACCACACTTGGCTAAATTTTAATTTTAAAATTGCATTTATTTATTTATTTGTTTATCATATGTGTATGTGTGTGTGTGTGTGTGTGTGTGTGTGTGTCTGTGTCTGTGTGTATGTGTGCACGCATGCGCACATTCATGTAGAGGCCAGACGTTGACATCAAGTGATTCCTCAATAGCTTCTCCACCTTATATTTTTGAGACTGGGTCTCTCACTAGACCTCAAAGATTTGGCCAACCTGGCTGGCCAGCCAGTCTCAGAGATCCTCTTGTTTCTGCCTCACAGTGCTAGGGTGACAAGTGTGAACCCCACCCCAGATTTTTACATGGGTGCTGGAGTTCTGAACTCAGATACTTATGCTTGCAGAGCAAACACTTTACTGTGTGTGTGTTATTCTCCAGCCTCCGCCTGCTGAGGGCGGAGGTTATTGGTGTGTACCCACTATGGCCGGTGGGAAATGATGCTGTCCTGCCCACTGCGTCTACACCTGTCCCCATGCTCAGGATCAGACCCAGGGCCTTGTGCATGCTCAGCAAGCACTGCACTCAGTCTTCACCTCTTTTCATGTTCTCTCAAAAGCACTGAAATGGTCTTCTGAGAGCCCGAGGGCTAAGGTAGGGTAGCTGGGTGGCTTTGGGAACAAGGAACAGCCTCGTATCCCTTAAGGGCCCTGGGAAATCATGATTGGCTTTGAACTGAGACTTGTCCACTTGTGGTTTCAATGTCAACTGCTGTGGCAGTCTTACTGTGTGCTTAATATTGTCACCTCATTAGATTAGATGCCTTATTTTCCTCAATTTTCTCTCTTTTCCTTTGTTTTTCTGCTGACTCGGTAGCAAGCAGTACCTCTCTTTTTTGAGCTGCTTTCTGACAAAGGCCTCGATGACTGGGTTCTGGAGTGTGTAGTATTTTGTCCAGTAGATGCAGATCAGTTCATACTCTTGGAGCAATTCCATCACAGTGGCGAGGCCTTCGTCCAGCCTGAAGTTGTTATCTTCCTGAGTGCCTGCTTCCCAGGCGTAGATGGTAAGGAGCTCCAGCGCATAGGGAGGGGGCAGGTTGGCCCGGGGACACTTGCCTCTCACATACTGTAGAAAGAGATGGGAAGAGAGGGAGGGACATCAAGATTAGGTGTAAAGCTGGCATCAGGCTGAGGTCCGGGGAACTCAGATGAAAGCCTGAGTTCTTCTCCACCACTGGATGTGTGATTTTGACAAAGTCGCCTTCTCTTTTTTTTAATTTTATTTATTTATGTGTATGAATGTACTGTTTTGCGTGTAGGTCTGTGCACCCGTGTCGTGCAATGCCACGGAGGTCAGAAGAGGGTCTCGGAATCCCCGGGAACTGGAGTTCTCCTGGAATTAGAGTAACAGACGGTTCTCAGCCACCATGTGGGTGCTGGGGATCGAACCCGGGTCCACTGCAAGATCGGTTGGCGCTCTTAACCGCTAGGCCATCTCTCCAGCCCCCAAAGTCGCCTTCTCTTCCTAGACCCTGGTTTCTCAATTTTAAGATTAAGGGCCTAGACTGGTCTGGCGGACTTCAAATTGTGCTTTAATGCAAACTTAGGGCAATACAATTTAGTTTTCAAATACTGCTAAGATTTTAAATCCTTCCTTCCTTCCTTCCTTCCTTCCTTCCTTCCTTCCTTCCTTCCTTCCTTCCCCCTTCTCTCCTTCCCTCCCTCCCTCCCTCCCTTCTTGTCTTCCATCATCACACTCTGCTTTTCTTTGTGACAGGGTCTCTTACTTACATGGAGTTGGGCTGGTGGTAGCAAGCCCCAGTTACAGGCACATGTGAGTGGCCACACTCAGTTTTTTACATGAATGTTGGAATGGAAACTCAGGTCCTAGTGCATGCTCATAGAATGTTCTTCCCCACTGAGCCAGCTCACCTCCCCTCCTCTTTAAATGCACATTAAGATGGATGCTTAGGTCCTTACGTTCACGGGCTTTTCTCATATAAACATTTAATGCTAACCATGCCCCCATGGGCTGCTTCGGCTAAAGCCCACAGATTGATACTTGTGTTTTCATTTTCACTCTGCAATGTTTTCCAATTTCCCTGGTGATCATTTCTTTAGTCTCTGTGTTATTTTGAGGTACGATGGTTTGTTTCCAAATACATGAGGCCTTCCTGATAGTTTTCTGTTACTGATTTCTAGCCAAGTTACCTGTGGTCCAGGGACAGATCTTCTATGAGTTCAGTCTCTGGAAGCTGCTTTGTGCTCAGAGCCTGATTTAACTCAGTGAAGGTAGACACTTAAAAAGAGTCAGAGCTCTGGTTGCAGTGAGGAGTATGCTTTAAATGTCAGTGGGGCTGGGTTTATTTAGTGTTACTCTTACTGATCAGTAAGGCTGGGGGTTGTCTCCTCCTGTAATTGCTAGGGGTGTGGAAACTCCAGTTGTCACTAGGATGTGTTTTTCCTTGAGCTCTGCTAGTTCTCTATTCTCTCATTTCAGACTCTTAGGTGAATGGGTTTAGAATTCTTTTTTTTTTTTAAATCAAACCATACTTTTATTGATGTTTTGTGTATTTCAGACATAATTTTTCAGTTCAATTTAGACATATTCCCCTTTCCCTTCTTCTCTCCCCACCCCAGTTCATGTATTCTGCCATACATGTCTTGCATCTTTCTCTCAGTCTTTTTAAAGTTTTGCTCTGCAAAGGTCTATTGTTTGGGGCAGAATTTTCTTTGACCCAGTCCTTATGTTGTGGTTCTCTCCCAATTGTACATCATTCTGGCAGATTACCTCCTCCATCCTCATGAAAGCCATCTTCAGTCATGGCAGTCGGGTTTGAGTAGGAAATGTCCCCCATGTACCATGTCCTGGGTGCTTGGTTTCCAGTCAGTGGCTTTTGGGAAATGATTAGATTTTGAAAGATGAGACCTAGTGGATGAATTTGTCCCTGATGGACTCCTATGATAATGTTCCTGAGGAGGTGCTGGAAGGCAGGCGTTGGGACCTTTGGAGCAAGTGGGTCCCTGGGGTCCTGGGTGTGGGTGCTGCATGNTTTTTTTTAAACCCAAGACTGGGCCTTGCTATGCAACCCAGGCTGGTTTTGAACTTGGGTTGAGTGCTGGGATTATAGGTATACACCACAGCTGACAGCTGATTCTGTCTTTATGTGTATACCTGAATGAGGCATTTTAAGAAAGAGTGGTTTGTCATATCATCTATTTGTGAGAGATCAATTTATCTTTATTCCACTATAAGAATAATTATAGTGTGGAATTGGGGGTAAATTTGTAGGTAAAGACTGACATTGCGACCAGAGGGGACTGAGACTGAATTTTATCAGACCCCTTTATTCCAAAAGCATATGGTGTTATAAAATCAGATTACTTAATCAAATATTAGTAAAACCATTATTACTTACAACATCAGTGTTCTACTTAAATACAATACAGTAAAGAAAACCCTTTCTTCCCTTCAATGTATAGTTACAGACAGTTGTGCAAACTGAAACACTCTTTAAATGAGATTCCGACATCTCAGAATGAAAAATACCCATAATATAGTATTAACGAATCATCAGAAAAGATAAATATTTTGGTAAAATATTTATCAGCCTTATTTTTTATTTTTTAAATAATTTTATTTATTTTTTATGTGTATGAATGTACTGTCTGCATGTAGGTTTGTGCACCCGTGTCGTGCAATGTCTCGGAGGTCAGAAGAGGGCATCGGATTCCCCTGGGACTGGAGTTAAAGATGGTTCTCAGCCGCCATGTGGGTGCTGGGGATCAAACCCGGGTCCTCTGCAGAGCGGTTGGGACTACTGAAATTCTCGCCAGGACTCTTTCCTCTTTCTTTTTTCTGTTTCTTTCTTTAAAATATTTTTTATTTATTGTTTTTATTATATATATATATATATATATATATGAATTTATTTTCTGCATGTATGTAAGCTCACCCATATCATGCAGTGCCCGAGGTCACAGGAGAGCATTGGATGCCCTGCAACTGGACTTACTAATGGTTCTTAGCTGCCAGGTGGGTGCTGGGAAGAGAACCTGGGTCCTCTACAAGAGCAGTCCGTGCTCTTTACTGCTGAACCAACTCTCCAACCCCAATGTCTCTCTTTCTTGTCTTCCTCTTCACTCCTTCCTCTTTAATGAATGATTCATTTTGCAGTTTAAAAGACTGGCCGGGCATGGTGGCACACGCCTTTAATCCTAGCACTCGGGAGGCAGAGGCAGGTGGATCTTTGTGAGTTCAAGGCCAGCCTGGTCTACAGAGTGAGTTCCAGTACAGCTGGGGCTACAGGGAGACCCTGTCTCGAAAAGACCAAAAAAAAAAAACAAAAAACAAAAAACAAAAAACTAGCATTCTCTTGCTTGTCCCCATTGCCCTTGGCACACTTTCCTGGGGTTGCTATGACTACTTTTCCTCTTCTGCCTCCTCCACTTCCCTCCAGACCCATCCCGGCAACCCCCTTACCTGCTGGTACCAATGTTTGACTAATCGCAGAAAGCTCTTCAGTTTAGTTGGTCGATGTTTCACGAAGTTTTTCTGCAGCTCGCTGAAGGAAGGAGAGAAGTTTCCAGGATACCCGTTGGCCTGGATCAGATTCACATAGACCTCAGAGAGTGACTGAGGGTTGGGACTAGAAGGCCCTGAGGAGGAAGAGGAAGCAAAGACAGACTGAGGATTTTGGAAGCACCGGGGTGCTAAGTAGGTACTGGGGGAGGCCTGGCCTGTCATTGGGGTTACCTCTCCTCAAGACTTGAGACTTCGTCTTCTCTGGTCCCCCCCAAAGCTTTGCCTTGTTTGGTGAGACATCTATCTATCTATCTATCTATCTATCTATCTATCTATCTATCTATCTATCTATCTATCTATCTATCATCTATCTATCTATTATCTATCTATCTATTATCTATCTATCTATCTATCATCTATCTATCTATCTATCTATCTATCTATCTATCTATCTATCTACCTATCTATCTATTTTTCCCTGAGACAGTCTCCCTAGGTAGCCCTGGCTAGCCTGGATCTCCCTATGTAGACCAAACTGGCCTCAATCTCACAGAGATCCACCTGCTTAAAGACATGTGCCACCATACCCAGCTGCGAGATTCTTATTCTAGAGAGACATGCCTCTGGGTCTTCCTGAATGTCCCCAACACTTCCAGCTTTCTTTCTTTTTTTTTTTTTTAAATTTTATTTATTTCTGTATGTGTATGAATGTACTGTCTGCATGCAAGTTTGTGCACCCGTGTCGTGCAATGCTGCGGAGGTCAGAAGAGGGTGTCAGATTCCCCTGGAACTGAAGTTCTCCTGGAATTGGAGTTTCGGACGGTTCTCAGCCGCCATGTGGGTGCTGGGGATCGAACCCGGGTCCTCTGTAAGAGCAGTCGGTGCTCTTAACCGCTAGGCCATCTCTGTTTGATCTCTTTCTGGATGATTGATTAAAATCTGTCAATATTCATAGTAGAGTAGGAATCACTTTGTTACTGAGACTGGATCCTGTCTCTAACCCATTCTCCATGGAACAGTGATACATGGTCACTAGAATCAGTAGGAGTTGGTGCATGATATAAAACCAGTCATGGTTTGAAACTTTAATGTCCACCAAGAAACCCATGTGGCAAAGGTTTACCTGCTGGTCTGTGGACCTAGTGCATGACAGCAAAAGCCTTAAGTGTGGAGGTTCAAAGAAGATAGATCATGGGGTCCTGCCTTTGAAGGGAATATAGAAATGCTTATAGATATTTCTCTCTCTCTCTCTCTCTCTCTCTCTCTCTCTCTCTCTCTCTCTTCTTCCTGGAACAGGTCTACTTTCACCATCTACTTCTACCCTGATATCTTGTGCTTCTGTAGGCCCAAAGCAACAGAAACAACCAAGCAATCAGGTTCTGAATCCTCTGATCCATGACATGATTCAAAACAGACCTTTTCTCCTTTTAAGTTATTTATCCCAAGTATTTTGTTTACCGTGGTGTATAGCTGACTAACATAAAAACCAGTTGTTCTGGGATTAGAGTAGATGTGGTTGGTAGTCAACACTTAGGATTCTTTGCCTGGGGACAAACAATAAGTACAGGTCATTCACAGCTCCAGGTGCCGCTGGCAGCTAATGACTAAGGGAAGCCGTCAGTTACTTAGGGACAACTCTAAGGTTCTGTATGTTAGCATCCTCTTTTTTCTGTTTTAATTCCTTGTTTCCTTAATAAACTACATGTCCTCACATCCTTGTCACAAGTCACAGGTCTGCTTCTGGGAAAAGCCTCACAATGACCCAGTAAAGGCCACTTACTAAGAAGGATACATAGTTCTTAATTTAACTGCATTTCCCAGTTGAGTCTTGGATCTTCCAGAATATTCCTCCCACAGAAAATTCTTGTCTGAGCTTTCTTTCGGTGGTTACACAGAACATTTTACTCTTTGCCTCTGACCACTGACCGCCATTTGTCATGTCTTTGTCTGTGATAAGTTTGTTTCTCAAGTCACAGTATGTTAGCTCTGAGGACACAGCAGCAGCTCAGTCCCAGCCCAGGGTGAAGGAATGCAGGGCTCAGCATGTGGCCACCAGAGGCTCAGGGTCACAAGCCTTGGGGGAGGGCAGGCATATGATTCACTGGCTTTTCCTTCCCCTTACCCAAGGCCCTGTAGGCAGGCACCATGGTGACATTGATGGGTTCCCAGGTTCCCCTTGTCTGGATGGTGAAGACAAGGGCACCGGGGACTCCGTCCATCACTCTCAGGTCATAAAGCCCAAGAGCCAGCAGTTCCTGACAGCAGCATGCTTTCTTCCATATCGCTCTCAGAGCAGCTTGGTGGTACTTAGCCTCTTCCTGGAAGCTGTGGAAACAGCTTAGGAATACTACCAGCTCCACATCTGCAGTCTTCTTGAGCACCGTGCCGTTCCCGAAGGAGCCCACCTGCAAAAGACAGAGCCTTCTCTGTCACCCCAAGGTCCTTTGCCATGTGCCAGGCCATACTTGGGGCCCTTCATGCAAATATCCCCTTAATGCCCACCCCGCTCCCAGGGACAAGTGGGAATTGCTGTTATCCTACTTCACAAGTAGAGCCCAGAGAGGAATCTCACACTCGGGGTCACTTGGTTTGCAGCTGGACTCCAGCGTCCAGGTTTTTGTTTATTTGTTTTCTTTTACTGAAATAGAGTTTCCCTCTGCAACCCAGTCTTGGCCTGGAGCTTGCTATGTAGTTCAGCCTGGTCTTGAACTCATGATCCTCCTGCCTCAGTCTCTCAAGTGATGGATTACAGGTGTGCCCCATCCGCTGAGGCTCCTGCTTACCCACATCTTCTGATGTACATTCTTGCCCAAGCCAGAAGAAAGCCCACTCCAGAGGAATAGAGATTGAGTAACCCTCATCTGAAAATTCCAGATCCAAAATGATCTAAAATCCAAGACTAAAATCCTGCTAACAAGATGCCACAAGTGGAAAGTTTCCTGCCTGTTCTTATGTGCCCCCCTCCCCCAAATTCTATAAATTTGCCTCCAGCCGGGTCTGATGGCCCCACACCTTTAACTCCAGCCACTTGGGAGGCAGAGCTCTGTGAGACGGAGGCCAGCCTCATCTACATACTGAGTTTCAGGTCAGTCAGGGCTACAACGAGACCCTGTCTCAAAAACAAAACCAAAACCAAATTGCCTTCAGGCTATGTGAAAACATACATTTCACACCATAGATTTGGGTTCCAGCCCAAGATATCTCATTATATCTAGGTAAATAGTCTAAAATCTAGAAAAATAATTTCCAAACTTGAAACACTCCTGGGTCTAAGCATTTCTGATAAGGGACACTTAATCTGCAGAAATATCTACTGTATAGTGTTTGAGGGTACTGGGCAGTCTGAATAATTTCATTCCACTAAAAGTAGAAAGTAGGCTTGCTTGCTTGATAAGAGCCGTGGACTATGGAATGGACATTGACTTTTATTTCTTATTTTTTTGTGGTGCTGTGGATGGATCCTAGAACCTCCATCATGTTAGGCAAGTACATGTACATTAGAACTCTGCCTAGACTTGACTTTGAATCTTGTCCCTGATTTATTAGCATGTGACCATTCGGAGCCCTAAAGTCCTTCATGTGTAAAGTGAAAATAATGATAGTGTGAGTCATAGATAAATTACTGTATACCAAAGGCCAGGAAGCTAGCCAACTATTTCCCCTCCTCCTTTTTTTTTTTAAGGTACTATCTTTTTCTTTTTCTTTATTTTTATTTTATGTGTATTCATGTATTGCAGGCCTTTATGCAAGTGCACCCCTGTCGTGCAATGCCTGTGGAGGATAGAACAGGATGTCAGATCCCTGGAACTGGAGTTATGGATGGTTGTTAACTGCCGTATAGGTGCTGGGATTCAAACAAGCACAGCCAGTGTTTTTAACGGCTGAGCCATCTCTCCAGGCCCCTTTCCTCCTCCTTTTTATCTAGTGGACTTTGCAGGCTATTTGGGCAGTAGTTTTCCCTTCTTTTCATGACAAGAGACTGAACTGGATGTTATAATTTTTTTCCTCTTGTATTTATTTAGTGTGTGTGTGTGTGTGTGTGTGTGTGTGTAAGCCTGAGGTTGATCTTGAGTGTCATTCTTCAGGAAGTGTGCATCTTATATTTTTGTTCTTGTTCTTCTTGGTTTTGCTCTGTGTTGTTTTGTTTCTGAGACAGAGTCTCACTATGCAGCTCTGGCTGGCCTCCAAGTCACCAAGTTGCTCCAGCCTGGCCTCAAACTCAGAGATCTGCCTCATTCAGCCTTTCACTGGGATTAAAGGTGTATCTCACCACACCCCAGCCTCTTCATCTTGGTTTTTGAGACAGGGTTTCTCACTGGGACCTGGGGCTTGGCTAGGCTAGCTGGCCAGAAAGTTCTAGGGATCATCCTGTCTCTGTCTTCCCAGGGCCAGGATTACAAACGTGTGCCACCATACTTGGCTTTTTTTTTTTTTTTTTTTTTGGTCTTTTTGAGACAGGGCCTCCCTTAGTCCTAGTTTGCCTGGAGCTCGCTATGTAGACCAGGCTGGCCTTGAACTCACAGAGATCTGCCTGCTTCTGCCTCTGGAGTGCTGGGATTATAGGCATGCACCACCATGCCCGGTCATACTTGGCTTTTTAAGTGGGCACTGAGGATCCAACCCTGGTAGGTCTTCAGCTTCAGACACAAGCGCTTTCCTGAGTTATTGCCCCAACCCTTTCCAGGACCTATTGAACTCTGACTCATTCTGAGTTGTGATCCTAACTAGTACAGATGGTAGCATGAGGTTAAGAAAAGATTTGGGGAGAAATTTTAATGAGAAATTGGATTGTAGGATTTGGGGTCAAACTCAAACCCCAGTTCCAACACTAGTCATGTGACTTTGAGCAAACTACCTCACTTCTCTGAATCCCCATTATAAAAATCTTCCTATTATCAAAAATTTAAACCATATAGAAAAGATACAAAGAACACTCAGATGCCCAGCTACCCAAACTTTATCTCAACTACTTTAAAGTTAGCTGCAGATAGCAAGGAACTTTGTCCCTAAATAGCTTAGCGTTTCAGTCCAACAAAGGTGAACACTCTCCCCAGTAAGCACCAAGCTGCTATTAGTTACCAAAACAAACAGCAATTTCTTGAACAATTTCCCATTTGCCCCCAGACTTTCTCTGTGCACATGCGTTTTCTTTTTTGAGATAGAGTCTCACTATTGTAGCCTAGGCTGGCCTCCAGCTCCCCACCCTGTCTCCACCTCCCTCAGGACCCCCAACCTGTGAGGCCTTGCCTCACATTTGATCATTTTAACTCTTGAGTTGCCGAGCCTCCGTTCAACATCTGTATCTACTTCAGAGAGTGCAAGTCTTAATAACAGAACATTAGGGCAGGCTATGGTACCCCCAAACGTGATCTATGGTTAGCTTCCTTACTGGTTCATTCTGCTCAAGGCGGTAAGACAGTGGGGTGTAGACAGCCCACTGGAGGTGCCCTGAGATGTCAGGAGTGGGTACTAAGGATTATGAGGCAACAGGACTGGCCTATCACTCTGGGTTTCGATTTGCTCTTGCTGGAGACAGATGGAGAGGTTCAATCTTACCTTGACCACCTTCAGCACTCGTATGTCCTGGCTCAGGCCACGTTCTCCCTGGAACTTTTCCTGCCTCAGGAACTGCTCCACAGTCCGCACAGCCTCCAGGACCTCTTCTTTCCATTCTCGGCTGGGCTGCAGACACTGAGACACAAAGGAGTCCAGCCTGGAGGCTGGGGTGCCGTACAGCTCAGGGGCCAGAGCCATGTCTGAGAGGAGAGAGCCACTGCTGCAGGGGCTATATAGCCAGGCACCCACAGGGCTCCTAGTACACACCCCCTTTTTAAGGGGGCTCCTCTCCAGCTGCCTTCCACCACCCTATGGGAAAAAGGGCCCACAGAGAAAGGAACCCTGGAGGGAGGGTGTGGGTGGGTAATGGGCTTCCTGGGGCTGGCTACTTGGAGACCTGTTGCCATGGTGGGTGTGCTGAAGGACAGGAGAATGAAGCTGGCGGGTCTGGGGCCACCTTAACAGGGCTGGCATCTGGCCAACTTATGTGCTGTAGGTTTCGATTCTCAACTTTTTAGAGTTTCCTTTTTTGTGATGTTTGGAAAGAGAAAGTAGCTTGAGTTTGACCTTACTGGTGATACCTGGCTTACATGACTCACGCCAACTGCCCCTACTCATCATAAGGAAACAGGTTTGGAAAGAGAAAGTGCTCATTCATGGTTAGGGTAAAGTGTGAGAACTCTGGAACTGAAAGAACAGACCGTGAAGTCCAGTGCCCTTTATCAGATGCTTAACCTCTTCAACCCTCGCATTCTTTGAAAATATTTTTAAATATATTTATTTATTATTCATTTATTTTTTTGTTTGTGGGGAGCATGTCATGGCATGAATGTGTGAGGTCGGAGGACAACTTGCAGGGATCGGCTCTCTCCCGCCATGTGTGTCTTAGTGATGGAACCCAGGTGGTCAGGTCTGGCAGCAAGCATCTTTCAGAGCTGGCTCACTGAACTGGTCCTTCACATTCTTAATGCATAAAGTTTGTTTAGTAATAGTAACCACCTCATAAATGTACTGTGCTGATGATGAAGCATAAGAACACTAAGGAGAGAAAACACTCTGTCAAGGTGAGGATCGTTTTGTCTTTACAAAATATTTATCATGTGACTACTGGCTACTAAGGAATCAGGATAAGATAAACTTCTTGAACTAAAGGGCTCTGTGAACAATAGGGAAGATAATTGGGGAGGGAGATTCTGAAAGCCCATTGTGACGTATTTTCAGTCATAAAAGGGCATAGAAACTTGGTGATGGGAAGCCAGGCAGAATTTGTTTGGGGTGATAGGCAGTGTCAGCAGACACCTCTTTGAGAGGAATCTTTTTTTTTTTTTTGAGACAGGGTCTCCCTGTAGCTCCAGCTGGCCTGGAACTTGCTATGGAGACCAGGCTGGCCTCGAACTCACAGAGATCCACCTGCCTCTGCTTCCCAAGTGCTGGGATTAAAGGCGTGTGCCACCATGCTTGGTGGGGGGGGCAGGAATTTTAAAGATTGTCATTGAGAGGGCTAGGGCTGAAGCCAGTGGTAGAGTGCTCTAGATTCAATCCCAGTACAACAACAATCATAAAATCCCAGAAATAGTAGGGATTGCCCAGGAAGAAGGGAGAATGGCACGTGTAGAGGCTAAGAAGTAGGGATGACTCTGGTATCAGGGACTCAGGTGGTGACTGTTTAGCATAGAGGTGAGGAGGGGACAGGTGACAAGTATGGCTGGACAGGAGAACAGGCATTGCACCTCAGAGTGGTGTTCACTCATTCTTCCTGGTTGTATTTATTCATTCAACAAATATTTATTGAGCATTTCTTATGCTCCAGGCAAGTGTTCATACTAGTGAATAGATAAGAATTATTTTCCCAGGGAGCTTGGATTCTGATGGTACAAACAGGCAATAAGCAAGATTAATAAATAAAATTAGAGTAAATAAAATGAAGATGAGTGCTAAGCTGGAAAATAAAACATAGAAAGGGGCCTGTAGGTCTTGTGCACACATGTGTACGTGTGTGTACACATGTGTACATGTGTGTGTATTTAGTCATTTAGTCTTGTTTAAGGTGGTTAAGGCAGGCTTATTTGAGACATTTGAACAAAGACACAAAGGCGGTGCAGAATGGGTCATATGTACAGCAGAGGGGAAGGGATCCTTGATGGCAGGATGAACAGAAAGTGCAAAGGTCCTGTGGTAGTAATGTGCTTGGAAGGCTTGAGGAATATCAGGGGGCCTAGAATGGAATGATCAGTGTGCTGAAAGAGACTCAGAACTGAGTAGTAATGAGTGGGAGGTAAACACTGTAGGGTCTTGAAGACTACTATTAAAACTTTAACTTTATTCCAAAAGAAATAGGGAGAGTTTTGAACAGAGGAGGGATATAGTCAGACTTTGATATTATTATTATTATTATTATTATTTGGTCTTTTTGAGACAGGGTCTCTCTGTAGCCCTAGCTGGCCTGGAGCTCTCTATGTAGACCAGGCTGGCCTTGAACTCAGAGATATGTCTACCTCTGCCTCCTGAGTGCTGAGATTAAAGGCATGTGCCACCATGCCTGGCCTAAGATGGTTCTTAGCTGCCATGTGGGTGCTGGGAATTGAACCCGGGTCCTCTGTAAGAGCAATCAGTGCCCTTAACTGCTGAGCCATCTCTCCAGCCCCTGATCTTATTTTTTAAGTTAATTAATTTTTATTTTATGAATGTTTTGCTTGGATGCATGTAAGTGTACCATGTTGTGCAATTCCCCCCCCCGGAGGCCAGAAGAGGGCATTAGATCCCTTAGAACTGGAGTTACAGGTGGTTGTTAGCTGCCATGTGTGTGCTGGGACCTGAACTCATTTCCTGTGGAAGAGAAAACAGTGCTCTAAACTGCTGAGCCATCTCTCCAGTCTTTGGGACTTTGATCTTCTTAAGAGACTTTTTTTTTTTTGTCTTTTTGAGACAGGGTCTCCCTGTAGCCCCAGCTGTCCTGGAACTCACTCTGTAGACCAGGCTGGCCTTGAACTAACAAAGATCCACCTGCCTCTGCCTCCCAAGTGCTAGGATTAAAGTCATGCGCCACCACGCCCAACAAGAGACTTTTTTTGAGACAGGGCCTTACTTTGTAGCCCTAGCTGGCCTGAAACTTACTGTGTAGACCAGGCTGTCCTGGAACTCACTATATAGACCAGGCTGGACTTAAATTCACAGAGATCTGGCTGCCTCTGCCTCCTGAGAACTGGGATTAAAGATGTATGAATTCATATACTTGGATCGCATACCCTATTAATAAGTAAAACAAAGAATGAAAAATATCCCCCAAACCAAAAAGTAAGCAACCCAAATCCAGATGTCACCAACACAGAGATAGTTAAAGCTATTAAACCTATACGTGAGTGACTGTAGATCAAGAAGAGATTATGACCAAATGCTGAGCCCTGAAGTGCTTAACATAGAGTCAGGGAGGACTACAAGGAGGAGGAGCTAGTGAGGTGAGGGAAGAGTACACTGGTGTTTTGGAAGTGAGGATACTATTTTGAAAAAGAGGGAGTGGCCTATTGGGTCGAATACCAGATGAATTTTCTCTGACTTTGTGTTAAGGGCAATGGTAAATAAGAAAAGGGACACATAGTGACTCTAGATTTTAGAAATTAGAAAGATTGGTCTAGCTGCTTGTATGGTAAAGGTGGACAGCAGGGATGTCAGAGGAGACACAGGACCCTGTGTGGTGGTCTGGGTAAGATGGAATAGTGGCTGGACCAGGCTTGGAAGCAGAGAAAGTGTGAAGAGGTTGGTTTATTTAAAACCCTTTTTAATTTATTTTTATTTTGTGTGTATGAGTGTTTTCATGTGTGTATGTGAATGCACCGTGTGTGTGGTACACCTGGAGGTAAGAAGAAGGCGTCATATCTCTGGGAACTGGAGTTACAGGTGGTTATAAGCACTGGGAACCGAATCTGGGTCCTCTGCAAGAGCAGCAAGTGCTTTTAATGGCTGAGTCGTCTCACTAGTCTCAAGAGGTTGGATTTTAGGAGGAAGCTTGGTGACAATAGGTGGGAAGTAAGTGACAGAAGAAAGCAAGGATGCCTGCCAGCTCTCAGTCTTGGTCCTTGAGCAGCTCCTGGTGGCTGCCATTAGTATAGAAAGGAGGTATAGATATGATGGGCATCCAGGAATATCTTTGAATGAAGACATGGGGGTATCCATAGATACGTCCATGTGAAGACCATACTTGGTTTTCCTCTCCACACAGATGGTCACTGATACCTTGGGGAAAGATGCTAAAATTTAAGACATGGGTAGAGGAAGAGAAATGTGTGCAGTACTAGATGGAGCATCCAAGGAGGTGGGGGCAAAGCTAGGAAGTTAAAGTCTTCCATATTGAATAACATATCTGGTAAGTTAAGAAATAAAGAGCTGAGAAGGACCCAAGGAACCACTGGTGATCAAAATGGTTGCAGGTTTGTGGTAGAGGTGGGAGCAGAAGTCAGATTGGGATGGCGTGAAGGTCAGTTTTGATTGTCAACTTGATTGGATTGAGAACCACCTAGGAGACTGATAAAGCACATCACAGGGAGGATATTTCCAGAGCCAGTTAGATCATAAAGGGTCTACCCTAATTAATAGCTTAATCCATTGATGGATTCCAAGGTTGGACTGACTACTGGAATGTGATAGAGCTACAGAGGTGGGGCCTGGTCAGAGGAAGTGGGCAGCTGGAGGCACCTCCTTGGGGATATCTTGCCCTGACCCCTTCCATTGCTCCTCTACCAATTCCCGTTTGCCAAGATGGTTGCAGCTCCACCAGATCCACCCTGTTGTGACGGACTCTCATGAAATCTCTGAAACTGTGAGCAAAATCAATCTTTCTTCCTCTTGGTTGTTCCTGGAATGTATTCTGTCCCAGCAGCGAGACCCAGAGGAAATACTTCCCAGGGAAAAGTCAGAAACGCATAGGGGAAGCTTAGGAACAGGAGGAAAGTGTAAGCAAGCTCTGGAAGGGACGGCGGGGCTGCGAGGGCCTTGGGTCTCCACAGCTCCATTTCCAACCTCAAGGCCTCAGAACACAGGGCTGGTAAACCATTTTCTGTTACAAAGGCCTGGCACACCTTTCTCCTCTCCATCCCTGCTTTTCCAGCTGTTATTGAACCAATTGCCAGACATATGATGGGACTGTTGCAGACCTCCAGCTTCAGGTAAACTAGATCAGAACAGACGAATTTCTCAGTAAATTTACAGTCTAAATAAATGGGTGTTTGGTGGGGGTGTGGCTCAATATGCAGCATAAAGATTTGGACTCTTAGATCTATGTGACAGTTAATTTTAGGTGTCAACTCAATGAAGCTATAGGATACCCAGTTATCTGGCAAATCCTTCCTTCCTTCCTTCCTTCCTTCCTTCCTTCCTTCCTTCCTTCCTTCCTTCCTTCTTTCCTTCCTTCCTTCCTTTCCTTCCTTCCTTTCCTTCCTTCCTTTCCTTCCTTTTTTTTTTTTTTTATCTTTTTGAGACAGGGTCTTCCTGTAGCCCCAGGTATCCTGGAACTCACTATGTAGACCAGGCTGGCCTTGAACTCACAGAGATCTGCCTGCCTCTGCCTCCTGAATGCTGGGACTCCAGTTCCAGGGGAATCTGAGACCCTCTTCTGACCTCCGCTGCATTGCATGACACAGGTGCACAAACCTACATGCAGACAGTACATTCATACACATACAAAAAAAAAAAATAGTCATGCACTACTGTGCCCTGCTCTTNCTCCTCCTCCTCCTCCTCCTCCTCTTCTTCTTCTCCTCCTCCTCCTCCTTCTCTTCTTCTTCTTCTTCTTCTTCTTCTTCTTCTTCTTCTTCTTCTTCATCATCATCTTCTATGTATGCATTTGAACAAGTAATAAAGATCAGTCCTTACCAAGGTGGGTTGGTATCTGATATATTGTGGTCCCAGCTAGAAGAAAAAGTAGAAGGGTGAATTTTATTTCTTGTGGAGCTGAAACATCTATTTCTATTGTTGTTTTTTGAACTAGGATCTCCTTGTAGCCACAGCTGGCTCACTATGTAGACCAGGGGGCCCCTTTGCCTCTCAAGTGCTGGAATTAAAGGCATGTAGTCCCACCCCTGGCTGAAACACTTACTTTTAAAAATTACCTCTCTCCTGGCATGGCACATGCCTTTAATCCTAGCACTTGGGAGGCAGAGGCAGGCAGATCTTTGTGAGTTCAAGGCCAGCCTGGTCTACATAGTGAGTTCCAGGACAGCTGGAGCTATAGGGAGACCTCGTCTCAAAAAGACCAAAAAAAAAAAAAATTACCTCTCTCTGCACAAAGCTTCAATAAAAATTGGGTTTGAGGGGCTGGAGAGATGGCTCAGTGGTTAAGGGCCCCGACTGCTCTTGCAGAGGACCCAGGTTCGATCCCCAGCACCCACATGGTGGCTGAGAACCATCTTTAACTCCAGTTCCAGGATAATCCGACGCCCTCTTCTGACCTCCATGGCATTGCATGACACGGCTGCATAAACCTACATGCAGACAGTACACTCATACGCATACAAACATAAAAAAATTGGGTTTGAAAAAAGAATTACCTCTCTCTCTTTTTTTTTTTTTTTTTTTGGTCTTTTCGAGACAGGGTCTCCCTGTAGCCCCAGCTGTCCTGGAACTCACTCTGTAGACCAGGCTGGCCTTGAACTCACAAAGATCCACCTGCCTCTGCCTCCCAAGTGCTAGGATTAAAGGCGTGCGCCACCACGCCCAGCTTCTCCCTCTCTCTTATCTCTCTGTCTCTCCCTCTGTCTCCCTTGTCTCTCTGTCTCTCTGTTTCGGTATGGATCCATGTGGAAGTCCATTTCCTTCTTCCAGTGTGTACGTGTGTGCGAATGTGTGCGTACACGGATCCAGTTGCTTTTCTCCTCCCACTGAGATTGTCCTGAGGATGGAACTCAGGTCTTCAGGCTTGGCAGCTAGCACCTTTATCCACTGAGCCATCTTGCTTATTTCTTTCCTTGCTCCAGGTTACCAAGTCTTTGGATCCTGGGACTTAGGCCACTGGCTCCCCTGACTCTCAGGCCTTTAGCTAAGTTTCACCACTGTCTTCTTTGGGTCTCTACCTTTCAGATTTCATGATCGTGTGATCCCTACAGGAAATCTTTTCTATGTCTACATATACACGTGTATCTTGTTCGTTCTGTTCTCTGGGGAATCCTGGCTAACATGATCCAGTTATGCCAGGGTTAACTAGTCTTGGATTTGTTTTGTTTTAAAGACAGTGTCACTGGCCTGGAACTCATGATAATCTTCCTGCCTTGGACAGGAGTACTGGGATTATAGGTGTAAACCACCCACCACTTGGATTTGACTTATTTTTGCCCAAGCTATATTAAACTGTTTTCTGTCACTCATAACACAAAGAATCTGTAGAAGAACAAATGATCTCTAAGTACAAATGGGCAGAAAACTAAGGTGTGGGGCCCAGGCTGGATAGAAAAGGAAGTAAGCCTGGGTGTAAAGGAAATGGAAGACTCTGTAGTTTAAGGTTCTTCCTCCTTGAAACCCTAGTGTTTCCTTCTTTAATCTCTTCTTGGAGCTGGATCAAAGTCACTGAGCTTCCAGGTTCCCCTAGTAATACTGGGCTCATACTATCTCTGATTTCCACAGGTTCCTAGAAGTCCACAGAGTTGTGAGTACCCTCTGCTTAGTAGGCAGTAGGGAGCAACTTTCCTGAGGATTACCACACGTCATCTACTCATAGACAAAGAAATCCTCTGGGACTATGGATTTCACTCATTTTTCCCTTGGGATAGCTAGTGTCATAGAACACTGCATCCAATCTTAGGCCTATCCAAAAGCCAGTGACTTTCAGAAAGATTTTGTTAGTGTCTAATATTACAACATTTCTCCATCGTCTTTCCATAGTATGGAAGAGACAGGGTGGGAAGATGGCCTGTCTTTCCCACGTAAGCTTGGTACTCTTGAGTTCAGATCCCCAGAACCCACATAAAAGATGGATGCCACAGCCAGGAGTGGTGGCACAGCCTTTGATCCCAGCACTTGGGAGGCAAAGGCAGGCTGATCTCTGTGAGTTCAAGGCCAGTCTGGTCTACATAGTGAGTTCCAGGATACCTGGGGCTACAAGGAGACCCTATCTCAAAAAGAGACACCCCCCCAAAATGGATGTCACAAGCTTTGGTAATCCCAAAGAGCCCACAAGGGGAGAGGGAGGAGGAGATAGTAAAGTCTCCAGAAGCCCATAGGCTAGCTAGCCTGGCAAAACAGCAGAGAAGGGGTCCTGTCTCAAAAACAAGGTAGGGACCGGGCGTGGTGGCTCATGCCTTTAATCCCAGCACTTGGGAGGCAGAGGCAGATGGATTTCTGTGAGTTCAAGGCCAGCCTGATCTACATATCAAGTTCTAGGACAGCTGGGGCTGCAGGGAGACCCTGTCTCAAAAAAAGACCAACAAAACAAAACAAAACAAAACAAAACCCCCCGAAAGACCAAGGTGTGGAGGTGAGGACCAGCACTCCAAAGTTGTCCTCTGGCCTTTGCATGAAGTCATGGCATGTGAATGCCAATGCCCACCCACACAAACAAGTACACACACACACACACACACACACACACACACATACACACACTCTTACAGCTCCCCAAAACCTAAACCCTAAACAAACAAACAAACAAACAAAAAATAGGAGGGAAATACCTCCTATGGATTCTGGGCTGAAAGACAAATGTAGATTCTGAGGTAAACATGCAAATTTATGGATAAAACCCAAATGAACTCCATTGGCTGGAACATATGGTCACACTCAGCTGCAAGGTAGACAGTGAAATGTAGTCTTTAGACTTTAACAACATGTCTACTTAAAAATTCCGTTACCAGCTGGGCGTGGTGGCGCACGCCTTTAATCCTAGCACTTGGGAGGCAGAGGCAGGCAGATCTTTGTGAGTTCAAGGCCAGCCTGGTCTACAGAGCGAATTCCAGGACAGCTGGGGCTCCAGGGAGACCCTGTCTCAAAAAGACCAAAAAAAAAAAATAAAAAAAAAAAAATAAATAAATAAAATAAATAAATAAATAAATAAATAAAAATTCCGTTACCAGGGAAGAAAGACAAAAAGGAAATTGAGAGAAAATAGAAATCATTTTCACATCTCCTCTCTGTCCTTGTTGTTTAGGCTTCAGCATAGAAATAAGAGTAGGGAGATCACAGGCACCAGGGAAGGCCGAGCTCCTCCAGTTCACACCACACTCATGCAAGGATGTGAAAAAGGAACTTGGAGAAGAGGGAGAGGTCATTAATAGTGTGTAACTGCTGCATTTATTTACTTTTCTTTTTTTAAGTGTGTGTGTGTGTGTTTGTGTATGTGTGTATCTAGGCCTGAGGTTGATATTGGGTATCTTCATCAATCACCCTTCACTTTGTTTTATATCTACTTTTTAAAAAGTTTACTTATTTTTATTTTATGGCAATTTTATGTGTGAGCCTGTGTGTATGTATATGCACTGTGTGTGTCAGTGCCTACACCTACACGGCAAGAGCAGAGGCCAGAAGGGGGCATATGAGCCATCTGAAGCTGGAGTTACAGGCAGTTGTGAATTGCCTGGTGTGCATGCTGGGAACTGAACTTGTGTTCTCTGGGAGAACAGTATGTGCTTTTTTTTTTAATTTTTTAAATTTTATTTTTGTATGTGTATGAATGTACTGTCTGCATGTAGGTCTGTGCACCTGTGTCGTGCAATGCCGCGGAGGTCAGAAGAGGGTCTCGGATTCCCCTGGAACTGGAGTTCTCCTGGAACTGGAGTTACAGATGGCTCTCAGCCACCATGTGGGTGCTGGGGATCGAACCCGGGACCTCTGCAAGAGCGGTCGGTGCTCTTAACCGCTAGGCCATCCGTCCAGCCCCCCAGTATGTGCTTTTAACTGTTGAACTATCTCTCCAGCCCTCACCTTGATTTTTTTTTTTTACACAGGGTCCCTGATTATTTTGCTTCAGTGAGCTTGACTGGCCAAGTAACCTTCAGAGATCTGATTGTCTCCACCCCCCCATGCTGGGATTACAAGTGCACACTGTTGTCCCCAATTATTATATGGGTGTCAGAGATCTCCACTCAGGTCTAAGTGCTAGGCAGTTAGAGAGAGTGATGAATAGAAAGAGTCTCTCTTCTTGCTGATTCTAAAACAGCACAGTGGTCACAACTATGAGTTTTTGGATTCAAATCTGAATGTAAAAGAATGTGCCAGTCACTTGAACCACCTTCATACAGGAGTGTAGTAATAACTCCCTCATTCCAAGATGATGCTGATGTTTTAAGAAGTAATAGATACCCCCTCCCAAAAAAAAGGGGCTGGGTGTGGTGGCACACGCCTTTAATCCCAGCACTCGGGAGGCAGAGGCAGGAGGATCTCTGTGAGTTCAAGGCCAGCCTGGTGTACATAGTGAGCTCCAGGCCAGCTGGGACTAAAGAGAGACCCTGTCTCAAAAAGCCCCCACCCCCAAAAAAAGAAGTAATGGATGATAAAAAATGAGTCTGTGGTTTGGTGCATTGTAAATGTCCTCTCTGCTTGTGTCTCTCTGGGATTACTAAAGCTTGTGGATCTCAAGCCATAATTCCAATAAGAGGGGCATAAACAGCAAGAACCACAGAGGTCACAATCCTTTTGATGTAGGTAGAAGTCTCAGAATTAGTCCTTTCCCTGCATTGTTCTGTTGATATATAACTCACATATACTCAAGTGCAAAGACTTGAAGTGTAGTGGATGATGTACCGTGCCACTTAGATTCCCCCTTTAGGGTGCGGGTATTCATATTTCTTGAGCTTCTATGTGTGTTCCTGCTCAAGCACTGGCCTCATAAACCAACAGGTCACTTCACCTAAGATTACACATTCTCCCACAGGGCTACTTGCATTCAGTAACTGCTGCCTGTAGAAGGTGTAGAGGCCTGATCCTTCCTGCCTTAATGGACGACAATTCTGAAGGTTCTT
This sequence comes from Rhizomys pruinosus, assembly GCA_009823505.1. NCBI lineage: Eukaryota > Metazoa > Chordata > Mammalia > Rodentia > Spalacidae > Rhizomys > Rhizomys pruinosus. Next base: position 4,801,012 of record VZQC01002907.1, read on the forward strand.
TTCAGCTTGACTATGACAACATCACCATTCCGAAGCCTGTTTTTCCCCTACTCCTACATTTGTCAGCTTTCTGTCATTGTGACAAAATACCCGAGAATAACACCTTGAAAGAAGGAAGGTTTATTTTGGCTCACAGTAGGTCTTCTAGTTTATTTTCTGTTGTTTTGATAAACTCATGGCCAAGCAACTTGGGGAAGAAAAATGTTTATTTCATCTTACACTTTACAGTCCATCATTGAAGGAAGCCAAGCCAGGAACTCAAGGTAGGAACCTGGAGGCAGAAACTGACCCAGACACCATTGAGGAACGCTGCTTACTGGCTGCTCCCCCTGCCTTGCTCCTCTGCCTTGCTCAGCTCCTTTCTTACCTGGCCGAGGCCCACCTGCCCAAGGATGGCACTGCCCGTAGTGGGCTGAGCACTCCTACATCAATTAGCAATCAAGACAGACATGGCTACAGGCCAATCTGATGGAGGAAATTCTCTCTTCCTAGGTGTGTCTAGGTCTGTGTCATATTGCCAAAAACTGACCAGCATAGTTGGTATTAGTTACTTTTATTTTGTTTCCATCAAACAGCTCTTCTTTAAGGAGGTTTATTTTGGCTCGTGGTTCCAGAGAGGTTTCAGTTCATTGTGGTGGGAAGGTTTGTCAGTAGGAGCAGTCTGTCTGTAGTGGTGGGAACATGTGGCAGCTGCATACGAGGAGCAGAGGCAGCAGACTGGAACCAGGGGTGGGAATGACCTTCGAAGGCCTGCCTTAGTGATCTTCCGCTAGCTAGGCAACTCTGTTTTTTTAATTGTTTAAATTTTTCAAAATTTTAATTTTATTTTTAATGTGTATGAGTGTATTGCCTGTATGTGTGTAAGTGCACCCATGTTGGGCAATGCCAGAGGAAGTCAGAAGCAGGCCAGGTGGTTGTTAGCTGCCACGTGGGTACTGGGGATTGAACCCAGGTCCTCTGAAAGAGCAATCTGTGCTCTTAACAGCCATCTCTCCAGCTCCCAAGTCCCTAACTCTTAAAGGCTTCTAAGCCTTTGAAATACAAGCTGAGGACCTAGGAACCTTCTTGCTTGTTCTTCCCTTGCCCTCAAGCCCACTGTATTGGTTCTTGGGCATTTCCTGGATTCTCAGGATCCAGACATCTGGCCTACCTTCTGTGATCATTTTCTTTTAAAGGCCTTATCAAATTTTGTGCGTTTTTTCTTCGATCTTTTTATAAAGCATATCTCTCATGCTAGAACCTAGAACACACTCAAGTCTACCTGTTCAGTGCAACAGCTGAAAGTTTCACTCTCAACCCTGGGATCTAGTCTTTTGTTCTACTCATCAGCTAATGTTGACATGGCACTTACAGCTTATTTATAAAGCCTTCTCATACTCATCATCTGATCATCACAATGACCTTGTGAGATAAGCAGTTCTGTGCAACATCATTTCCTGAACATCATTTCTTGTTCTCTTAAGAATTGGCATTCTCATCTGTAAACCAGGGAGGGGCTGTTATTTCTTCTTGTTTATCCAACTTCCAAAGGGAGTTGTCATCTGCAAGACTAATTTTTCAGGGACCTGAGAGGCAACAAGAGGGGCAGATGGGGGCACCTTTATATTTTATAAGAACACCTGTGTGCATTATTTTGTTGAAAGGAATCTGCGCATATACATTGTAAGCAGCCCAGTATGTAGACACTCTTAATGGTTTATTTGCTTTGAGTTAACCTTTGATCTAGATGTAATTCAAATGGCCACACAGGCATGTAAGACTTGTTGTTCTTGGTATCTATGGAACAACTGTCACACAGAGGGAGGAGGCCGTTAGGAGGAGGAAAGCACCAATACCAGGGATCTCAGAGACGAGGCTGGTCACCTCACCAGAGGCCAAGACTGGATTTTAGAATGATCGACTGGCCTTGTTTCCCCTTGTTGTTCTATCATCTTCTGGCTAAAGATAAGATGAAAGGCATGGTTTTTAGATGTTAATCTGCTCTGTCTTTTCAGACTGTCCACTTGCTGAACAAATCACATTTGAATATTCAATTCCTGTCTCTGTTCATTGGCTTCTGAAAATGACAGTACAGAGTAAACTCCAGTTTTAGGCCACTGTTAGGAAGTGGTGGATCCAGGGCTGAAGGGTGGGGAGGAGAGATACTGTAGGGTTTATTGTTTATGTAGAGGTGAGGACTGTAGGTTGGGGAGGGAGAGCTGAGGCCCACTCAGAGAGGTGGCACTGCGTGGTGGTTGTGAGCACAGTCTCTGAACAGACATACAGGAGCTTGCTTCTCTGCTTTCCCACTTAGTTATTATGTAACCTGCACCAAAACCTTTAAACTGCTAAATTTTCTGTTTACTTTAAAATAATTTTTTGGGTCTTTTTTTGAGACAGGGTCTCCCTGTAGTCCCAGCTGTCCTGGAACTCACTCTGTAGACCAGGGTGGCCTTGAATTCACAAAGATCTGCCTGCTTCTGCTTCTTAAGTGCTAGAATTAAAGGTGTATGCCACCATGCCCAGCTGATTTTTTAAATTTTATGTGTATGAGCATATTGCCTGCATGTATATAAGTGCACCTGTGTTGTGCAATGCCCATGGAGGTGAGAATAGGCTATCAGATCCCCCAGAATTGGACAGTTGTTAGATGCCATGTGGGTGCTGGGAATTCAACTGGTTTCCTCTGCAAGAGCAGCCAGTGCTCCTCATCACTGAGCCATCTCTCCAGCCCCAAGTTTCTGTTTTCTTAGCTATCAAATGTGGGCAATGGTTATCAGTCTAAGGCTGTTGTGATGGTAAAATAAAGGACATGTGCTCTGTGCTGTTCCCAGTACATGGGAAAGGCTCAAGAAATAATAATTCCTAGTGTGTAGACCTCATAATCTGTTTGGCTTAGCCTAGACAATGGATTGAGTTTTTTTTAATTTTATTATTTTTTTTATTTATTTCGTATGCGTATGAATGTACTGTCTGCATGCAAGTCTGTGCACCCGTGTCGTGCAATGCCGTGGAGGTCGGAAGAGGGTGTGGGATTCCCCTGGAACTGGAGTTCTCCTGGAATTGGAGTTTCAGACGGTTCTCAGCTGCCATGTGGGTGCTGGGGATCGAACCCAGGTCCTGAGTCTTTTAAGAAAAATTTTTATGTGTGTGTGTGTGTGTGTGTGTGTGTGTACCTGCTTGTTTATCCGTGTACTGTTTGCATTCTTATGTATCATGTGCCTGCATGTGCCCACGGAACCCAGAAGAGGGCATTGGACCCTGGAGCTGGAGTTCCTGGTGGTTGTAATCTCCCCATGTGGGTGCTGAGAATTGATCTCTGGTCTTCTGCAAGAGCAAGTGCTCTTAACTACTGAACCATTTCCTTAGCTCCAGAAGTTTGAGTTTTAAAACTTGAAACCTGGGGGTGGGGAAAAAGACTTAAAGTGATAGAACTATAACTTAGCATTCATTTAGTGTGAGTTACAAGGGTTTGGGAGTATCTGGTGTGTTTTGAATGTGGGGTGGGGGGAACAGATAAGGGCTCAACTTGATTATTAAAGGCACTAAGAAAAAGCAAATAAACTAGGACTTCATTCTATAGGTAATGGGGAAACATGGGGGGATTTTTATTTTTATTTTATTTTTTAATTTTATTTATTTCTGTATGTGTATGAATGTACTGTCTGCATGCAAGTTTGTGCACCTGTGTCGTGCAATGCCGCGGAGGTCAGAAGAGGGTGTCGGATTCCCCTGGAACTGGAGTTCTCCTGGAATTGGAGTTTCAGACTGTTCTCGGCCGCCATGTAGGTGCTGGGGTTCGAACCCGGGTCCTCTGTAAGAGTGGTCGGTGCTCTTAACCGCTAGGCCATCTCTCCAGCCCCATGGGGGGATTTTTAAATAAGACAAGGACATACTGATATTTAGGTTACAGAAAACATGCAATATGTGGGTAGAAGGGGTAGGGTTGGGGGACAGGACTATAGGTTGACATAAGGAGCAGCCTGACCAGGAACACTTCTGGGGGCTTTCATCTTGAGCAAAATGGTGTCACAATCCTTGATCCCTAGATTTGCAAAGCTGTCCTGATCTTCCAGTTCCTCATCCTTGAACATCAGTATCTGATTCTTTTTGTAAAGGCCTCCAGCTTCTTCAATTTCCTCTTTCAGGACATGGATGGTATTGTCAGGGTGGATAGCAAAAGGCTTGCTCTGGCCACTGGGATATTTCACGAAGACCTGGATCTCATCATTGAAGGTCTCCAGCACCTGGATGGTAACCTTAGAGAAAATTCCATAATCTGCTAGGGTCTTCTGGCTGCTGAGCAGTTGCCTATCCCCATTGGGCTCCTGGAAGGAGATGCGCTGCTCCCCGTAGAGATCATTTGTCCTTTTGATATCCGCCTTCATCTTCTTAATGGAGCTGTAGGGGTTTGCCCAGAGCCTCCAGGTTTCTTTCCCTGCCTGTTTCACTGTTACCTGGACGTCCCTTGCTCTCTGAAAGAGAGGAACAAATAAAGGCACCTGCATTAATAGCTATCTGTTGTCTCTAAAACCTCTCCCTTTTAGCTCCTGATATAATTTCTCATCTATGGAGACAAATTCAAAGGGAAATGCTGTTAGTAATTATGTGGTAATTATGAGACTGTCCCAAGCACAGGAAGCAATTTGGTCATCCTAGGGTTACAGAACTACTGAATCACAGTCTTCCTCGACTCATTAGAACTAGAGCAACAACTGTCAGGTTCTTCACTTGTCACAGGCAAATGAGAGTGCACTGTTTCTGGAAGCCTGGGGACTGGGGTGAAATGATCCAATGTTGGTCTGGATCTAGGGTGTATATTGAAGGTTAATCAGTATTAAAGCATTAAGTCTGGGGGCTGGAGAGATAGCCTAGCAGTTAAGAGCACCGACTGCTCTTGCAGAGGACCCAGGTTCGATCCCCAGCACCCACATGGTGGCTAAGAACCGTCTGTAACTCCAATTCCAGGAGAACTCCAGTTCCAGGGGGAATCTGAGACCCTCTTCTGACCTCCACGGCATCGCATGACACGGGTGCCCAAACCTACACGCAGATAGTACACTCATACACATACAAAAACAAATAAAATAAAAAGGCTAGTCACTTAAAAAAAATAAAGCATTAAGTCTGAACATATCCTAAAAAATCTGCCACAGGGTACTAGTTTTATAAATTAAAATACTTCCATTCATTAAATTCTGGCAGAGTTTCTTGGATCCAGGATGGTTTTACTCTTCTATTTGTTTAGCATAGTCTTAGCACAGCTCACCTGACTGGTGTAACTAACATTACCTGTGTCATACTCTAAAGTGTCCTGATTTGAGCCGGGCGTGGTGGCACACACATTTAATCCTAGCACTTGGGAGGCAGAGGCAGGCAGATCTTTGTGAGTTCAAGGCCAGCCTCGTCTACAGAGTGAGTTCCAGGACAGATGGAACTACAGGGAGACCCTGTCTCGAAAAGACCCAAAAAAAAAAAAAAGTGTCCTGATTTGGACTTCATGCTATATGGTTATGCTTATTAGGTTTGTATGTGTGGCTATGGAATTATCTGTTAGATACTTTGGTAATGGAACAACCCACTGAATAATAACTTAAGTAAGAAAATGCATTGAGACACAGGCATGTACTTTAGTGTATAGGGGATATTTACAGAAGAAGAGGCAAATAGTTGATAAGTGGTTGTTGGGGAGGTATTTCTGAGGACTTGGGGTTGACATGGAGGGAGACTGAGTTTTCCAATGGTTTTCTTTGCTTTTTTTCATCCTTTCTTGCCTCCCAGAAGCCCCCTGATATTCAGGGTGTTTCAGCTAATAGGAGATGATGGCTGGATGTCAGGGCCTTGTGATGTCCCAACTGTCTGCTTGCTTCACTTGTGGGATTTGCCTCTGGGGCCAGACTCTGAATTTCTATGCAGAGTGAGAAAAGTGGAACGAGTGAAAGAATTGCTCTGGGGGTAGCAGATTGGAGAAATCAGCTCTCTTGAGGGCCCCTTGGTCCAGTTCTTGTGTCTGGCCATTGGATTCCTACTTAGTGTTCAGATTCAGGACAACTGTGATCCACAGGGAAAGCTATTCACAAGGAAGCAGTGCAGCTGGGTTGTTGTCTCTAGTGGAGCAGTAAGAGCCTCACTTAATAAAAAAAATCTATTGTATATATTATATTTTATTTATTATTTTTATTTTTATGTACACGAGTGTATTGTCTGCATGTATGTAAATGCATCCATGTTGTGCAAAGCCTGGTGAGGTCAGAAGAGGGCATTAGATCCCCTGGAACTGGAATAATGGATGGTTGTTAGCTGTCATGTGGGTGCTGGGACAGTACTCTTAACCACTGAGCCATCTCTGCAGTTCCGACATATATATTTTTAAGCAGCAAGAGACTGCTCTTTTGATAAACCACCAAAGGAGAAGCTTTATTCCAAAGGACATCAATGGGGTAGGTAGATGTGAGCAAATTTCTTTACTCTATCTCCGAACTGGCTATGGAGCAGGGCAGATAGCCTGCTCATCTGAGGCCGGACATTAATAGCAGAAGAGAAGAAGGGTACACCTGCGAGGCTCTGAGACCTAAATACATTACCTGTCTTGTGACCTATGTGTGCTGTGGCAAGAGCTGCAGGAGAGCTGTGTGGGGTTAACGGGAGTTCTGATTACAAGATGGAGTCATACCAGTACATTCCAGCCCTGGCTGTCGTCTTCAGTTATGCAACAGTCCTGCTGCAGGCAATAAGCAGCCTCTTTGGCCATTAGATCCCATCTTTTTCTTTTTCCTAGGTTGTTGGTGGGGTCAGCTGGGTCTAAGATAATGGGTCTGGGGAGGGGAGAGAAGAGTAGTGGATCTGTTACATTCAGGATACTGGCCTTTGACGCACATGTTTGTGGAATTACAATGCACATTCTATTGGTGAATTGTGATGTGCTGTTTAAATTTACTAAGAATAAACCTCTATAAGTGGAGTCCCTCCATTTCTGTCAAGGATATATTCCAGTGTTCTACAAGACCCCTTGTCTTGGGTCAGGCAGACACCTCACCCCTCTAATGGGGATATAGAAAAACAACATAGCCCCAAAGTAAAAACTTTGTGTCCTTAGAAGGGTAACCATTTCCAAAGGAAGTTACTACTGTTTATTCCACAATATAAAAATGCCTGCAGTGGGGACAGGGAGCCAGCACAGGCTCAGCCACGGTAAGCTTTTCCAGAGAGAAAAAGCTTATTTGGGAATTCCAGGGGACTACCTCAATGTCCCCAATTTCTGCTGGCTGTTTGTAAGACTTTTCCCCCATGTGATCCTGTCAACTTTGTTTGCTCTCAATCTGGCTGTTCCAGTTGTCTCTACTGGGTGTTGTGAGTGCCTGATTTGATGATGTTTTGCTGTCTACCTGCTGCTTCTCTCTATCTGGTACTTGCTGTTTATTCTGTTACTTCTGTTTGCTATGTACTTAATAAGTCACTTATTCATTCACAAATGAAAGTACAGCTAGCTAGCACAGATGTTCTCTAGACCATGTAGAACAGGGATCCTGCACGCCTTCATGTGGGAAGGATTCCATGCAAGCTGAAGCCTTTAGTTCAGGGTTAGAGAGACAACCTAAGCAAGCCCAACCAGAGTGCCAGAGTGACTCTCTGAGATTTTTCTTGACATATCCTTTCCTGTATTGGAAGGCATGTGTTCACATGGGAAGTCTAGAAACGCTTTAACTATGAAGGGATAAATCTGAATTTAATTATAAAGCCCTGAGAAAAGAAGAGATGAGCAACTCACAGTTACCCTGATGATGTAGCCAGCTGGAACATACCAGTCTTGAAGTTTCTTTTACCTTTGGATTTTTTTTTTTTTTGGAGAAGCCAATTAATTCCCTTTATTTATTTATTTTTTTAGACTTAAAAAATCTTATTTATTTTTGTATGTGTACAAATGTACTGTCTGCATGTAGGTTGGTGCACCCGTGTTGTGCAATGCTGCAGAGGTCAGAAGAGGGTGTGGAGCCAAAGATGGTTCTCAGCCGCCATGTGGGTACTGGGAATCGAACCCGTGTCCTCTGCAAGAGCAGTTGGTGCTCTTCACTGCTAGGCCATCTCTCCAGCCCAATTCCCTTTATTTTCAGAAGTTGTTCCAGTTAGGGTTTCTCAACCTTAAAGTCAGAAGTAATTCGATCAATATACTCACCTTTCCCCCTTCAACTGTTGTTTGAGAAAGCCTCTGACAACCTCATTTTGGAAATCATAGTACTTCGTCCAGAATATGCAGATGTCTTTGTAATCTCTGAGGAGTTCCATCACAGCCACAAACCCTTCATCCATGTTGAAGTTATCACTTTCCTCTGTACCCATTTCCCAGGCATAGATGGTCAGGAGCTCCAGAGCATATTTTGGGGGCAACATTGCTCCTGGATATTTACGTTTCATGTACTGGAGAAACAGGGACAGCAAGAGGAGGGACAGAGAGAGAGACAGAGAACGTGAGATGACTGATGCTCCCGGGTGCTCAGGTCCCTCTCCTGCTTTAGGTAGTACAAGCTGCACTTATGGCTTAGGGCCATCAAGATTTCAACCAAAGCAAAAGTTGGGGTCTCTTTATGGACCATCTGGGCATTAATCCATACTTTGCAGCTGGAATGGAAGGATAATATTGTTTATCTAATACAGGAAATAATTGGAAAAATAAAACCAAAGCATAGAGACAAAACAAAATTGGAATAAGGTGAATGAAGAAAGGGAGCAAGTAATGTGAAATGTTTAATTCCTTCTAAATTAATTTAGAAATTTATTGCAATCTTAAAATTTTATTTATGTATTCTTCAAAAATTTCATGAATGTATACAATATATTTTGATCACATTACTTCCCAACTTTTCCCAGTGAATGTTTGGGGCAATGCTGCACTCTACTTTATGTCCTCTTCCTTCTTGCTGTCTTTTCTTTGCTCCCCACTGAGTCACTGTGTGCTGTCCTTGTCCCCAGGGGGCAGGGCTATGCGCTGGAGCATGGGCAGCCAACCAGGGGCCACAACCATGAAGAAAACGGACACTTCCTCCGCCAGCAGTCATCAACGGCCAATATCTGTCAGCTCAGGGTGGGGGCTGTGTGCTCCCCCTTCACCCTTGCTGGAATGCTGATGGGCTCGATCTTGCACAGGTCTTGTGAAGGCAGCCATAGCTGCTGTGAATTTCTCAGTGCAGTGGTGTCCAGAAGATACTATTTTGCAGCAGTCCTCCTGACTTCTGGCTTTTACAATCTTTCTACCTCCTCTTCTATAATGTCCCCTGAGCCTGTGTGTGTGTGTGTGTGTGTGTGTGTGTGTAGAAATTCCATTTGGGTGGGGCTGAGTCATTTATCCTCTGCACTTGGTCTAGTTGTGACTCTCTGTGATCACTGAAGTCTACTGCTCAAAGAAGCTTCTCTGATGAGGGGTGAGAGCTATACTAATCTGTGAGTATAAAGTTAAGTATTTAGAAGACCATTCATTTCACACTGTGTATATTTAGCAAAACAACAGTAGTAGATTCCAATTAGAATCCTGGTGGGTTTTGAATTTTTTGAGATGTAGTCTTGCTGTGTAGCCTAGGCTGGCCTGGAACTTGTGGTTTACCCCAGCCTCCCAAGTGGTGGGATTCCACATGTATACCAACATGCCTGGCTTGGTGTATACAAATATGTGTATTTGTGTTTTTTTTTTTTGTGTGTGTGTGTGTGTGTGTATGTGTGCTTACCACAGTAATGCACACACACACACACACACACACACACACACACATACACACATCATCATCATCATCACCAAGGTTGAGCCTTGTGCATGTTAGGTAACCACTCAACCACTGAGCTACATCCCTCCCCTTGTCTATTGCTACTAGTTCTATCTCCATTGTTTTATATGGTAATAGCCCACTGATTGTCTTTTTCATACTTTTCTTGGCTTTCCCTAGGCATTTAGGCCTCTATATCAATTTTAATGTAATTTTATCCTGTTAAAAAAATCATGAGGGTCTGGGGAGATGGCTCAGTGAGTAAAACAACTCTTGCTGCACAAGCACGAGGTCTTCTGCAAGAGCACTGTGTGCTCCTAATCATTGAGCCAGCTTTCCACCTACTATGTTCTTAAAGATGGCATGATTAGAGCTAGTAGGTGAATGATATATCGGTCAAAATATTTGAAGCACATAGGGGAAGTGATAGTAAATACCGAGTTTATGAGGTCTTACAGTGATAGAGAAAAGACAAATACAGTAATGGAAAATGTGCAAATTACGTGGATTGATAATGCCTCCAAATTCAATTCCAAAGGTCAAAAGCAGACGTGTTTGTTTGAAGGGCAGAAGGAAAATACCATGTAACGCGTGCTCCCCTAATCAGTCAGCTGCACGACCACAGAAAAGGAGTGAAAGGGAAGTCACTGCAGTGTTATCAGTCTATCTGGGGGATTTCGCCATTTTAACTTTTTGTATGAAGTTTTTGGCATTGTTTCAATTTTCATGAGTCCGTTGTAGTATTCAGGAGGCTCCAAGCAGGCCACAAACATCATCGACCAACAGTAATGCCTTGCCCTAGTATTGTCCAGGGCTCTGGAGAGCACAAGTGACTTCCAGTTACTCTGTTTCATTCACTGTTTACCTGTCTCTCCTCTTTCACAGATTCATACCCCCCCCCCCAACCTTCTGCATGCCAGGCAAGCACTCTGCCAGTGAGCTACATCCCAGCTCCAGTTTTTTCCTCTTTAAAAACTTCTGGAAAAAACCCCCCAAAAACAAAAAAAATTCTGGGCTGCGCCCAGCCTCCTTTCCCTCTTATGCCTCCATCTCCCAGCCCAGCCCCCAGCCCTCACCTGCAGGTACCAGAACTTCACCAGCCTCAGGAGGTTCTTCAGTTTAACAGGACGTCTTTTCACAAAATGTCTCTGTAACTCTGTGAAGCTTGGGGAAAACTCCCCAGCCCAGCCTCTGCTCCTTATTAAATCTTCATAGATTTCTGGTGATGGTTTAGAGTCTGGGCGAAATGATCCTGGGAGGAGAAAATAATCTGGTCAGGAAAATCTACTTTCTGAGGTGAGAAAGAGGGGAAGCTATCCCTCCTTCCCCTCCTCTTCCTCTTATCCCTCCTCCTTCCTTTTTCTTTTCTTTCTTGACAGCACCTATATATCCCAAGCTTCCATCAGACTTGTGATCCTCCTGCCTCAGCCCTGTGCCTGTCTCATTTTTCTCTTCTTAAGCTAAGTAGGCAGAGGTTTAGATATTTTTTTTTTTTGGCACAGTCAGAAGTCACATAGATGGCCAGGCACTGAGCTAAGCATATAGAATCCTCAGAATAGATCCATGAAGGATGTACACTGAAGTGCAGGTATAGGAAATTGCCATTTTTGGAAATCAAATATGGGCAAATATTGTGAGTTTCCTACTTAACACATCTCACATAACAAGTTAGTATGCTTAATTCAGGGGTGCCGAGCTGCTGGACCAAGGTTATGCCAGTTGTGAATTCAAACCTATGAGATCCTGTTTTAAAGATGACTCACATCTACTTTTGTATGACTCCAAGGACCTGAAATGCTGCTTGACCTGGTATTCTCCAGAGGGCTGGAGAGGAATCTCCTTTTTGGGTTGGCTAGGAATTCATTTTCAAGGAGGAACCATTTTCCCAACCCAACACTGTGTGACGGGAAATCCTGCCTTTATGGAAGGACTTAGGTAGGTCTTCAAAGTATATCTCCAGTCTCACATCTCTACAAGAGCAAACTCCATTGACTTATATTTTCTCCAACAATCCCCACGTGGAAGAGACCCCAGTATCATTTCTCTAGACCTGACCCACCAATGCATTTACCTAAAGCGTCATAAGCCGGAAGCACATCTACCCGAATAATGTTATCTTCCTTCCTGCACTGGACCTCTAAGGTTAGGGAGCGAGGGTTCCTGATCTTCCTTCTGTGTTCAACCACAGTGATGTTGTAGGCCAGGCTTTTGCTACAGTGGACCAGTTTCTCCTCAATGAAATTGATGATGGATCTTCGGCACTCTGTCTGTTCTGTGAAGCTGGAGAAGCAGCTCAGGAACACAACCAAGTCCTGGTCAGATTTGTGGTTCATCGTTGTCCCCTTTCCTGAAGAACCTCCCTGTGAAGGGTGACAGTGCTAGATTTACCTCTGCTGAGATGTGGTGCTTTGAGATGGGGAGTTAAGTTAGAGATGCTCACGGTAAGCTCTTTACACATCCCCTGAAAAGAGCCCTTGCTCTCCATCAAACATGGAGGCCTTTGCTGTGGGCATTACAGGTTCAGCAACCTTAGATCAAAACTCTGGAATCCAAAATGATCCAAAATCCCAAACTTTTTGAGTGTCAATATGATGCCACAGTGGAAAATTCTACACTGGCTTTCATGTGAGGGGTGTAATCAAAACACAAGTACAGGGGACAGGAGAGATGGCTCAGCAGTTAGGAGCACTGGCTGTTCTCCCAGAGGACTGGGGTTCAATTTCCAGCACCCACATAATGGCAGCTAAAATACAGCTCTAACTCCAGTTCGGGGAGGGGAATTCTGACACCATCTTCTGGTCTCTGCAGGCACTGCACACACATTGTGCACTTACATACATGCAGGTAAAACATCCATACATATAAAATAAAAATAAAATAAAATTTAAAAACACAGATGCACTAAGATATCACATAAATTACCTTTAGATTACATGTGCATAAGGTACCTGTGAAATGTAAAGGAATTTCGGGGCTGGAAAGAAAGCCTAGTGGTTAAGAGCACTGACTGCTCTTGCAGAGGACCCGGGTTCGATCCCCAGCACCCACATAGCGGCTAAGAACCATCTGTAACTACAATTCCAGGAGAACTCCAGTTCCAGGGGAATCCGAGACCCTCTTCTGACCTCTGCAGCATTGCAGGACACGGGTGCACAGACCTGCATGCAGACAGTACACTCATACACATACAAAAATAAATAAAAATTAAAAAAAGAAATGTAAAGGAATTTCATGTTTACATATAGAGCCCATCCTCAAGACATGCAAATATTCTAAAATCTGGAAAAAATCCATCATCTAAAACACTCCTGTTATTAGAAATTTTGGGTGAGCGCCGCTCAGTCTGTACTATATCTTTTCATCAATGTAGAAAACTCAATACCTGGTAAAGAATTCAAAGGACATAAATGAACTGTAAAGGCTGGGGTGTAGCTCAGTTGGTAGAGTGTTTGCCTTGAACTCACCAAGTAGCCAAGAAGGACCTTGAACTTCTGGTGCTTCTGCCTCTACCTCTGAAGTGTTGGGATTATAGGTATGTGCACTGTACCCAGATTATGGGGTGCTAAAGACTAAACAAGGGCTTTATTCATGTTAGGCAAACACTCTACCAACTGAGCTGCACGCCTAGCCCCTAGTGCTGTGACATTTTACTATGTGTGTAGAATCACCGTGATCATGGGTTTGGAACTATACTGTTACTACAAAGATCTTCCCTGGAAGATTCATTATTAATTTATTCATTCATTTATTTTAAACAGATTTATTTTAATTTAAATTATATGTATCTCTGTGTGTAGCCTGTATGTTTGTGCATGTGAATACAACTCTTGGGATGTCAAAAGAGGGCATGGAATCCCCTGGAGCTAGAAATATAGGCAGTTGTGAGCTGTCTTATGTGGGTGCTGGGAACTGAACTCACGTCCTCTGCAAGAGCAGTACGAACGCCTAACTGCTGAGCCATTTCTTTTTTTTAATATATATATATTTTTTAATTTCTTTATGTGTATGAATGTACTGTGTGCATGCAGGTTTGCGCACCCGTGTCGTGCAATGCCGCGGAGGTCAGAAGAGGGTGTCGGATTCCCCTGGAACTGGAGTTCTCCTAGAATTGGAGTTTCAGACGGTTCTAGGCCACCCATGTGGGTGCTGGGGATCGAACCCGGGTCTTCTGTAAGAGCGGTCGGCACTCTTAACTGCTAGGCCATCTCTCCAGCCCACTGCTGAGCCATTTCTACATCCTTATTTTTCATTAAAAATTTTTACTTTACTTATTTTTTATTAATAATTTTATTGACTTTTTGTGTATTTCTCACATAACTTCTCGATCTGTCTTCATCACCTTTGTACCCCCCTCTGCACTGGCACTCTCCCATAGCCTCCCCCACCCCTGGAGTTCACACATTCTGTCATTTATGTTAGGGTTTATTGTACCAAATTATTTTCCCCAGCCATTCCTTAATGCTAGTTCATCCTCTGAGCTCTAGTCAGCCTATCCAGAGTCCCTCTCTTAAAGAAGGCCAGTTCTTCCTCATCTAACCGTAATCATCTGCCAATATTTCTTTAGCCAAGATTGGGCTCTGATACCCATTTCTGCAGTTCCATGCTGGGTTTTTGTCTGGTGAAGCTTGGATGGGTCTTGTGCATGCTGATGTCAATGCTGTAGGTTCATATGAGCAGGGTCCCAGGAGCTTGTAGGCTTCATTTCCATATGATCTAGAACGGTATGATCTTTCTGCCCTGTCTTCTGAAATGTTTCCTGAGCCCACACTCTGTGGACTCTTAATCTCCACGGTTTGGTCATTCAAGCCCTTTTGAGTTCCTGGCCCCCTGTTGCATGGGGAGCTTCCGTAAGGAGAGTTAAGAGGTTAATTAATATCCTCTTGGCTCCTTGTTCTATGTTGTGTGAACCTGAGGTATAGAGGTTGCATTGTAGATGTGTTGCTTAGGGATGAGCAATTCACAGACAATGAATGTGTGTGTCCAGTTGTGGGACTCTGTACTATTCTTCATTTGGTGCAAAAGAAACTTCTTTATTTAGTGGTGTGTGGGATATTTGTCTATAAATATAAGGATACATACTTTGCAGTTAGTACAATGTAAAAGTTACCTTAGCCTAAGGATGTGTTCAACATGCTGTGTAATCCCAGCACTTGGGAGGCAGAGGCAGGTGGATCTTGTGAGTTCAAGGCCAGCCTGGTCTACATAGTATAGAGTTCCAGAGCCAGCTGGGCTACAGAAGACCCTGTCTCATAAAGGACAAAAAAAAAAAAAAAAAAAAAAAAGATGTTACCTTTGCCTAGGAATGTGACAACTTTGGGAATTTCTCCAAGATCTATGACCTCTCCAGCTGTGTGCATCTGGCTATGTTTATAATACCACACATGAGTTTCTTCACACTGAGTGGGCTTTTAGGCCAATTAGTTAGCCATTGATTGCCCCCAAGATAAAAGTGCCACTAGTACACCAATGTCATATGCTGTGCTGGACATTGATGTGGGTATTTGGTTTTAATGCTGGTGTTGGATCACTGATTGCTGTTCTCCCTTAGTAGCTTGCATAGTGCTCTCCAAAGCTGTGAGAGCTGCCTTCAGAGGAGGTGGCTTCCTGGTCACCTCCAGCTCCATTGCTCCAATTGTGGTCTCCAAGACATCTCCTGTCTTTAGTAATAGGGTCTTACCTTCAGGTTCCGAGAACAATCAGGGCTGTGGCAATAGCTTGTGTAATTTTGGGAGTCTCTTGGACTACCCTGGCCAATGACTCAAGGGAATGTTTCTCTTGTGTGGTACTGTTTCTTGTTATGTAGCCTTCAGCTTTGTACATGGACTCATGTAGAGATATGGTATGTGCAATTTGCCAATAGATTGTTAGACTAATATGATTCTCTCAGTTTTTTTTTTACACCGTGTAGACATTATTAAATTTTTACTTTATTTTTAATTAAAATTTTTTTTTGATTCTTTTGGTCTTTTTGAGACAGGGTCTCCCTATAGCCCCAGCTGGCCTGGAACTAGCTAAATAGACCAGGCTGGCCTTGATCTCACAGAGATTCACCTGACTCTGCCTTCCAAGTTCTGGGATTAATGGTGTGTGCCACCTGGCTTCTATTTTTTATTAAAATTATTACTATTATTATTATTATTATTACTACTGCTGCTGCTATTATTTTGTGTGTGCACATCACAGGAGGACAACTTTCAGGAGCTGATTCTCTCCTTATATACTATGGTTTCTGGGGATGGAAGTTAGGTCATCAGGTTGCAGGGTAAGTGCCTTTACCCTCTGAGCCCCAGTTCCTTTAAAATCACACACATTTCTCTCCCCTTCCCTGCCAAACTGGAAAACACTAATCTGACTTCTGTCAGTCTTGCTATCATAAGAATGTTATATGCAGCTGTCCCTTGATTTCCTTGAGATTGGTTCCAGGACCCTCTCAGATATGGAAATCCAAGAACGTTCATGCTGTTACTGAGGATATCTAAAGAGCAATCATTTTAGAGATCAGGGAGATCAGCAGCTTGTTATTAGTTTCTCACCGGCTTTACTGGATAATACCTGTTCTGTGGGTTAGGACAGCCACTGCCTATGTTTCTGTTCAGGGACTGAAAGGCCTCTCTTGCTGAAAAGCCCTGTAGTATAAAAAAGACTTGCTTTCTCTGCCTTCATACTTTGTCTCTTTTGCTGTGTTAGTCCTTGAGTCAAAGTTGACTCTGTTTTGTATGTAGACATCCTGAACAACTGGAAAATGTTTCACCCAAAACTATAATACCAGGTTCACTTTCTCCAGGCTTTGCCTCCTCTCTCTTCAAGGCTAAAGATACCTACTCATTACCAGGAGCAGAAACACCAGACCGTGAAAAGAGTAACAGGAGCGGCACCTGAACTCTTGGGAGATCCCGCCTGTTCTCAGAGGGACATGGATATTCCCTCCTTATCAGCCTGCTTCTCACTGCCACATCCTTGTCTGTATAATCTCACAGTTCCTTGAGGTTCGAGAAAGTGAGGTTTGTGAATAAAGTTCCCTCTTCCTGACAAATGGCCAATAAATATTTTAGAAAGTGTTCAAATTTTTGGCTGTCAAGTAAATTAAAACTATTTTGAAATTCTCACTCCAATTAGAGCAGCTATTTACTAAGAAAACAAATGGCAGGATGTAAGGAAAGAAGAACCCAGAACCTATATTCACTACTTGTGGGAGTATGAACAGGTGCAGCTACCATGGAGATGAGCACACAGGTGTAATGCTCAGAAAACCTCCATTTTGAACAGAGAAACTATTTATTTTATTCTTAGCTCAAGGTTGCATGGCAAACTCCAGGCAGCCCGGATCACCTCCCCTTTCCTTACTGCCCAGCTGCATGTTCAAACCTTTAAACATAGATGTAATTAATTGCTGTTTTTTTTTTTTTTTTTTTCTCCTGTAAACTTTGTTTATCTTGCTTAAAAGGCCCATTTCTAAGTGGGCAAAAGTGCAAGGCATTGGAATCCCCTTTAAAAGATACCCCCCCCACTTACTCTGGGCTGCAGTCACATTGTCAAGACAGTATGCCAAGCAGATGGTCATAACTGGGCACCAAGACCATTGCCAGCAGCTCTGTTTTCTTTTTAACAAATTTGACTGATTTACATTTGATTTGGCTCTGAGGGTCTTTCCTGGTATTTTTACACCGGCAATGCAGGCATCTCAAAAAACTGACAAAGAACTAGCATATGGCCCAGGTGAACTCCTACCGGGAACATTCCCAAGGGATCTTTTTTGTTGTTCTTTTCACAATAGCAAGGGAATGGAATCACTGTAGATGCTCATCAACAGATGTATGGATAATGAAAACGTGGTACATATACATTATGGAATTTTATTTAGCTGAGAAGAAAAATGTAATTATGGAATTTGAGGAGTGAGGAGATTGCTTATAGTTAAGAGAACTTCTGCTCTTCCAGGAGACCCAAGTTTGGTCTCCAGTACCTACATTTGGGCAGTTTATAACTGCCTGTAACTCCAGGGGATCAGGTAACCTCTTCTGGCCTCTGTGCACCTATACACATAAATAAATTTAAAAAAAAATTATGAACTTTGTAGGGAAATGTATGGATCTGTAAATTATACTAATGAAGCAAATCAGACTCAGAATCTCAAAATGATAAATGCTGCATGTTCTCTCTCAAGTACAGAGCTTAGCTTTGTGTGTGTGTGTGTGTGTGTGTGTGTGTGTGTGTGTGCGCGTGCGTGTGTGTGTGTGTGTGTGTGTGTGTGTGTGTGTGTGTGTGTTGGTGGTGGTGGTGTGTGGGAAGGCCCAGCCCACTGTGGGTGGTGTCATTCCTGGGCAGGTGGTCCTGTGTTGTATAAGAAATCAGGCTAGGGCTGGAGAGATGGCCTAGCAGTTAAGAGTACCAACTGCTCTTGCAGAATACCCAGGTTTGATCCCCAGCACCCACATGGCGGCTGAGAACTGTCTTTAACTCCAGTTTCAGGGGAATCTGATGCCCTCTTCTGACCTCCGTGGCATTGCATGACATGGGTGCACAAACCTACAAGAAGACAGTACACTCATACACATAAATAATAAATAAAATAAAATAATGAAAGCAGGCTGAGCACAGGCCAGAGGAGCAAGCCAGTAAGCAGTGTTCTACCGTGGTCTGTGCTTCAGTTTCCTTTCTCCAAGTTCCTGTTTTGAGCTTTTGTCCTGGCTTCTCTTGATGATTGCTTCCAGCCTGAAGATGTAATAAACCCTTTCCTTCCCAAGTTGTTTTATCATGGCAACAGAAACCAAAGTGCAACAATCGCGAAGCTGGAAAACAGAGCATAAATGGGGGGGCAAAAGAACGCTGGTAGCAGAATGGGGGTCAAAGGTGCCAAGCGAGGGGGGGGAGGGGAGAAGACAGGGAGGAGGATCAACAGAGAAAATTTATGTTTGTTTTTCTTTCCTTTCTTTTCTTTTTTTTTCAGACAGGGTCTCTTGTAGTCCAGGCTGCCCTAAACCTTATTGTGCATTGTAAGGATGATCCTGAACTTTTTAAAATTAAAAATATTTTATTTATTATTTCATGTGTCTGAGTATATTGCTTGCATGTATGTAAGTGCACTCGTGTCATACAATGCCTGTGGAGATCGGAAGAGGGTGACAGATCTCCTGGACCTGGAGTGACAGACAGTTGTTAGCCACCATGTAGGTTCTGGGTGCAAGAGCAACCAGGCTCTCAACTGCTGAGCCATCTCTTCAGCCCTGACCCTGAACTTTTGATCCTCCTGCTTCTACTTGCCAAGCAAGTAGGTGTACACAGCTACACTTGGTTATGTGGTACTGGGGCTGAAACTCAGGGCCTCATACATACTAGGCAAAGACTATTCCAACTGCTGAGCTACATCTCCAGTTCCAAACAAATTGTGTTTGAAAAATGCTGTAATGAAACTTAGTATTTTGTATACTAATGTAAAAAACCACCTGTGGGGCTGCTGATGCCATGGTTGGACAAGCTGAAGAGGGCATGTGTGTGGGACTGATGGTCCCATGGCTAAACACAAGGTTGCAGAGCTGCTACCTCCCATGATCAAATGAGCTGAAGAGCCAGCTGTAGGGTTGATGGTTCCACCACCAAGTACGTGTGCAGTAACAGCCCAGGGATCATGTCAGGTAATGCAAATCCGTGAAATCCATTTATTTCTACACAGCCAGTAGCTTAAATAGGTCTGGGACAGGCAGCCCCTACATTGTGCGACATCACCTCCCAGTGGCCAATCCTAGACCTCCAGACCATCCCAGCTCGTGGGGTATATTTGGAAAAGGGGCCATGCTGACAGGTAAGCTGACTGAGTGCTAGCGGAAACAGGACGTGCCCTGTATCTTTTGTTCTGCCTAGTGTGCTAAGCAGATGGTAGCCTACATATGCTGACAGGTAAGCTGACTGAGCACTAACGGAAACAGGGTATGCCCTGTATCTTTTGCTCTGCCTAGTGTGCTAAGCAGATGGTAGCCTGCATATGCTCAAGATATGTCTGAGTCCAGGACTGTTGTCCCACAACCACCAAAATGAAAACACACATTCTTCTCTGCCACACCCTCTCCACCCTCCCTCCATCTTTTTTTTCTTTTTACAGACAGGGTCTCACTATACAGCTAAGACCGGCTGGGAGCTTGCTATGTACTCCGGCTGGCCTTGAACTTGTTCTGTAGTTCAGGACAGGCTTGAATTGGTGATCCCCCTGCCTCAGCTTTTTGAGTGCTAGGGTTACATGCTGTGCCACTGCGTCCAGCTCTGGATTTCCTTGGTTGGTTGGTTTCAGGTCCTGGAAGCAAAGATGCTGACAAAGCTGAAGAGCAGAACAGCAAGGCCAGAGGTGTGGAGGAGTCAGAATACAGAAGGAAGGATGAAGTCAGAATACAGAAGGATGAAGTCAGACTACAGAAGGATGAAGTCACAATACAGAAGGATGAAGTCAGAATACAGAAGGATGAAGTCAGACTACAGAAGGATGAAGTCACAATACAGAAGGATGAAGTCACAATACAAAAGGATGAAGTCAGACTACAGAAGGATGAAGTCACAATACAGAAGGATGAAGTCACAATACAGAAGGATGAACTCAGAATACAGAAGGATGAAGTCAGACTACAGAAGGATGAAGTCACAATACAGAAGGATGAAGTCAGACTACAGAAGGATGAAGTCACAATACAGAAGGATGAAGTCAGACTACAGAAGGATGAACTCACAATACAGAAGGATAAAGTCACAATAC
This sequence comes from Rhizomys pruinosus, assembly GCA_009823505.1. Taxonomy (NCBI): domain Eukaryota; kingdom Metazoa; phylum Chordata; class Mammalia; order Rodentia; family Spalacidae; genus Rhizomys; species Rhizomys pruinosus. The sequence continues at coordinate 4,821,481 of VZQC01002907.1, forward strand.
AGGAGGATGAACTCAGAATACAGAAGGATGAAGTTGGATCTTTTAAAGCAATTGCAGGAGCTTGAATTTCTGTTTGGAATTCAGGGTTTCCGGATAACTGTCTTTAATCTTTGGTTTCGGCTCTTAGTTTTGATTTTTCAAAGCTGAATATCCTTTCTTTCTGGGCTTACCTCTGCACATTGCCTAGAAGTCCCAGATAGGGTCTGATTTGCTTAAATTAATGTAAGATGTCTTTCATTCTAGCTAAATGAACAAACTCTAGAATTCTGACCCACACAATCTTGACTGAAGATATGTTTTTTTGTTTTGTTTTGGTCTGTTTTGAGACAGGGTCTCTCTGTAGCTCCAGCTGTCCTGGAACTCACTATGGAGATCTGGCTGGCCTTGAACTCACAAAGATCCGCCTGCCTCTGCCTCCCAAGTGCTAGGATTAAAGGCGTGTGCCACCATGCCCGGCTTTTGTTTTGTTTTGTTTTTACGCTGGTGGCTGACACTCAACTGAGGAGAAGTGTGGCCGAAGATGTTTTAAGTTAGTACTTTCCCAGGAGAAACAATGCTATATAAATAGATGCTGAATTACATGGTCAGCCCTTCAAATACTATCGGATTTACCAAGTACTCTTTGATAGGTGGTTTCTGACATGGGCACCAGTACTAATTTAGGACAACAATACAGGTTTCCTTAGACTTTGGAGGTAAAGGGGTATTTTATTTTTCTATTATTTTTGTCTTTTCGAGACAGGGTCTCCCTGTAGCCCCAGCTGTTCTAGAACTCACTCTGTAGACCAGGCTGGCCTTGAACTCACAAAGATCCACCTGATTCTGCCTCCCAAGTGCTAGGATTAAAGGCATGTGCCACCATGCCCGGCCAAGGGGTATTTCTTAAACAAGAATCAAAAGACATGGGGGCCTGGAGGAATGGCACAGTGGTTCAGAACACTGGCTGCCCTTGCAGAGGACCTGGGTTCAGTTCACAACACCCACATGGGAGTAACAACTATTTGTAAATCCAGTTCTAGAAGACTCCAGTGTCCTCTTCTGACCTCAGTGAGCACTGCACAACACAGGTGCACTTACATACAGGTAGGCAATATATTCATACACATAAAATAGAAAAATTAAAAATAATCAAAAGACAAATTTTATAGAGACCTACCATCCATATTTCATTCATAGAGCTGAAGTCCAAATTACCTACCACCTTCATCCTTCAGCTTTGTAGAATAATTCACTACACAGATGTGTTTCCATGTTTGTCCCATTTATTGCTCCTTAGAAACCCAGCTAAAAAGGAGGAGACAGACTCAGAGGGATGATGTGGACTGTCCCCCAAGTCACAGAATCCCAATGGGCAGAGGTAGGATTTGAACCCAGGACCCCACATGCTCACCTTCACCACCTTAAGCACCTTGACTTCTTGGTCCAGAACCAGCTCATCTTGGAAACACCGTTCCTGAAGGAATCTCTCAATTCTCTGCCGGGCATCCCGCCCCTCCTCTTTCCAGTCCTCCTGGGGCTGAAGGAGTTCCAGGAAGGCATTTAGCTTGTCCCCAGGGGTCCTATACAGGTCAAGGAAGAGCTCCATCTCTGCGGGACCTGCCTGCTCCTCGGAATAAATCCTGGATGCTTCTTACTGGGGAAAGCTTCCAGCCCTCTCCAGATAAATAACACTGGGAAAGGACCCACCGTGGGCTGGGGAGGGACTTCTCTGCTTCCAGGGAAGAGAATGGCTGGATGACTTTTGACAGCTCCACTCCTCCCTCCCAAACTGCTTTAAGCTGAGCAGCCTGCTTTGCGGCCAGATTGGAAATTGAAACCCAGTTTTCCTAGGAATTGAAACCGAAACTTTAGGCTGATCCAGTTTCCTTTTTCTGAGCTGTAAGAAACAATGACCAGGCGATGGCGCCAAGTCTTCCCACAGGCTCTTTTAGAGCTCACTATTCCAGAAACAGACAAATTCGTTTCTGTCTTTCCACAGATCAGAATTTAATGCACAACAGTAACTTCACAAGATTCAGGAGTTTCAATGGCAGCAATTTTTCAGATAATCCTGTTTTCCTTGGGATATCTAGATTAAGTGAGTGCAGATTCTTTTATTGCAGTCTTAATTACTAATATTAATTCTAATAGCACACGGCACACAGCACACAGTAAATGTGCCTCAGTATCTATGTATCTAAATGCGATGTACGGGTTACAGAATGATTACAAGCTGAAGAGGCTGTGGCAGAGTTCAAAACATTCCAGAAGTGGCCAAGGCAAAGTCTATACTGCTAAGACAACTGACCAGAGCCCTGCCAGGAGGGGGCTGCTGCAAGAGCTGCTGGAAGCAGGGTGTGAGAGCAAAGCTGTTCCAGATTTGAAATGAAAGGCTGAACTTGCATTTGAGAGCAGGGAATAATAGGGTCAGGCCCAGGTCCAGGCAGGTGAAAAGATAGGCAGGGAGTTAAGAAGTGGGGAGGACCAAGCTGACCTGAAGTTCCCGGGATAGTGGGGAATCCTCTGCCGGTTAGTCCTGGATGCCCACACCAAGTATTAGATGATGCCATGTCATTGCAGTGTTAGGGTTCCATCAGGTTCTGGGTCCAGGTGAAGGAGTTATACACGTTCCTCAGTCTGGTGTATCTGATAAGTTCTTGGGCCTCCTTTCCCTGACACGGTGTTAAAATATGTCGATATGCCCCAACTGACTAAATTTATCCTGTTAAATTTGCAGAGTGGCTGCTTCTCTCACTCTGTTACTCCCTGCTTCTCTAAGCCAAGGAATAAGCTTTTTGTTAGTCTGTGTTGAATGGGTGGTGCCTGGGAAGATGGTAAGTTTCTGGATGGACCCAGGGGGTGTAGTTATCCTTGTTCTTCAAAATGTAGTTGAAAACTGCTTGTGAAATGGAGCCTCTAAGGGCAAGGCACAGCCCGAAAACCAGAGGCTGGAGTAACAGGGTGAGACACAGCCTGAAAACCAGAGGATGGAGTAACACGGTGAGACACAGCCTGAAAACCAGAGGATGGAGTAACACGGTGAGACACAGCCTGAAAACCAGAGGACGGAGTAACACGGTGAGACACAGCCTGAAAACCAGAGGATGGAGTAACACAGTGAGACACAGCCTGAAAACCAGAGGATGGAGTAACACAGTGAGACACAGCCTGAAAACCAGAGGATGGAGTAACACAGTGAGACACAGCCTGAAAACCAGAGGATGGAGTAACACAGTGAGACACAGCCTGAAAACCAGAGGATGGAGTAACACAGTGAGACACAGCCTGAAAACCAGAGGATGGAGTAACACAGTGAGACACAGCCTGAAAACCAGAGGATGGAGTAACACAGTGAGACACAGCCTGAAAACCAGAGGATGGAGTAACACAGTGAGACACAGCCTGAAAACCAGAGGATGGAGTAACACAGTGAGACACAGCCTGAAAACCAGAGGATGGAGTAACACAGTGAGACACAGCCTGAAAACCAGAGGATGGAGTAACACAGTGAGACACAGCCTGAAAACCAGAGGATGGAGTAACACAGTGAGACACAGCCTGAAAACCAGAGGATGGAGTAACACAGTGAGACACAGCCTGAAAACCAGAGGATGGAGTAACACAGTGAGACACAGCCTGAAAACCAGAGGATGGAGTAACACAGTGAGACACAGCCTGAAAACCAGAGGATGGAGTAACACAGTGAGACACAGCCTGAAAACCAGAGGATGGAGTAACACAGTGAGACACAGCCTGAAAACCAGAGGATGGAGTAACACAGTGAGACACAGCCTGAAAACCAGAGGATGGAGTAACACAGTGAGACACAGCCTGAAAACCAGAGGATGGAGTAACACAGTGAGACACAGCCTGAAAACCAGAGGATGGAGTAACACAGTGAGACACAGCCTGAAAACCAGAGGATGGAGTAACACGGTGAGACACAGTATGAAAACCAGAGGATGGAGTAACACAGTGAGACACAGCCTGAAAACCAGAGGATGGAGTAACACAGTGAGACACAGCCTGAAATCCAGAGGATGGAGTAACACAGTGAGACACAGCCTGAAAACCAGAGGATGGAGTAACACAGTGAGACACAGCCTGAAAACCAGAGGATGGAGTAACACAGTGAGACACAGCCTCATCTCAACAGGCTCTTAGCCTGCAAGCGTCCTGGAAGCTTGGCTCCCTGGCTCATCCTGCCCGGTGAGGAGACTTGATCCACAGGAGTTGGATGATGTCTGTGCTTTGGGTCAGAGTTTGGAGTAAAGTTGGGGGTTGGCTGAGCTTGAGGGGTCCTAGGGCCTGGGCTTGCCTGAACTTTTATTTTCTTTTAAATTAATTTATTAATTAAAAATTTTCATGGGCTGGACATATGGCTCACTGGTTAGGAGCACCAACTGCTCCTGCATAGCGATTCCCAGCTCCCACCCACCATCATGGTGGTGCACGCCTTTAATCCTCACACTCAGGAGGCAGAGGCAGAGGCAGGTGGATCTCTGTGAGTTCAAGGCCAGCCTTGTCTACAGAGTGAGTTCCAGGCCAGCTGGGGCTATGGGGAGACCCTGTCTCAAAAAAAAGACAAATTTTTTTTTCATCTATTATTATTTTTATGTGTTGGAGTGCATTGCCTGCATATATGCAAGTGTAAGTATGTCATGAGTGCCCATGGAAGTCAGAAGAGGCATCAGATCCCCTGGAACTGGAGTTATAGGCAGCTGTTAGTTGCCATGTAGGTGCTGGGAATCGATCCCAGTTACGCTGCAAGAGCAGTCAGTGCCCTTAACTGCTGAGCTATCTCTCCAGCCCTTTAATTCATTAATTAGTTAAATTTAAATTAGCATACAAATTACCAGATTTTCTTATAGGCCCCTTCACGCATACTTCATTTGGGTTGATTCTTCTCCCCCTTCTACTTGTTGATTTAGCTTGATATTGACAGTTACAATGAGCTTCTATCTTCTCTTTCCTTCTTCCATTTTCTGGCTTGTGATTTAATTTTAGGACATCTCAGAAATCTCTCATTAAGGGCTTTCTCAAGGCCTTCATCTTAAAAAGCAAAGGACACTGGGGGAAGATATATTGTCTTTAAAAGAAATTATTGTTCTCTTGGGAGTGGTAATTCTGGGTCACCTAGTGAGATGCTGTAAAAAAAAAAAAAGAGGAGGCATAAGGGAAGAGAAGTAGCCCCTTGGGCCCCTACACACCACATCACCGAAGAGGACCTTCAAGGCACCCCACACCTTCAGTGATAATAGAATGACACTAGCTTGAGAAACGACCTTGTCCAATGAACCAAAGTTTTCAGAAAAAATACTAGCATCTTCAAGGAAACCTTCAAGACCAATCGACTGGTTAGAACTTCATTGATTGTGAAGAGTTCGGAATGTTGCAAGTTCAGGGCCTAATCACAATGTATTTGTGGACATCTTTAGCCCTCCAAATAACCATTCCTTGTCCACTTCTGTGTCTCACCTAACATCCTGTGACTAACAGATACAACTCTTTTGGAATGTATGACCCAAACCTTCACGTCCACCATCTAAAAGGCTGTGTCCTCAGCATCTGAGGACCAGAGCTGGGATTTCTCTCTTTTGCTGTAA
>VZQC01002907.1:4827220-4905661 GCA_009823505.1 Rhizomys pruinosus
AGGGGAATCTGAGATCCTTCCTCTTCTGACCTCCGCGGCATTGCATGACACAGGTGCACAAACTACAGGCAGACAGTATATTCATACACATACAAAACACAAAAAAAAAAAAAAAAACACACAAAAACTTCAAGGAAGGGCTGGAGAGATGGCTTTTGAAGAAGACCTGGGTTTGATCCCAAGCACACATAGAGATAACAAACTGTCAGTAACTCCAGTTCTAGGGGATCTGATGCCCTATTCTGCCCTCTGAGGGCAGTGCATGACACAGGTGCACTTACATACATGAAGGCAGTATACTCATACACATAAAAAAACAAAACCAAAAAACTTCATGAAACTGCCTCCATATTTGAATCCTAGGCTGGGGTCACTCACATCTGGCTCCAGAATAAACTATCTCTTATCTCTTATCCCCTTTTAAGTGAGAATTGGGCTTTTGCATTTTGGATAAAGTTAAGGATGGTTACTAGCCACCAAGTGGATACTTGGAACCAAACCCAGAACTTTTGCAAGAACAGCTAGTGCTTTTAACTAGTGAGCCATCTCTCTAACCCCAAAACCACACACACACACACAATCATCTCTATAGATATATATATATATTCTATATTTCATATATATATATAGTCTTTTTGAGACAGGGTCTCCCTGGAGCCCCAGCTGGCCTGGAACTCACTATGCAGACTAGGCTAGCCTCAATCTCACAGAAATCCATCTGCTTTTGCTTCCTGAGTGCTGGGATTAAAGGCATGAGCCACTATACCTGGCTTACTGCTATTTCTTAAGCTTTCTACCCTTGGGTCATTTTCTACTCCTTCTTGAATGTCAATGTTTATACATTTGCCTTCTTGATATCATAGGTCCTGTAAGCTTTCCTCTCCTCCCCTCCATTCTTCTCCTTTATCCTCTTTTTTTCCCTCCATCTTATGTGGGAAATGGAGGCCAGGGTCATTCACACACTAGGCAAGCTCTCTCCCACTGAATGTCATCCCCAGACCTTGTAAACTTTATTGCTTCTCATTCTTTTTGCTTTTTCTTCCTGTCATTGTGATTTTAAATAGTGTATATTTGAAGAGATAGTTTAGTGTTTAAGAACAATTGTTGCTCTTGTAAGGACCTGGGTTCACTTCCCAGCACCCACATGGATGCTTACAACTGCCTGTAACTCCAGTTCCAGGAGATCCCATGCCCTCTGCTGGCCAATGCTTGTACTTTCATGCACTTGGTACACATACACACATCCAGGAAAATGCACAGACATGTAAAAAAATAGCTTGTGTTTGAGTTCATCGATTCTCCTGTTGAAATTCTCTTTTTTGTTGTTCATTGTGTTTTTCAGCTGCAGGATTTCTGTTTGATTTTAAAACTTATTTCAATTTAGTTGTTAAAACTCTCTGAGAAATTTCTTGAATTGCTTCTCTGCTTTCCTGGAGTCTGTTGAAATAGCTACTTTGAATTCTTGGTCTCATTGATACCTTTCTCCAGTTGTTCAGGCTATTAGGAAGCCCATCCAAGCGTTCTCTACTTATAGTGATGTTTTATTTTAAAACTTTCTAACATCTGCTTTTGGCTCTTTCTTAGAGTTTCTATCTCCCTGCTCCCATTATCCATTCGTTCCTGCATGTTGCCTTCCTTTTTTATTAGCTCTATTAAAATATTGATCACAGTTTTGTAATTCCAGTATATCTGCCATATCAGAGCCTCTTCTTTAAAAATTTTTTTTTAATTTATTATTATTTTTTATGTGTATGAGTGTAGTGTCTGCATGTAGGTTGGTGCACCCATGTCGTGCAATGCCTCAGAGGTCAGAAGACAGTATTGGAATCCCCTGGAACTGGAGCAAAGATGGTTCTTAGCCACCATGTGGGTGCTGGGAATCGAACCTGGGTCCTCTGCAAGAGCAGTAGATGTTCTTAACCACTGAGCCATCTCTCCAGCCCCCAGAGCCTCCTTCTTAAGGCTCTCTTGTCTCCTCAAACTCTGCTGTTTTGTCATTTCACCACTTCTTCCCTTATAGCCCTCAGCATACTAACCATGGCCACGCAGTCCTTAGTTGGATATTCCCCAGTCTTGGTGTATCTTACAATGGCTCTGAGGCTTGCTCTTTTGTTTTTTTTTTTCTTCTTGAACTGCTATTTTATTTTTCTTTTAGTCATTATTGATTGAAATCTAGACATGACGTACTGGCTGAAGTAAACAGGTCTTTAAGCATGAAGATTTATTTTTGTTAGGCTAGGAGATGAGGCTGTTTAGTGCCTGTTGTAACTGTAGGCGTCCAAGGCTAGGATTTCCCCTGGTGTGTTTGTCTTTGGGTTTCCATAGGGATTTCCTCTTCACAAGGTTTGAGATTTGCAGTTCCTTCTGCTGTAACCCCTTGACAGTTTGTAGATGTGCTAGTTATGTAGCATGTGGTGGTGGGGGGGGAAGAAAATTATTTTTATTGTTTTGTTTTTTTTGGGCAGACTCTCTGTGATATAGTCTTGTTGGTCTCAAAATCTCTATCCTTCTGCCTTAGTCCTATTGAGAGCGTTGGGATTAAAGGCTGTGCCAGAATGCATGGCTGCAATGCACTCTTTAATCCTGAAATTTTTTTTTATGTTTAGTTTCTTTTAATTGTTGTCAGCAAACACTCTGACCAATACTAAATTTTGGAGGAAAGGGTTTAGTTGTTTTACATTTCCCAGATCATAGTTCATTACTTAGGGGCAGGAACCCTGAGGTAGGAACTGCTGCACAGACTAGGAGTGAACATTACTTACTGGCTTGTTCTGCTGCACATGTTCAGCCTATTTTCTTTCTTTTTTTTTTTTTTCACAAAATATTTTTCAAAGCCAATTTTTGTTGAAGCTTTGTGCATTTCATACAAAATTTCTAATAAAATCCAGACCCACTCCCCCTTCCTTGCCCCCCCCCACCAGAGCTCATGCATTTCTCCAAACATGTTTTTCATCCTTTTCTCAGTCTCTTTTAAAATTTTCGATGCAGGAGTTTACTGTTTTGAGCAGAAGTTTACTGTTTCAGTCAGTTGCAATTGGTTTTTCAGTGAGTCTGAGACCCTGCAAATCCTTTGTAGTTCTTCTTAGGTGAGACAGGATGTGTGAAGGGAGTGGGAGGTGGGCTTTTCCTTTCTGCTGAGTGAAAGTCTAGCTCAAGGTAAACTCTATTAGGACCCAATGGGGTTGATTCTGGTCATATAGCCCCTTTTACATAACTTTTTTCCTATTAAAAGGAGAATAACGTTCTCTGAGCTTCTTTATTTTTTTAAAATTTATTTACTTATTTATTTATTTATTTGTATGTGAGACAGGGGAGGTATGCATGCCACAGCTCCCACATGGAGGTCAGCGAGCATCTTTCAGGAGTCAGTTCTTGCAGTCCACCATCTCTGTCCTGTCATTTCTACTGTATCCTCTAGGCCAACTCGCCCAAGAGCTTCTGGCCAGTTCTCTGGTCTCCGTCTCCTGTCTCAGGCTGATTACAGATCACCACATCCAGCTATGTTCATGGGTTCTGGGGATCAATCTCAGATAGACTTGCGTGGCAAGCACCTTCAGCTGCTGAGCCATCTCCTTGGCCCCTGGGCTTAGTTCTTAGTAGCAAATCCCTTCTCTCTACTATGAAAACACAAAAGTGTCTTTCTTTCCTCTTCATTCTGAGCAGCTGGTTGGATTATTGAAGGTAAAATTCAAGCAATCCATTGCTATCATTTCCCTATAGTTTTGTACTCAAAGATGGGGTGTTCGAGAGGGAGGGAGAGATAACTCATTGGTTAAGAGCACTGACTGTTCTTGCAGAGGATCTGGGTTCAATTCCCAGCACCCAGGTGGCAGCTAACAACTGTCTGTAACTCTACCTCCAGGGGATCTGCACCCTCTTCTGACCTCAGCAAGCATTGTACAACACAGTGCACTTACATACACGCTGGAAATACACTCTTACACATGAACTAAAAAAAAAAAAAAGGAATGTTTGTGTTAGATTTTTGGTGAGGGATAAGGAAGGAGTCTACGGTTAAGAAAAAGAACCAGAGCCAGACCTGGGGGGGGGGCAGGCAGCAAGGGACAAAGGAGCCATCTCTTCCCAGGAGCAGACCTCTGTCATCTGCTGGGGGTGGTGGGATCATTTTATTTTACTTTGGCCTTCGTTGGTATGTGTTTGATGCTGAGACCTGGTATCTCTGCATAAGTAAAGCCTTTTGTCAAGGTAACCTCCCAGGCCCAGCAGGCTGGTACCTCAAAGTCTTCTCACAGACAGGCCAGTTTTGATAGGCCGGTTCTGAAAACTGTCTGCATGTGAGTGACTTGTCTGATAAGGCTTTAGTGAGACTAGATAGCCAGTTATAAGACAAAATGACCTAATGGTCCTTTCCAGGGGTTTTATGACTCAAAGCCTTTTTTTTTTAAATTTTTTAATTAATTTTATTTATTTCTGTATGTGTAGGAATGTACTGTCTGCATGCAAGTTTGTGCACCCGTGTCGTGCAATGCCGCGGAGGTCAGAAGAGGGTGTTGGATTCCCCTGGAACTCGAGTTCTCCTGGAATTGGAGTTTCAGACAGTTCTCGGCCGCCATGTGGGTGCTGGGGATCGAACCCGGGTCCTCTGCCAGAGTGGTCGGCGCTCTTAACCGCTAGGCCATCTCTCCAGCCCCATACTTAAAGCCTTTCTTAATGAAGCTTATGGCTCCTCTGCTATTCATAGGTCCTATCAGTTTGAAGCTTCTGTTTGATGCAGTTCTAGTGGCTGAGTTTTCATGATGGTAGACGGGGCCTTTGGTCATCCAGGAGTACTCAGGATGTCCTATGGCCCCTACAGTTGACTCCTCTCTCCTCATTTCCCCATGTGACTTGTAATGAAACTTTCATCTTACCTGCTTGTTCTCTGGAAGTCCTGTGTGAGAAAGCACGGGTTTTTCCATGAACAGTGCCTTGTCTGACCTGACCAAACTGCTTTAAAATTTCTGTGGTCCAACTGATGAAGGTGGTCAGCAGCACAACTTGAAGAATGGAAAGACTGACCACCAACATATCAACATTGTGTTTTTGATTTAAGGGATGGTGGTAGCTCACGATCAAAGGCACTTTAAGGGAGGGATAGATGGGACATTGGAACCTCCATTCATCACCAACCTCCCTGATCTGGAGCGGGCTGCATCTTCCATCATGTCCACTAGGTGGCACCTTTCTCTATGTCCAGTCAATGCGGAGATTGCAGTTTTGACTTTTTTTTTTGGCAGGGTACTGACATGAGGTTTATTTATTTGTTTGCTTGTTTATTTGTTGTTCTTTTTTTAATTTTTAAATTTATTCTTTATGTGTATGAATGTACTGTCTGCATGCAGGTCTGTGCACCCATGTCATGCAATGCCGAGGAGGTCAGAAGAGGGCGTTGTGTTCCCCTGGAACTGGAGTTAAAGATGGCTCTCAGCTGCTATGTAAGTGCTGGGGATTGAACCCAGGTCTTCTGCAAGAGCAGTCGGTGCTCTTAACCGCTAGGCCACCTCTCCAGCCCCAGTTTTGACTTTTGATATTTTGATGAGTATTATGTCAATCATTTGCATGAATATCTCACCCAGAGAGTGTGGGGCATCCAAGCACCTGGACTTAGTTCTATACTGTAAGAGAGGAAAATCTTAATTCTAGGATCTAACTTCCTGGTTTTACATAGGAGGATCCTGACTGACTGATTATATCTCTTCTCCTTTTCTGGAATAGGGATGGTAGGAGACTATATTCTAGGCAAGCAAGCAAATTATATATATATNGTTTGAATGTACTGTCTTTATGCAAGTCTGTGCACCCGTGCGTGCAATGCGGTGGAGGTCAGAAGAGGGTGTCGGATTCCCCTGGAACTGGAGTTTCAGACGGTTCTCACAGCCTCCATGTGGGGCTGGGAATCGAACCCGGGTCCTCTGTAAGAGCTGTCGGCGCTCTTAACCGCTAGGCCATCTCTCCAGCCCCTTGAGTTTCTTAGCAGCCTGGTCTGTGCCAAAGGCTGGGGATGCCAAAACTGTGCCTTCCCCCTGCCTTAGAGTGGGAAACTCCTGACAGCATAGGGTCTGTATCCCTAATTGGACTCCATATAACCTTAGGCTTCATCCTTCATCCTAATAATAGCTCGCTTCCAGGGCTGGGAGATGGCCTAGCGGTTAAGGGCTCCGACCGCTCTTTCGGAAGACCCAGGTTCGATCCCCAGCACCCACATGGCAGCTGAGAACCGTCTTTAACTCCAGTTCCAGGGGAATCCAACACCCTCTTCTGACCTCCCGGGCATTGGACGACACGGGTGCACAAACTTACAATACACACAGTAGATTCATACACATACAAAATAAAAAAAATAAATAAAATAGCTCGCTTCCTTATCTGGTGCTTTCAAGACCAGAAGATTGGCGCCAAAGATCTCAGTAGTCGGCCTGGGCTTCACACTCTTATTTTTTTTTTGGTCTTTTTTTGAGACAAGGTCTCCCTGAAGTCCCAGCTGTCCCTGAACCACTCTGTAGACCAGGCTGGCCTTGAACTCAAATAAAGATCCCCTGCCGCTGCCCTCCAAGTGCTAGGATTAAAGGTGTGCACCACACTCCTGGCGACACCTTTCTAGTTAAGGAACAAACCCTTGCCTGGGGATTCCTGGTCTCACCCAAGAGCACTGAACATGTTTCCAGCTTTCAGCACACATTGGTCCTTTCCCGTACACACTCTCTTGACATAAGCTCTTCCTTAATGCTGCTTTGTCAGATATATGCTCTAGAATGTTCTGCCAACCAATAACCCAGGAGGTCTCCTGCAAATGAGCACTTTCTAGAGTTTGTCCTGCTTTCTGTACATGTTCACAACTTGAAGTTTTGCATTTGCCACAGTTTTTAAAGAAACCCCACTGTTGAGATGGAACCTTCTCCACAAGCCCCTCCCTTCCTCACATTCTTTTAACACAGAACTCCATAATCCCCTTCAAAATTGACCTCCCAACCCAGAATACCCCCAATCTCTTGGCTCATCCTCTAGTCTGGTCCCTTCCAACTACTTTGAGTCCTCAGTCCCTCTTTCCTGTCAATTCCTAGAACATGCTTGCCACTATGTCAAATGATAACTTCCTACAACATACCCACCCGTGTGACTTGAGTCAGGGTCTGCACACCATTTCCCAGAATGCTTGTCTCCTTATTCCTTAGATGTGTTGACATGTAATTGACAAATAAAGGTTGTATTAGGTTATAAAAAGGTGCAAACCCAAATAAAAAGGCACATGAGGCTTAAGCACTCCAGGAACATGATTTACTTCCAGTGGACTCCAGAGGGGCAGCCTGCAGACAGTGCAGCTTGGCAGGGGCAAGATGGCCACCATTTACAGCCATGGGGCGGGGCCTCAGGTAAGTGGAAGAAGTCAGAAGATTGACGAGCTCTGGAGGAAGTGGGCACTGTGTGCCCCTTGGGATTCTGGGAAGCCCAGACCTAACAGGTGTGTTTATGAATTTATTGAAGTTTTATACACAGGCACATATCCACCACTTCGTGGATGACACCCCTTTCTTTTCTGGTGGTGAAGGTTAAGAAACTTAAAAATCTCTTCTCACTAAAATTTTAGGTACAGACTGTAGAACTGTAGCCCAGAGTTCCCATTCCTATTTCCAGGACTTACTTATCAAGCAAAACCAAAACTCTTTACACACAACACAATGATACTGCCACTTCCTCTTAGACACACCCTTGTCCCCTTGCAAACAACAACCTCCTCTCTGCTTCCAAGAGTTTAACTACTTTAGACTCTACTTATACCTGAGGTGGTGCACTGTGGATTTCTACATCTGCCTCTTTTTACCTGGAATCACACACTCAAATCTGACAGATCTATTTGATTGAAAAAAAAAATACACACGATTCCCCTGCTGGTGCATCGGTGTGTAGACTGTCTCTAAAGGAAGCAGACTTTTGTTTATTGCAGCTCTCTTCACAATAGCAAGGAGCTGGAACCAACCTAAATGCCCCTCAACTGACGAGTGGATAGAGAAAATGTGGTACATCTACACAATGGAGGATCTTTGTGAGTTCAAGGCCAGCCTGGTCTACAGAGTGAGTTCCAGGACAGCTGGGACTACAGGGGACCTGTCTCAAAAAGACCAAAAAAAAAAAAAAAAAAAGAAAGACGACATCACGAGCTTTGCAGAAAATGGCTGGAGCTAGAGGACATCATGCTGAGTGAAGTAACACAGTCCCAGAAAAAACACAACAAAGGTATCCCTCATCTGTGGATGCTAGTGCCAATTACCCAGTTGTAAGTATTTCTGTGTAGGGCCCCCTGAGCTTTTTGTACAAAGCAGTTGGACGTAATGCATTTTGGAAAACAACACAACAGAAAAGACTGCATCAAAGAACTGCCTGAAACAGTGAACTTCTGCTCAAAACAGTCAACTTCCCCATGGAAATATTGAGAAAGACTAAGAGATGAAAAGCAGTTTGACAGAATGCATGAGCTCTGGCGGGGTGGGGGAATAGGTGGGAACACGGGTCTAGATTTGATTAAAAATAAATTAATTAATTTAAAAAAAACAAAAAAAAAGGAAGCAGACTTTTTAGTCATTGCTGAAGACTTAGGTCTGGGAAAGAAAGCAATGCTCCAGCCGATCATCTGCATTGAGGCGTGCTTTCCAGCACCAGGTATTTCCTCTTGTCTCCCCTGCCTGCCACAGGAGGGCTCCTTTGTTTGTTCCTCTCCAGTGCCCAGCAAGAAGCACAGCACAGGAGGGCAGGAGGGAGCAGGCTCTTTTGGCCTAGAGACTTTCTGGACCCTCTTGTAGCCGCCTCTGTGATCCAGGCTTAAATGAAGCACAGCTGCCCTGATCCTTCCTTTCCTCTTCACAGTCCCCGCGGGGCATCGTGGCGGCCTCAGACCTCTGGTGAAGCCCAAGATCATCAAAAAGAGGACAAGAAGCTATCCAGCTCCAGTCTGATCATATGTCAAAATTAAACACAACTGATGGAAAACCAGAGGTATCAACAGTAGGGTGAGGAGAAGGTTCAAGGGCAGACCTGATCCCTAACATGGTTAGAGAGCAAAAGAAAACAACACATGCTCCCAGTGGCTTCCAGAAGTTCCTAGTCCACAACGTCAAGGAGTGGAAATGCTCTTGATGTGCATTATAGTTTACTGTGCTGAGATAGCACACAATATATCCGCCAAGAACCACAAAGCCAAGGTCGAAAGAGCAGCACAGCTGGCCATCGAGTCACCAACCCCAATGCCAGGCTGCACAATGAAAAGAATGAATAGACAGCTCACATGGTCCTGTGGTCTGTGTTTAAATAAAACATTTTATCTATATATAATATAGATAAAATATTATTATATGTTATTTATATATTTTAATTTTTTATTATATATATATTTATATATAACATATATATGTTATTTTATATATAATAATATAATATTATTATATATATATATATTATATACAGATTTGTTCATATATATATATATATATATATATATAATATTATATTTATTATATATAAATAACATATATATGTTATATATAAATATATATATAATAAAAATATAAAATATATAAATAACATATAATATATATTTATCTATATTATATATAGATATAAAATGGTTTTATTTAAACACAGACCACAGGACCATGTGAGCTGTCTATTCATTCTTTTCATTGTGCAGCCTGGCATTGGGGTTGGTGACTCAGATGGCCAGCTGTGCTGCTCTTTCGACCTTGGCTTTGTGGTTCTTGGCGGATATATTGTGTGCTATCTCAGCACAGTAAACTATAATGCACATCAAGAGCATTTCCACTCCTTGACGTTGTGGACTAGGAACTTCTGGAAGCCACTGGGTAGCATGTGGTTTGTTTTCTTGTTGCTCTGGTAACCCATGTTAGGAATCAGGCTCCAGCCCTTGAACCTTCTCCTCACCCTACTGTTGATACCTCTGGTTTTCCATCAGTTGTGTTTAATTTTGACATATGGATCAGACTGGAGCTGGATGAGCTTCTTGATCCTCTTTTTGATGATCTTGGGCTTCACCAGAGGTCTGAGGGCCGCCACGATGCCCCGCGGGGACTGTGAAGAGGAAAGGAAGGATCAGGGCAGCTGTGCTTCATTTAAGCCTGGATCACAGAGGCGGCTACAAGAGGGTCCAGAAAGTCTCTAGGCCAAAAGAGCCTGCTCCCTCCTGCCCTCCTGTGCTGTGCTTCTTGCTGGGCACTGGAGAGGGAACAACAAAGGAGCCCTCCTGTGGCAGGCAGGGGAGACAAGAGGAAATACCTGGTGCTGGAAAGCACGCCTCAATGCAGATGATCGGCTGGAGCATTGCTTTCTTTCCCAGACCTAAGTCTTCAGCAATGACTAAAAAGTCTGCTTCCTTTAGAGACAGTCTACACACCGATGCACCAGCAGGGGAATCGTGTGTATTTTTTTTTTTCTTCAATCAATAGATCTGTCAGATTTGAGTGTGTGATTCCAGGTAAAAAGAGGCAGATGTAGAAATCCACAGTGCACCACCTCAGGTATAAGTAGAGTCTAAAGTAGTTAAACTCTTGGAAGCAGAGAGGAGGTTGTTGTTTGCAAGGGGACAAGGGTGTGTCTAAGAGGAAGTGGCAGTATCATTGTGTTGTGTGTAAAGAGTTTTGGTTTTGCTTGATAAGTAAGTCCTGGAAATAGGAATGGGAACTCTGGGCTACAGTTCTACAGTCTGTACCTAAAATTTGCTATGAGAAGAGATTTTTAAGTTTCTTAACCTTCACCACCAGAAAAGAAAGGGGTGTCATCCACGAAGTGGTGGATATGTGCCTGTGTATAAAACTTCAATAAATTCATAAACACAACCTGTTAGGTCTGGGCTTCCCAGAATCCCAAGGGGCACACAGATGCCCACTTCCTCCAGAGGCTGTCAATCTTCTGATCTCTTCCTCTATACCTGAGGCCCCGCCCCATGGCTGTAAATGGGTGGCCATCTTGCCCCTGCCAAGCTGCACTGTCTGCAGGCTGCCCTCTCTGGCAGTCCACATGGAAGTAAATCATGTTCCTGGAGTGACTTAAGCCTCATGTGCCTTTTTATTTGGGGTTTGCACCTTTTTATAACCTAATACAACCTTTATTTGTCAATTACATGTCAACACATCTAAGGAATAAGGAGACAAGCATTCTGGGAAATGGTGTGCAGACCCTGACTCAAGTCACACGGGTGGGTATGTTGTAGGAAGTTATCATTTGACATAGTGGCAAGCATGTTCTAGGAATTGACAGGAAAGAGGGACTGAGGACTCAAAGTAGTTGGAAGGGACCAGACTAGAGGATGAGCCAAGAGATTGGGGGTATTCTGGGTTGGGAGGTCAATTTTGAAGGGGATTATGGAGTTCTGTGTTAAAAGAATGTGAGGAAGGGAGGGGCTTGTGGAGAAGGTTCCATCTCAACAGTGGGGTTTCTTTAAAAACTGTGGCAAATGCAAAACTTCAAGTTGTGAACATGTACAGAAAGCAGGACAAACTCTAGAAAGTGCTCATTTGCAGGAGACCTCCTGGGTTATTGGTTGGCAGAACATTCTAGAGCATATATCTGACAAAGCAGCATTAAGGAAGAGCTTATGTCAAGAGAGTGTGTACGGGAAAGGACCAATGTGTGCTGAAAGCCTGGAAACATGTTCAGTGCTCTTGGGTGAGACCAGGAATCCCCAGGCAAGGGTTTGTTCCTTAACTAGAAAGGTGTCGCCAGGAGTGGTGGTGCACACCTTTAATCCTAGCACTTGGGAGGCAGCGGCAGGGGGATCTTTATGAGTTCAAGGCCAGCCTGGTCTACAGAGTGAGTTCCAGGACAGCTGGGACTTCAGGGAGACCTTGTCTCAAAAAAAGACCAAAAAAAAAGAAAGGTGTGAAGCCCAGGCCGACTACTGAGATCTTTGGCGCCAATCTTCTGGTCTTGAAAGCACCAGATAAGGAAGCGAGCTATTTTATTTATTTATTTTTATTTTTGTATGTGTATGAATGTACTGTGTGTATGTAAGTTTGTGCACCCGTGTCGTCCAATGCCCGGGAGGTCAGAAGAGGGTGTTGGATTCCCCTGGAACTGGAGTTAAAGACGGTTCTCAGCTGCCATGTGGGTGCTGGGGATCGAACCTGGGTCTTCCGAAAGAGCGGTCGGAGCCCTTAACCGCTAGGCCATCTCTCCAGCCCTGGAAGCGAGCTATTATTAGGATGAAGGATGAAGCCTAAGGTTACTGAGAGGTCCAATTAGGGGATACAGCCATGGGGGCTATGCTGTCCAGGATTCCCACTCTAAGGCCAGGGGGAAGACACAGTTTTGGCATCCCCAGCCTTTGGCACAGACCAGGCTGCTAAGAAACTCAAGGGGCTGGAGAGATGGCCTAGCGGTTAAGAGCGCCGACCGCTCTTACAGAGGACCCGGGTTCGATTCCCAGCACCCACATGGAGGCTGAGAACCGTCTGAAACTCCAGTTCCAGGGGAATCCGACACCCTCTTCTGACCTCCACCGCATTGCACGACACGGGTGCACAGACTTGCATACAGACAGTACATTCATACACATACAGAAATAAATAAAATTTAAAAAATTGAAAAAAAAAGAAACTCAAGAAACTAGCTACTTTTTGTCTTTTTACTAAGATATGAAGTTTTATACCTGAAGTACATTTTCTCAGGCCTTACTGATTTTTTCTGGTTATACTTTCCTTTTAGATGTTTAAAGCCACACAGGCCAGATTAACCAAGGTTTTTGTTTTCTCAAGGTCAGTTGAGGATCTGATCCTCAAGGGTTACTTGGGATTTGGGGGAGGAGCCCTTGGCTCCTTTTGGCTTTTCATTTACCAGTTCCATCCACACGAGGACAAAGTCAGGTCTTGCTAGACCAGGCTTCCCTTTTTGAAGCACGAGCCGACTTCTTTTTTTTTTTTTTTTTTTTTATGTGTATGAAGTGTATTGTTTGCTGCAGGTCTGCACCCGTGTCGTGCAATGCCGCGGAGGTCAGAAGAGGGTCTCAGATTCCCCTGGAACTGGAGTTCTCCTGGAATTGGAGTTACAGACGGTTCTTAGCCGCCATGTGGGTGCTGGGGATCGAACCCGGGTCCTCTGCAAGAGCGTCGGTGCTCTTAACCGCTAGGCTATCTCTCCAGCCCCAGACTTTCCTTTTTATAGACTGGACACTGGCTGAAGTCCCAATAATGGATCTCCAAGACCTCCCTGCACAGGAAGACTGGTGACTCACATTTGCAGGACATTTCAAGAGATGCCCCCATATGTCTAGTCCCCTGGAACTTAGTTGACCTCTGAGGGCAAGGGACAAAGTTATCCCTTAAGTCCCTTGGCCGAATTGGTGTGAAATTAAGTATGGTCATTAACCAAGGTTAAGTTATACCAGCCTGATACTTTTAATTACTGTATAATATTTTAGAAAAGGATTGGATAAAAGCTCAAGCAGCCTTGTTTAACACTGACTGGAAGAGAGATTTAACACCATAAGTTAGGCAGGCATAGCCCATGGGAAAGAATTGAATAATTTCAGGAAACTGTTTACTACAAGTTACTACAAACAGGAAGTCTCTTTTTTTCCCAGACCCCCATACCCTGATTTATAGTTCTCCCAGAAAGGCAGGAGTTGTATCACATACCTAAAGACAGGAAATAAGCTGTTAGGGATTACCAATTCCATTCAAACTCTTCTCCTTCTGGGCTGTGTGCAGCTCCTTCGGGGAGGTAGAGTCTAGCTTCTTTTGAGCCAAATTGTCTTGTTAGGTCAGAAGTAACACTTGCGTGGTACAGAGAAGCATAAAGTACATCTTTCAGTAGCCAGAGGTAACCCACTGCTTGTCTATGCCCATTTAATTAATATTCTGAAACAGGAGTCCAGTACAATTCAGGAGTGGACTGAAAATAAACAACTCTGTATATATTATCTTTTACTAAACTTTGAAGTGCCATGTGATGTGTAGATAAAGCTTGGGCAAAAACTGAACACTCTTAAATAAACCTTGACTAGATATACATTTTGATTCTTTTTTTTCCATATGAGAAAACTCTTTTATTCTATATTTTCTTTCATCTTGGTCAATTTCCAAAACAGCTGATAAAGACTGGGTGTGTGTGTGTGTGGGGGTACTGGCATACCTTTGTTTACTGGGACAATATCTCAAAGGAACATTGGAAATTTGTCTGTCTTAAACAGAAAACAGTTTTAACCTATATATGTAACATATATGAAAAATCTCCAACTCAATTTTCAAAATTCAAAAATTCAAACCATGCAAGCTGAACAAGGATTGGGAGTGAAAGGTTCACAGAGAACTCTGTAGCAAACTCCATTAGAGATTCCCAGAGATAGTGTCTTCCAGGCTCAGTGGCATGTGCTAGCTATCAAAGCAACTGTATACTCATACAGACATGGAGAAAGAGACCTAAGAGCTGAGCACAACCTTTCACACGGTTTTACAAGAAATCTGATTGGCAAAATAAAGAAAAATCAAAGAAGGTAGACTGAAATAGAAAAATGAAAGAAAACATATCTAAGCCCACATAAATCAGGAAGGAAGGAGCTCAGATGTACAATTAACAATTGCATCTGTAGAGAAGGAATCATATCCTTGATTACAAATACAGATTCTATATACATTTATATCAGCTTAGCTCAGTTCACAGGTTATACCTGGTAGTTCAAACAGATGTCTTTGAGAGGCAAGAGGAGGTCCTGTTCACCTGACTTCTCAGCTCCCTATCCTCTGTTCTGGCTGTTTGGTGGGCTCTGTAGTAGACTCAATAACATGGTATATGAACGGGTAAAGCTTGATGTCTGGTCCAGGGGTCGAATAGTTTCTGCACTCTTCATTGTAGTATCACAGCAATAACTTATACACTTTTCCAACATTCAGTTTCCTCTCAGTAAGGAAAGTGTGCATGCTGTAAATGTCTCTCATCAATTCTGAGTCCCCAAAGGTGAAATAAATGACATCTCGCTCAGCTGCAGCAGCTGCCAGTATCCGTAGTAAGGTTTTTAACCTAGCGTCACACCCAAAGGCACCACAACCCCAGTTTCCTGTGGCCACTGTAGAAAGATTCTCAGAAGGAACTCCAGGATGGAGAAATCCGCAGTAAGCCTTGTTAAGCTCACACCTCACTTTCTCAGGCACAATCTGATCGAGGTAGCTCAGAAGTGAAGTGCATCGATGGCAACAATCTCAGTACAGCGTCGCTGCCATTTGTCCTTTTCTCTGCCATCTTCATGGCTCCTGGCCCAACGATATGTTTCTGCATAGCCTGTGTATTCACTGTACTGTTCAGTACCTGTGATAATAAGACACTCATTGTGATCCAGCACCTCAATGAAGAGCTGTGAAACAATCAGCTTGGGATTGATTAAAAATCGATTTCTTCTTGTACGAGTCCTGCACCAGTTACACCACCTCCGACAAAGCGATTTGCAAAATCCACCTGTAGCATCCCTTGGCCATTTCCTTCTATGGTACCTTTGTAAGTGACATGTAATCGTGTCAGGGGTTTTTCACACCTTTCCCATTCTGGAAAATCTTCAAGACTCTGTCTTGTGTCACCAACTCAGTAGGTTTTTTTCTCTGTGACTCTTCAAAAGTAACAGAAGAATATTTTCAGTTTCTCTGGTTTCCTTGATGAACGTCCTTCAAACAACTGATTGAAGTTAATGTCTGGGTAACTAAAATACTCCGATCTCATCTTAGCATTTTGTGGGGGATATGTGCAGAAGAAAGCGTTTGCCAGGAGACTGGCAACCTGCTCTTGTGACATTGTAATAGAGTGATTCATCTTCTGTTTCAGAAGCGGTATCAGCTGGGCGCAAATATCTGGCAGACAGAGTACAATTTTCACCATGCCAGGTAACATGGACTGATACAAATGTCGAGCCTCTGCTTCTTCAAGTGCCTTCCTAAGATAGGTCAAGTAGTGCCACATTTTGATTCTTAACCTACTTGACAGAACTTTAGGAAATTAAGCTTATTCATATAGTTTCACCTCTTACCTGCATAAAAATACCTCCTCAGACTTTTATCACTTGCATAGACTTTCTCATCATCTTCATATAAATCCTTACTAAAAATATCTCCATTTCTGTATCTCTCTAACATTTTTCTCACCTTCTCATTTCCTTTCTTAATACCACGAGACATAACAACATTCATAAACAGATTGACCCTTAGTTGTAAAGAAATACTGAAGCACTCCCATAAAATAAATTCTGTAGTTAGACCCAATGTCATGACAAACTAGCTTCAAAACCAAAACTTTAGAGCATTTTCAGAAATGTAGTAAATATCCCCTAACTGGGTTTCCAACTTAATAAGAGATGGAAAATGAGATGGGCCAGATAAACTCCATTTTGTTCAGAAATCACCATTTCCAACCTTAACCTAAACCTGGGCTGTACTGGGATTGAAGGCATATTAGGATTAAAGGTGTGACCCACCACAACTGGCTGGGGAACTCCCAGGAATGGCCAGACCAGCAGGACAGCAGTTCAAGCCCAGGGAGTTATGTTTTCTTCCTATGAGGAGGAAGGTGGGGGCAGGGGGTTTGGGGGATACAGATAAGAAATCACTGCGGGAACACAATAAAGCCCAATAGTTGTCCCAGGCTTCCCCTGGAGGCAAGGAGCAGGGCTGACCCAGGCCATTCTGGTATTAGTAAAGATACCCAAACCAGACCAAGATATACACATGCCTCTGCCTCCTGAGTGCTGTGAGACAGTTTGGACACCAAAGGAAATATCAGGACTTCAGATTAAAAATAAGCAAAGCTTAAAAAACAGTTTCCCAGGGCTGGAGAGATGGGTCAGTGGTTAAGAGCACCGACTGCTCTTACAGAGGACCTGGGTTCGGTTCTCAGCACCCACATGGTGGCTAAGAATCGTCTTTAACTCTAGTTCCAGGGGAATCCGACACTCTCTTCTGACCTCTGCAGTATTACAAGACATAGGTGCACAGACCTATATGCAGACAGTACATTCATACACATAAGAAATAATAAATAAATTGCAAAAACTCTCCAGTTATCCAAACACATATAATTTTGCGTTAAAATAGACTGGTCATGTAATGGTTTTAGATTCTATTGCCTAGGACTGTAGTTGAGTGCACATGTATAAACAAGTACTTTTTGTGGAATAATAGATATTTAAAGATATTTATAACACTTAATATAAATATTAAAATATTTATATTTGTGATTAGGCATGCCAGAATAAAAACTAGTGATCCTTGTGCACACAATGAAAAAGGAAAACTTGGGGGCCACAGCTTAAAATTGTTTTGAAACAAGATAAAGATGACATAATTACATGAGACCTCTTTGTGGTTTCTCTGCATGGAAATACGTTAGATGTTAAAACATGGAAACATATAAAGACATGACATTAGAGTGAGCTTTAAATGACATGAGAAAATGATGGTCATACATAGGCAGTAGCCAGAGAGGAAAAACCTGGAGAGGAAACCCTTAGAGTTGAGATTTGGGGGTGACAGTGATGTCAGGGGTGAAGGGAGGGATTGGGATTTGTCAGGCTGGAATTGGACAGAGAACCTGGAAATAAATTTGTAGTGAATGAAAAAACTAAAACCATTTCTTTAAAGGTGAGTACTCTGCTGAGTGAGATGAAGCCAAGAGAGAGGAATTAAACTTTAAAGGACAGAGAAAAAAATAAAATGGAAGGGACTGGGTATGGAAACCCCAAATAGCAAAGCACAGGAATGAATGGTCTCAAACCAAATGAGCCCATGTCACTCACCACCTGTTGTAACTGTGAAAGTGAAGCAATATCTTCTAGATCCCTTCATTACTAAATACAAGCTGTTGCTGGAAAGGGAACTTTTGAAGAAGACCATTTGCCAGGCAGTAGTTTTCAGGATCTTAAAGAATTTGGAATTCTAGAGTGCCATTTAGTGGGCATTTTTTACTTACTGTCCAGAGGGTACTGAAGCCAAGAAGAAGTGCAGAGCCAGGAGAGCCAGAGAGGACTCTGGACGAGAGGAACCCAGAGTTACAGAGAAAAGGGGAAAACGAGCTAGCTTGGGTAAGGAGGTAGAAGGGGAGACGAGGTAATGAGACTCAGGAGAGCAGGTCATTAAGATGGAGGAGGAAGACAGGAGGGGGTGGAAGAGAGGAGGAGGAGGAGGAGGAGAAGGAAGAAGGACGAGAGGATTGCGAGCTCTCGATGCTAGCTGGGGATGTTGTGTTTGGATCAGGTTCATGTGCTGCTTCTGGGATGGACTTTCTCAGCTTTCACCCTGAGACCGACTTCTCCCACTAGGTCTCGTGCGTGTCCTGCATGTTTAAGGAAACGTGAGGGGGCTCAAGATCCTGGGAGATCAGCCCCTTATGTGTGTCTTCCTGGATGAGCCAAAAGTTCCTTCTGACCCAGGAATGGGGTATGTAGGGTTTCCCTATGAGGCCGGTGCATGTCCTGGGGTGCCCCCTGACACCCACACCCCGTAAGGGTGTGGGACCCAAGTGCCTCTTGTCTTCAGAGCCTCTATGATGAGGCACTCATATAGTGTTGTGCCCTGAATCCAAGACCCTCGCAGACCACCAGGAGACGCGACACTGATGCAAAGGCAGAGAATCTTTTAATCAGCAAGCTCGAGCCCAGGCTGTCCCATACCTGGCGCAGCAGGTCTGGGAAGAGCCCCGAGACTCCATACGGGCGCTCTTTTAAAGGAAAAAATCACAAGCAGGGGGTCTCCATGCCTTGGCGTTATAGTATTGGTGGGCTCGTATAACTCAGCAAAAGCGTGCAGGGATAGGCTGTGGGTTTGGTGGGCTTGTAAGAGCCCTGAGGGCAGGGGTGAAGGGGGACAGGATTCATGGTATATATCCTGGAATTGTTGAGTTATGTCGAAAATATATATTTCCTGGGATTGTTGGGTTAGTTGAAAACATGCTTACCTGGACTTTGCACTGACCACCTGCAGCAGTTATTTCAAAAACATGTTTATCCTGATCCCTGCAGCTCTATTTTTAACCTTATGGTATGGGTGGCAGTTCCCCCTTTTGTCTAGAATGGAGGCCTTGGCATGGTCAGCAAAATATGTTTTTAACTCACTGCCCTTCAAAAGTTCCTGAGTTAAAGGCTGTGAGGTTGCAAGAAGTCACAGAGAAGCAAGGAGGAAGGGAAGAAGAAGAAGAAGAAGAAGAAGAAGAAGAAGAAGAAGAAGAAGAAGAAGAAGAAGAAGAAGAAGAAGAAGAAGAAGAAGAAGAAGAGAGAGAGAGAGAGAGAGAGAGAGAGAGAGAGAGAGAGAGAGAGAGAGAGAGCCACCTGAACGAGAAGGAAGTGACTGGGGAGAAGGTATCGCTGTCTGGCTGGTGTTCTCTGCACTTGGTGAGGCATCCCACTGTCCAAGGGGAGAAAAAGCCTGAAGGCAGAGAGTCACCTGACGTTCCAGATTGATTTTCAAGTGAGCAATCGAAAGTGGACCTTTTGAGTCTACCAGTGACTTGAGCAAGAGGTGACCACTGCAGGAAGGAGAGGGAAAATGAGAGAAAGAGAGAGAGAGAGAGAGAGAGAGAGAGAGAGAGAGAGAGAGAGAGATTTGAGTGCTTCAGAGAGGCAAGTCTGCCTCTCAGGTGGGCACTGGCCACTGGCGTTGGTGTTGGTCCAGGAGTGACTGTTTAGAAGAAGGAAAGAGGGAGGAGAGGGAGAGGGGGAGGGGGAGGGGGAGAGAGACACATAGAGACACACAGAGACTTGGAGAGAGACAGAGACAGAGAAAGAGAGACACAGAGACTTGGAGAGAGAGAGGGAAAGGAGAGAGGCTTTAGGTAAGGGAACAGTACCTTTTGGATGAAGTTGGATCCATGGTAGAGCAGAGCCTGTACCTGGCACCCAGTCTGACCCAAAGCAGTCAGTCTCGAACCCTCCCCGAGTTCACAGCACCAGATGTTGGGTTCATTTTGAAGGGAGACTTGGCGGAAGGGGAGAAAATGTCAGGACTCCAATGAGAAGGAAGTCAGGTTTATTTCAGGCTGGCGGCTGGGCTGCCTGTGTTGGGATTAGGATGACCAGCAGGCAGAATGTCCCAAAGTGACAGTTTTTATACCCAAGCTCACAAAGAAGTGGGCTTACAATGAGATGGGTGTGGGAAGATAGGGGAATGGGCATAGGTGGATCTTTGGCTGGTATCAATAGAAGCATCTTGAGATAAACTGAGGCTGTGACCCGTATCAATAAGAGCCTGACTGGGGAACTTCTACCTTGGTTTGCTTCCTGGAAAATCCCCAACTTAGGTGGGCTTATGACCTTACACAAGGGATCACTGGTGAAGCCAGGACCTTTCCTTAAGGGCGTGCAGGGCTGAAGGTGAAGCTCTGAGGAACAGCTGTTTGGGCTTTGTGGGGTTCTGTGGGAATGTGTCAGCTGGGGTGCATCAGCTCCCAGAACCTAATTTCTTTTTTTTTTTTTAATCAAATCTAGACCCATGTCCCCCCATCCCCCCACCCCACCAGAGCTCATGCATTCTGCCAAACATGCTTTTCATCTCTTTCTCAGTCNTACTCAGCTCTACACATGTCTGATTCCAGACTGACAAACCCCAATTTCTCCCTTCAACCCTGGCGTCACCAACACCCCCAAACCTCAACTCTAAGGCTTTCCTTTCCAGGTTTTTCCTCCCCAGCTACTGCCTATGTATGACCATCATTTTCTCATGTCGTTTAAAATTCACTGTAATGTCATGTCTTTATATGCTTCCACATGTTAACATCTAACATATTTCCATGCAGAGAAACCGCAGAGAGATCTCATGTAATAACGTCATCTTGTCTTGTCTTAAAACATTTTTAAATTGTGGCCACCAAGTTTTCCTTTTTCATTGTGTGCACAAAAGTTACTAGTTTTTATTCTGGCATGCCTTATCAGAAACATAAATATTGGCCTAGCCTACGTACCCTAAAAATATCTTTAAATATCTATTATTCTACAAAAGTACTACTTGTTCATGCATGCCATGCGAGCTCAATTAAAGGCCTAAGCAATAAACTCTACAACCATCACATGATCAGTCTATTTTAATGCAAAATTATATGTGTTTGGATAACTGTTTCTTCCTGGGGATGTCAGCAGACTTGTGTTCCCTTTAAAAACTCTAAGAACCTATCCCACACCTCTCTCCTGGCTTCTGCAGATAAGTTTGGCATGCCTTGGCTCTTGACTTAGGACACACTCCCTGAGTCTCTAATGACACACCTGTGATTCTGTATTCCTTCTCTGATTTCCCTTCTTGCAGGAACAACCCAAATCCATGATGTACTCCTGAACCTTACCAAGCACAAATCCTATTTCTGAATAAAATAGTACTGTGAGGATCTAGATAGGCATGCATGCTTTTGGCAGTGGACACAGAACAGGCTCAGGAGAGCATGATCTTAGGATGAGATGGCTTATAATTCAATTCAGGGAAGCAGAACTAAAGCAACAACAAAGACACAGGCTCTACATGGTGCACCCCATGATCCCAGCATTCAGGAAGCAAAAACAGGAGAACTGCTTTATGTGAAAGCCAGTTTCGTCTACATAGCAAATTCCAGGCAAACCAGGGTTACACAATAAGACACTGTCTCAAAAAAAAAAAATACCCCAGGACACAGACTGCCATGCATGTGCTATTCCAACAAATCTGGAGCAATCAGGGCTGCCTTTCTCACTGCCTTGCTTCACTAATGAGGCCAACCTATCCAGCAGACACAGTGGGCACAGTGCAAAAGTGCTCAGGACACAGCAGCCTATTTACAAAGGGGAGCTCAGGGTATACTCTGCCTGTGATTTCTTCCCTTTCCATCTTCATCTGTTTCACTGTGTGTGTGGGATTCCATTTATAATACACTGTCCTGAGGAAACTCTCTAGGAAAACTTTCACCATCCCACATCCACTCTACCCTAGCTTGGATGAGATGCTCCTTAGTCCTTGCTTCATGCCTCCACAGCTCTCTCCATGCGGCTGTGCAGATATCTATTTCTTCTTTGAAGCCCCTCTGGGGTGAGCTGCCTTAACTCAAACATGATGTCTTGTATCACCATAAGGCAGGTGTGGTTGGGATCTGTGAAATTCTACTGCACTCCTTCTCCTAGGTGTCATGGGTGTTGGCTGCCAATGGCTCATACCTTGTCTCCCCAAAGAACTGTTCTTACCTGCTCATGACTCTGAGCTAGAGAAACTTGAAGTTTAGTTTAACCACTATCCATCTGTAGGTAGACAGGGGCCACCTGTGGCTACATTGTGCTAAATTACCTGGTTATCTGTTTACACTGAAACCTGGCCCTAGGCAGGATTTGCTTGCATTGGCAAACCCATGAGACAGCCCCCTGGGATTAAAATCTGTAACAAGTACTTGTGATATTTACAGAACACGAGGCAGGGGGTCTGAAAGCAGGCCCTGAGATATGATGTCACTCTTGATATAAAAAAAAAAAGTGCTGCAGACAAATAAATGGATTTCCTTTCATCATCAGCTTGGGAGTCCCCCAGTTCGTTAATTTTGTGAGCATGAGCTAGGGCCTTTTGGCATAGGGCTCACAATTGTCCCTAGAGGGATTTGGCTAGAAAGTGGCCTTTCTGCAGACCACCAGCCTGGGAAGTGTGTGTTGGTTTGCCTAGCTGGTTTTGACTGGACAGAGGCCTACAGCTGGCCACCAGTCTGTGGGACCTGGGGGTGTGGATCGTCCTGCTTTGACTTCCCTCAATTATGGACTATGATTTGGAGTTATAAGCCTTAGTAAGTCATTTCATCTCCTAAGGTACGTGTGGTCAGAGTGTTTATCACATAAACATAGATGAAACTAGAACAGAAGTAAATAGACGAAAGAGCATGAAGAAGCAAGGCAAGAACACAATATCCTGGTCTTCTGCATTGAATATCTATCAGCCAATAATGGGATATGGTACAGTCTTGGAAATGGGAATGGTTGATGGTGTCACCCCACACCTGCAGAACCAGTGGGAGGATGGGGAGAAGAAGCATCCAGAAGCTTCTCCTGGAAACTGAGGCTGAAATTCAAAGCCTCAGCAGGGCTGTGGAAACCCCACAGCCCAGCCTGGCCCGGCCGGTACTAGTACTGACCCAGGCTCTTGGGCTTGGGTGTAGGCCACTGCCCTTCTCTGGCTGAAGTAACACCCACCTGTCAGGNGAGCGGAGAGAGGAGAGAGAGAACCATGGCCACGTGGTATCTTTTTATATGACTTGCCCTCCTGAGACTTGTTACCTTGTCTCCCTCTTCTACCTCCTTATCCAAACTATCCTTCTAAACAATTTCAGTAATAATGGTTGTAAGTCTTTCTGAAATGATTCATAAAATTCTGCTTCTGAAACCATCTGGCCTGGTCTTTTTTAGTTTTGGGAGTTTTCTTATACATCTTCACTTTCTTCATATATGTTGGGTTTTAAGCTGTCTACTCTTCTCATGACTTTTGGTAATTCCCAGGATTCAGATATATCATCCATTTCTCCTAGGTTTTCAAACTTAGTATAGTAGATAGGTTTTTGTAGTATTTCCCAAATGATTGTCTGGACCTCTTCATTCTCTGTTGCAATATTTCCCCTTTCATCACAGATTCATGTATTCAGAGTTGTTCCTTCTTTGTTTTGGTTAACTGGGCTAGAGGTCGGTCTATCTTGTTTATTCTCTTAAAGAACCAACTTTTGATTCATTGATTTTTTTTGTATTGTTTTCTTTGTGTTCTATTTCATTTATTTCTGCTCTAATTTTTTGTTATTTCTTCCTGTCTGTTGTGTGTTTAAGGTTCATTTGTTGTTGTCTCTCAAGTTTGTTTTAGCTGCATGTGTTAGATCATTCACTTGTGCTCTTTCTGTTTGTTTGTTGTAGGCACCCAGGGATGTAAGCTTCCCTCTTAGAATTGCTTTTAAAGTATCCCATAGGTTTTGTTGTGTTGTATTATCCTGTCATTCAGTTCCAGTAATGCTTTTATTTCTTTCTTTATCTCTTCCTGGACCGTTCATTATTCAGAAGTGTGTTTTATTTTTCTCCATGTTTTTGTACATATTAGGGCTAATCCTGGTGTTGATAATGGGTTTTATTGCATTGTGGTCTGATAGAATGCATGAAATTATTTCAGTCTTTTTGTATTTGTGGACGTTTCTTCTGTTTTCCTGTATGTGGTCAATTTTGGGAATGTTCCATGGGGTGCTGATAGAAAGTATATTTCTGTTATTAGGGTGGACTAGTCAGTAGATGTCTGTGAGGTCCATTTGTTGTATCATATCATGAGTTCAGATGTCTTTGTTTTTCTTTGTCCGGTTGACCTGTCCAAAGGGCTCAGTGGGGTATTGAAGTCCCCTACTATGAGTGTACTGGGGTTAGTCTGTGCTTGAGGTCCTGGAGAATTGTCTTTATAAAGCTTGGTGCACCAGAGTTTGGTGCATATATATTCATGATTGTGAAATCTTCATGGTCAATTGTTTCTTTGATAAAAATGTAATGGCCTTCTTTGTATCTTCTGACCTCCTTTACTTTGAAGTCTATTTTGTCTGATATTAAAATAGCAACACCCGCTTTCTTTTTGGTACCATTTGCTTAGAATATTTTTTCCATCCTTTCACTTTAAGGTGATGTCTATCCTTGAAGGTAAGATGTGTTTCTTGTAAACAGCATATAGATGTGTTCTGTTTCCTAATCCAATCTCCCAGTCTATGTCTTTTGATTGGGAAGTTTAGTCAATTAATATTTAAGGTTATTACTGAAAGATGTGTGTTGCTTCCTTTCACCTTATTATCCATTTTCATGTTTGGTCTAGATTTCTACTTCTGCAGTTATGCTTTTATTAATTTCTCTTTCTTGCTGCCTGGGGATAGTTGCTCCTTTCTTCTGTCCTTTGAAGTGCTTCAAGTATTCTCTGAAGGGTTGGTTTTCCGGACTTGTATTCATTCATCTTGTTTATGTCATGGAAGATTTTTCTCTCTCCTTCAACTATAATCGACATTTTTGCTGGGTATAGTAACCTGGGTTGGCACTGAGAAGTCAATTGTAATTCTGATAGGTTTCCCCTTATATGTAACTTGTTGTTTTTCTCTTGTGGCTTTCAGAATTTTGTCTTTGTTTGGGTGTTTAGTGTTTTAACTATGATATGACTTGGAGAGTTTCTTTTCTGATCTTGTCTGTTTGGACTTCTATGTGCTTCTTGTATTTGTATTGGCTTTCTTTTTTTTTTAGTTTGGGGAAATTGTCATCTATTATTCTTTTATTTGTATTGGTTTGTCTTTTTTTAGTTTGGGGACATTTTCATCTATTATTCTGTTGAAGATCTGATCAATACCATTCTCTTGGGATTCTTCTCCTTCCTCTATTCCTATGATGTGGAAGTTTGATCTTTTCATAGTATCCCACAGTTCCTGGTTGTTCCACTTTTGTGTATTTTTAAATTTTCATAATCTTTACTTGAGCTTTTTAGTTGTTCTGTGTTATCTTCCAGGTCTGATATTCTTTGTTCTGCTTTCTCCATTCTACTTCTGAGGCTTTTTCCTTTCCTCTTAACTGGGTGAGGGTTTTATTTCATTTTGTCTTGTGACTTCTTTAGTCTTTCCACTTCCTTTTGGAGCTTCTCAATCTCTTCCTGTAACTCTTTGCTTCTGTGGTTGGTTTCCTTTTCTTTTTCAACATGGGATCTTTTCAGTGTTTCCACTTCCTTCCAGAGTTTGTCATTCTCTCTAGTTCCTTCTTGAGTTTTTCATTCTCTCTCCTTAATTCTCTGACTTGTTCTTTATAGTCTTTGATTTCTTTGAGTGTGTCCACAATTGTTCCTCTAAGTTCTGTGTCCTGGGCCATCCCCAGGGGGGATCCCACTGTAGGAAACTCCCACAGGGTTGATAGAGCTTGGTGTGGAATTATCCTGCACCTTTCCCATGTTGTCTCTTCTTTGTGTCCCTGGCATGTGAGTTTCTCTTTGCCTGTATTCCAATGTGAATCCCAGATGCCTCTTCACTGTGTTGAAGGCTTGCTTTGCTTGCCTCCTTCAGATGCCTTCAATGTTTGTTTGTTTGTTTGTTTGTTTGTTTGTTTGTTTTTCTCCTTGCTTATGGAGTCTTGACTTGTCTAAGTTTTAGGCTTTCTATTGGAAGTCTAATTCACTCCTTCCTTTCTGTTCTGAACGTTCTCCAAAGAATCCACTTGGACACTCCCTTGGCAATTCCAGCCAGTGGGCTGGGGAGTGTTATGGCTTTTTAACACACACCCCCAGTACTCTGTGCTTCAAGTGGTCCTGGGAAATCCCTGATCTAAGCTCTGTGCACTCTACTATTGTTTTCTTTGTCTACACTAAAAGTACTCATTTTGATTCATATGTATGCAATTGTCATTTGGTATATGTTGGAAACAGCATGGAATGTTTATATTGAATAACTATGTATTTTAAAGTTAATTTCTAAAATAACTTTGTCAGTAAAAATCCTATTGGTACAGAAAAATCATTATTCAAAAGAATATTTATGGAAATGGACTTCTGAAATGGTAAACCTTCTCTACTTATACTTTCTGTGACAATTTAAAAAAATCTTTCTAAATAGCCTAAATATTTAGAGTAATTCTCAGGTAGATTTGGTTGAATCTCATATTTCTTTTAACATGTCAGTAAAGCGAGGGTTTTTTTTTAATTTGGTCAAAGAATTACATTTATCAGAATGATGAAACATGACTACAAGAAGTTTCCTTCCACTATAACCTACCTTTTGGGCATCAATAAGCATGCAACAATAGGCCACAATAGGCCTACACAGATCACCACTCAGTAGTTTGGACATTAAAACAGCATTTATTTTGCTTTTCCTATAGCCTTTCTCTCACTCATCTTCCTCATCACAGTTAGTTATATAGAAGGTAAAATACTGAGATCTTCCAAATAAGGTTCTTCCCAGCATCTTAGAGAAATGCTCCAACTCAGATTATGTCTTTACCTGTGACGTGTGGGTACTTCAGCAGGAACAGGAGAGCGTATCTCAGGGTTGTGCTCATTGTTTCTGTACCAGCACCAAACAAATCATTCACAATGATGCTCAAATTTTCAGGTGTAAACTGGGAAGGTTGATTGTTGTTTTCCTAATGATTTGATGCACACATCTGATAAATTATTATGAAGAGATCTGACAACTAAGAATCTACAAGATAACATTTTACATTGTTACCAGCCCAAAACTTTGAAAATGTACTACTATGAGAAACCAAGCTTGTCTAAATTTAATTTTTACACCCAAGTTTTTTGCTTGCCTAAAAATTGTATTAAGGTGGTCAGTATTCTGCACCTAAATGTGTACCATGCATGATGTTTAGCTCCAGGAAAGACACAAATTGATCAATATCTTAGTCTATTATCTCTTAATGAAACATCTGTACCTGGCTGGAGCTATGGCGCAGTAATTAAGAGAAATTGCTGCTCTTCCAGAGGACCCAAGTGAAGCTCATAGCACCTAGGACAGGCAGTTAAAACTGCCTGCAACTCTAGTTTTACATTGTTATTGTCATTTTGAGGAGGAAAATAAAAACTATTTACCTGAACAATTTGGTAAAAGAAATTAAAAATTCAAATTGGAGAGGACAAAATAAGATATTTATTTTAAGACAAAATGAGGCACTATACAGAAAAATCCCATGTCATTAAGAGGAAAATTTAATCAAAGCTGATAAATGATAACATCATAATTTCATAATAAAAATTAAATTACATTATGGCTTTGTACATCAGAAAATTATTCTGAAATGAAAACAAGGAAACAATCACAATTGCAGCATCTACAAAGGGGTAAAAAATCTAGGTGCATAACCAAATATGTGAAAGATGTACAAAATTAAAATAATCACTCATACTAAGAATGAAGAAAATCTAAATAAATGGAAAACCACCTCATGCTTAAAATTTTAAAGATACAATACTGACAAAATAACAATGTTCCTCAAAGTAATCTAATGAATCAGTTCCATCTCTATTAAAATTCTGATGGGAATCAAATTCTCTGATTCAAACGACATAGGAAAAGGGAATAGATTCTCAAACTTCAAGACAAACTTCAGAGCTACAGTAATGAATCAAGTGTGATGTTGGCACATAGATCAGCATCAAGGCCCAAAGAATTTTGATAACAGAAGGCAACCTAAACACCAATGGTCAAGACCTTTGCAACATCAGTTTCAAAACCATCCAATCAACAGAAGATCCTTCAGTAGGATGGAACAGCAGGATAGCTACAAGAAAATGAAGACATTGGAAGTCTTCAATAGAGGTAAGCTTCCATTCCTTATTATTTGGACACATGGATCTAAGATCAAAGCATCCATATAAGAATAAGTCACTAGACTTCATCAAGCATCCATATAAGAATAAATAACTAGACTTCATCAAGAAGCCAGATGTTTGTGCACTCAAACACATAGTTAAAAATGTGAAAAAGTTGCCAGGCATGGTGGTTCAGGCCTTTAATCCTAGCACTCAAGAGGCAGAGGCAGGTGGATCTTGTAAGTTCAAGGCCAGCCTGGTCTACAGAGTGAGTTCCAGGACAGCTGGGGTGCAGGGAGATCCTGTCTCAAGAAAGAAAAAAAAGTGAAAATGTCAACGTACAGAATGGTGAAAACATTTGCATGTCATTTATTTGGACAATTATATGCACAGATACATAAGAAATTCTTATATAACAACAACCAAAAATGCAAGCAATTAAATTTAAAGATGGGAAAAAGATGAATAAAAGTCTCTGCATAATAAATACAAATGTGACAGTACCAGGCTTTCTTTGTGACTATAGCCCTGTAATATAGCTTGAGGTCTGGTAAGGCACCTCTGTATTACACTTTTTGCTTAGGGTCTTTTTAGCTATCCGGAGTCTTTTGATTTTCCATATGAATTTAAGGACTTTTTTTCCAAGCCTGTGAAGAAAGTCTTGGGGATTTTAATTGTGATTGCATTGAATCTATATATTAATTTGGGTAGAATGGACATTTTTAGTATATTAATTTTTCCAATCCATGAGCATGTGAGGTTTTTCCATCTTTTGATGTCATCTTTAATCTCCTTATTCAGGGTTTTGAATTTTTTGTTGTAGAGATCTTTGGTGACTTTGGTTAGGTTCGTTCCCAGGTATTTATTTTCAGGCTATTGTGAATGGGAAGGTCTCCTACATTCTCCAGTTGCTTGTTTTTGGGGTAAAGAAAGGCTACTGATTTTTCTAGGTTAATTTTGTATCCTGCAACTTTACTGAAGCTCTTAATTGTTTCTAGGAGTTTTCTAATGGAGTTTTTAGCATCCCTTAGGTAAACTATCATATCATCTGCAAAAAGGGATTGTTTGACTTCCTCTTTTCCAATTAGTACTTCTTTAACTTCCCTTTCTTTCTTTATTGCCATAGCTAGTATTTCAAGTACTATATTGAAGAGGACTGGCAATAGGGGGCAGCCTTGCCATATCTCTACCTTTAAGGGGAGGGCTTCTAACTTTTTTGCATTTAGGATGATGTTGGCTATGGGTTTGTTTTATATGGCTTCAATTATATTGAGGAATGTTTCCTTCAGTCCAATTCCCTCTAGAACTTTAAATATGTTAGATTTTGGCAAAGACTTTTTCTGCATCAATTGAGATGATTGTGTGATTTTTGTCTTTCAGTCCATTTATGTGCTTTGTGATATTTATTGATTTACATTTGTTAAACCATCCCTGCATCTCTGGTATGAATTCAACTTAATCATGATGGATGATCTTTTTGATGTGGGTCTGTATGTGATTTGCAAGTATTTTGTTGAGAATTTTTGCATTTATGTTCATTAATGTGATGGTTCTATAGTTTTCTTTTTTGGTTGTGTCTTTGCCTGGTTTTGGTATTAGAGTGATGCTGGCTTCATAGAAGGAATGTGGAAAGTTTCCCTCTGTTTGCATCCTTCTGAAACGTTTGAGTAGTAAAGTTTGTAAGATCTCTTTAAATGTTTTATAGAATTCATCTGTGAAGCCATCTGGGCCTGGGCTTTTTTAGTGGGGAGGTTTTTTATTATGTCTTCAATTTCCTCATATGTTATGGGTCTGTTTAAACTGTCAAGCTTAGGGGCCAGAAACATGGCCTGGCAGTTAAGAGTGCTGACTGCTCTTGCAGAGGACCCGGGTTCGATCCCCAGCACCACATGGTGGCTGAAAACCGTCTTTAACTCCAGGTCCAGGGGAATCCGACAGCCTCTTCTGACATATGCGGCATTGCACAACACGGGTGCACTGACCAACATGCAGACAGTACATTTATACACATACAAAATAAATTAAAAAATAAAATAAAAATAAACTGAAAAGCTTAATTAAGTTTTATTGATTCCCTGGATTTCAGATATTCATCCATTTCTCTTAAGTTTTCAAATTTAGTAAACTACAGGTTTTTTAAGTATTCTCATAAAATTGTCTGGATCTTTTCTTTATCTGTTGCGATGTTTCCCTTTTCATCATAAATACTATTAATTTGGAGTTGCTCTTTCTTTCTTTTGGTTAACTGGGCTAGAGGTCTGTCTGTCTTGTGTATCTTTTTAAAGAACCAGCTATTGGATTCATTTTTTTTTGTATTGTTTTCTTTGTTTCTATTTCATTGACTTCTGCTCTGATTTTTGCTATTTCCTCCTGTCTGTTGGGTTTAGGGTCCATTTGTTGTTGTCTCTTAAGTGTTTTTACCTCCAGTATTAGATCATTTATTTGTTCCCTTTCTGTTTTTTACAGACCTGTTGACCAATGGAACAAAATTGAAGATCCAAACTTGAGCACATACAATTTCAACCACCTCATATTTGATAAAGGGGCCGAAAAACCTCATTGGAGGGAAGATAGCATCTTCAGCAAATGGTGCTTGCAAAGCTGGATCACCATTTGTAGAAGAACAAAATTAACCCCCTACCATTTACCCTGTGCAAAACTCAACTCCAGGAGGCTGGAGAGATGGCCTAGCGGTTAAGAGCACTGACTGCTCTTGCAGAGGACCTGGGTTCAGTCCCCAGCACACACATGGGCTGAGAACCATCTGAAACTCCAATTCCAGGAGAACTCCAGTTCCAGGGTAATCTGACACCCTCTTCTGACCTCTGAGGCATTGCACGACATGGGTGCACAGACCTGCAGTACATTCATACACATAGAGGAAAATAAATAAATAAATAAATAAATAAATAAATAAATAAACTCCAAGTGGATCAAAGACCTGAGCATGAAACCCAAAACTCTGCAGATGATAGTAGAAAATGTTGGTAGCAATCTTCAAGACACACAAGGAGTAGGAAAAGGCTTTCTAAATCAAAAATCAGTAGCATAGAAAATAAGGTCAACAGTGGACAAGTGGGAACATCAAACTCAAAAGCTTTTGTATAGGAAAGAAACAATCAAGGAAGTGAAGAGAAAACCCACAGAGTGGGAGGAAGCCTTCACCAGTGATACATCTGACAGAGCATTAACATCCAGAAAATATAATCTATTCAAAAAACAAAGAAGTAAAAAAACAAATGATTCACTCAAAAGATGAAGGAAAGACCTGAACAGAGACTTCAATAGTGAGGAAGTGAAGATGGCTGAGAAATATCTTAAAAAGTGTTCAACGTCATTAATAATTAAAGATATGCAAATTAAGACCACTATAAGGTATTATCTCATTCTGATAAGACTAACATGAAGAAAATAAAAGACATCAAATCCTGAAGAGGTTGTGGGGAAAGGGAAACACTCATCCACTGCTGGTGGGAACTTAAATCCGTTATGGAAAGCAGTGTGGAGAACCCTTAAAGACTCAAAATGAGGGGGATCTCCCAAAACCACCTGAAGCACAAGCAGGAGCTGGGTGCTTCAGCCAGGCGGATTATTTGATTGGATTTCCTTGTTTTTGTTGATCTTTGGCCCGAATGGCTGGTTTGGCTGCGGGGGCAGAGTTGTCCTCCCAGCTGATATAAAAGGTAGGTTTGTGAGAGTCCTGAGATCGGGGATATCCTAAGACAACCTGAAGCACAGGTACTGGGGAGCAGGCTAAACACCCCCACCCCACCCCCATGCTGCCAACTGGGATTGCTGAAGGAGTGTCCAAGTAGATTCTTTGGAGAACCTTCAGAATAGAAAGGGAAGAATGAGATAGACTTCCAATAGAAAGCCTAAAGCTTAGAGAAGCCAATACACCATAAACAAGGAGCAAAGGAGAAAAACAAATCAATCAAACAATGAAGGCATCTGAAGGAAGCAAGTAAAACAAGCTTTCAACACAGTGAAGAGGCATCTGGGATTCACATTGGAATACAGGCAAAGAGAAACCCATATGCCAGGGACAGGAAGATGAGACAACATGGGAAAGGTGCAGGATAATTCCACACCAAGCTCTACCAACCCTGTGGAAGATTCCTACAGTGGGATCCCCCTGGGGATGGCTCAGGACACAGATATTAGAAGTACAATTGTGAACATACTTAAAGAAGTACAAGATTATAAAGAGCAAATCAAAGAATTCAGAAAAGAGAATGAAAAAAAAACTCAAAAAGGACCCTAAGAGAGAGAAGATAAACTCTGGAAGGAAGTTGAAACACTGAAAAGATCCAGTTTGTAAAAAGAAGGAAATCAACCAGCAAAGCAAGTAGCTACAGATAGAGTTATGAAAGCTCCAAAGGATGGAAATACTAAATAAAGAAATCAGAAGAGAAATGAAAAAGGAAATCAAAACAATCATCCAATCAGGAGGAAAGGAATTGGAAAAAGCCTCAGAAGCATAATGGGAGGAAGCAAAACAAAGAATAGCAGATCAGACCTGGAAGATAACACAAGAACAACTAAAAACTTCAAGTAAAGATTATGAAAATTTAAAAATACACAAAAGTGGAACACCAGGAACTGGGGGCACTATGAAAAGATCAAACCTTAACCTCTGCATCATAGGAGGGAGAGGAAGAAAGCATCCCAAGAGATAACGGTATTGAGCAGATCTTCAACAGAAAAAGAGATGAAAATTTCCCTTCCCCAAACGAAAAAAAGACAAACAATACAAATACAAGAAAGCCAAATAGAACTAACTCCAAACAGACAAGATCAGAAAAGAAACTCTCCAAGCCATATCATAGTTAAATGCTAGACAACCAAAACAGAGACAAAATTCCGTTATTATATGTTTGGTTTTGGTCCTTTCAAGACAAGGTCTCTGTCTCCCGTAGCCCCCCAGCCCCCGGCTGGGCCTGGAACCACCTCGTTAGATCAATCTGGCCTTGACTCACAAAGTCTGCCTGCCAGCCGCTCCCAAGTGCTAAGGAATAAAGGCATGTGCACCACATGCCCAGCCAAGAACAAAANGCTCATTGTTTCTGTCCAGCACCAAACAAATCATTCACAATGATGCTCAAATTTTCAGGTGTAAACTGGGAAGGTTGATTGTTGTTTTCCTAATGATTTGATGCACACATCTGATAAATTATTATGAAGAGATCTGACAACTAAGAATCTACAAGATAACATTTTACATTGTTACCAGCCCAAAACTTTGAAAATGTACTACTATGGAGAAACCAAAGCTTGTCTAAATTTAATTTTTACACCCAAATTTTTTTGCTTGCCTAAAAATTGTATTGAAGGTGGCAGTATTGCTGCACCTAAATGTGTAACCATGCATGATGTTTAGATCGCCAAGGAAAGACACAAATTGGAGCAATTCTTAGTCTATTATCTCTTAAGAAAATCTGTACCTGGCTGGAGCTATGGCGCAGTAATTAAGAGAAATTGCTGCTCTTTCCACGAGGACCCAAGTGAAGCTCATAGCACCTAGGACAGGCAGTTAAAACTGCTTGCAACTCTAGTTTTACATTGTTATTGTCCATTTTGAGGAGGAAAATAAAAACTATTTACCACTGAACAATTTGGTTAAAAGAAATTAAAAATTCAAAATTGTGAGAGGACAAAATAAGATATTTATTTTAAGACAAAATGAGGCACATACAGCCACAAAATCCCATGTGCATTAAGAGGAAATTTAATCAAAGCTGATAATGAAAACACATAAATATATTTCATAATAAAAATTAATTAACATTATGGCTTTGTACATCAGAAAATTATTCTGAAATGAAAACAAGGAAACAATCACAATGCAGGCATCTACAAAGGGGTAAAAAATCTAGGTCATAACAAATATGTGAAATATGTACAAAATTAAATTAATCACTCGTACTAAGAATGAAGAAAACTAAATAAATGGAAAACCACCTCATGCTTAAAATTTGATAAAGATACAATACTGACAAAATAACAATGTTCCTCAAAATAATCTAATGAATCAGTTCCATCTCTATTAAAATTCTGATGGGAATCAAATTCTCTGATTCAAACGACATAGGAAAAGGGAATAGATTCTCAAACTTCAAGACAAACTTCAGAGCTACAGTAATGAATCAAGTGTGATGTTGGCACATAGATCAGCATCAAGGCCCAAAG
This sequence comes from Rhizomys pruinosus, assembly GCA_009823505.1. Taxonomy (NCBI): domain Eukaryota; kingdom Metazoa; phylum Chordata; class Mammalia; order Rodentia; family Spalacidae; genus Rhizomys; species Rhizomys pruinosus. The sequence goes on from VZQC01002907.1 coordinate 4,861,663, forward strand.
AATTTTGATAACAGAAGGCAACCTAAACACCAATGGTCAAGACCTTTGCAACATCAGTTTCAAAACCATCCAATCAACAGAAGATCCTTCAGTAGGATGGAACAGCAGGATAGCTACAAGAAAATGAAGACATTGGAAGTCTTCAATAGAGGTAAGCTTCCATTCCTTATTATTTGGACACATGGATCTAAGATCAAAGCATCCATATAAGAATAAGTCACTAGACTTCATCAAGCATCCATATAAGAATAAATAACTAGACTTCATCAAGAAGCCAGATGTTTGTGCACTCAAACACATAGTTAAAAATTGAAAAAGGTTGCCAGGCAATGGTGGTTAACAGGCCTTGTAAATCCTAGCACTCAAGAGGGAAGGCAGGTGGATACTTGTAAAGTTCAAGGCCAGCCTGGTTCTACAGAGTGTAGTTCCAAAAAAAAAAACTGGTCAGAGATCCTGTCTCACAGAAAGAAAAGAAAAAAAGTGAAATATGTCAACGTACAGAAATGGTGAAAACATTTGCATGTCATTTATTTGCACAATATATCACAGATACATAAGAAATTCTTATATAACAACAACCAAAAAGTGCAAGCAATTAAATTTCAAAGATGGGAAAAAGAGAATAAAAGGGTCTCTGCTAATATACAAATGGGACAGTACCAGGCTGTTTTTGTGACTATAGCCCTGTAATATAAGCTTAGGTCTGGTAAGGCACCTCTGTTATTACACTTTTTGCTTAGGGTCGTTTTAGCTACCGGATCTTTTGGATTTTCCATGATGAACTTTAAGGACTTTTTTTCCCAAGCCTTGAAGAAAGTCTTGGGATTTTTAATTGTGATTGCATTGAGTCTATATATTAATTTGGGTAGAATGGGACATTTTTATATATTAATTTTCCAATCCATGAGCATGTGAGGTTTTTCCACCTTCTGATGTCATCTTTAATCTCCTATTCAGGGTTTTAAAATTTTGTTGTAAGTTTTGGTGCTTTGGTTAGGTTTCGTTCCCAGGTATTATTTTCGCTATTGTGTGGGGAAGGTCTCCTACATTGTCTTCTTCCAGTTGCTTGTTTTGGGGTAAAGAAAGGCTACTGATTTTTCTTAGGTTTTTAATGTGTATCCTGCACTTTACTGAAGCTCTTATTGATTCTAGGAGTTTTCTATGGAGTTTTTAGCATGCCCTTAGGTTAAATTATCATATCATCGTCGCAAAAAAAGGATTGTTTGACTTCCTCTTTTTCCTGATTCATACTTCTTTAACTCCCTTTCTTTCTTGTATTGCCATAGCTAGTATTTCAAGTACTATATTGAAGAGGACTGGAGATAGGGGGCAGCTTGCCATAACCGTACAGCCACTTATGGAAAGCAGTGTGGAGAACCCTTGGAAGACTGAATGAACTTGCCACCTGACCCAGCCATACAGCATACCACTCCTGGGCATGTAACCCACAAGACTCATCTTACCACATAATACATGCACAGCCATGTTCTTTTTGCAGCCCTCTTCGCAATGTCCGGGAGCTGAACCAACCAAGTGCCCCTCAACTGACAGTGGATAGAGAAAATGTGGGTTACATCTACACAATTGGAGTTCTATGCATGGTAAAGAAAGATGACATCATGAATTTGCAGGTAAAATGGAACGTGTAGCTAGAAGAGATTCACGTGATGTGAGAGTAACAAGTGCCAAGAAAACAAATGACGAATGGTATCCCCTCATCTGTGGATGCTACGCACCAATTACCTAATTGTTATGGCAAACTGAAAGTAAATGTAACTTCTTATCTGCAAAACAACCGTGCTCTTATATATGTGAATGCCTTAAAATATAATAAATAAATAAATTTAAAAAAAATAAAAATACATAAAAAAGACTCAAAATGAGCCTACCACCTGACCCAGCCATACCACTCCTGGGTATATACCCAGAAGACTCATCATACCACAAGGTATATGCACATCTATATTTATTGCAGCTCTCTTCACAATAGCAAAACCTGGAGCCAACACAAATGACCCTCAACTGACAAGTGGTTAAAAAATGTGGTACATCTATACAATGGAGTTTTATGCAGCAGTAAAGAAAGATGACATCGGGCTGGAGAGATAGCCTAGCGGTTCAAAAGCACTGACTGCCTTTGCGAGGACCCGGGTTCGATTCCCAGCACCCACATGGGGCTAAGAAACCGTCTGTAACTCCAGTTCCGGAGACTCCAGTTCCAGGGGAATCGCCAGACCCTCTTCTGCCCTCCGCGGCATTGCACGACACGGGTGCACAAAACCTACATGCAGACAGTACATTCATACACATACAGAAATAAATAATAAAAAAATTAAAAAAAAAAAAAAAAAAAAAGAAATGACACATGAAGCTTTGCAGGTAAATGAATGGAACTCAAACCCATCATGCTAAGTGAGTACACACAGTCCTCTCCCCCGCCCAAAAAACGGGGAATAGTTTCCCTCATTTGTGGATGCTAGCATGAATCCCCAGTTGAAAGGCAGGCTGAGAAATGTTATCATTATATTTCTTTTCTATCTGAAAGCAAGTATTTTTATAATGTGAATCTCTTAATGGGCCAGCAATTATCTTACCATTTTTTCATACATTGTAATTAAGTATATGGTGGTAGGTATGTATTCATCATATTAGAGCAATTAAAATTAAAGCAATTTCAGAGTTAACATACAGTTTATTCCAGAGGTCCATAATTCTGGTACATGTATAATGTTTATATGAGGCATATCTTTGTGCACTATCAAATGGAGAGAACACACATAAGGACTGGATCAAAGAACGATTGATGAACAGTTAATTTGCCAAAGCAATAAACCTCTATGGAGAAAACTTTTAAAAGATTGAGAGAAGGATACAGGACAGAATGCATGGCAGAATGGATGAAATAGGGTGGGGTGGGTGGAAGGGAAGGGAGGATATGTCTAAATTGAACTGAAAATGATGTTTGAGATACACAAAACATCAATAAAAGCATTATATTAAAAAAAAATACATACAGCAATGGTAATCTGGACACTCATTGATCAACTTGATTGAAACAAACAACCTGTCACCCCACTGGAGGTGGGGCTGTTAGGTGTTTGGGCACAACAGCCTGCAGATAGGTTTCATATGAAGGATGCTTGTACTCATGGATTATCACTTATAGCTAAAAATGAAAAAAAAAAAACTGAGAGAAGATGTAGGACAGTTTATGGCAGAATGCATTGATTCGGGATGTGGTGGGGGTGGGGGGAAGGGAAAGGGAAATAAGCCTTGAACTGATTGGAAAAAAATGATGAATGCACAGCATCAATAAAACTAATTTATAAAAAAAATACAAATGTGAATCAGCTTATGAAAAGATGTCTATGAACCTAGTACATTAAGGAAAGGCAGTAAAACCTAAACTGAAATACCATTTCACATTCACAGGGTTGGGTTTGCTAAGTGAATGTTGCAAATTACATAGGTATTTTAAAAATAAAGGATCTTGTAGATAGGAAATTTTGTGTTAACTGTTGAAAACTTTAGCTGTTTTCACAAAAACGAACATAATATTACCATTTAAATTAGAAACTCCAGTGTGGAGAATATGTACATAGAAAATGATTTAAGGTATCCCTGAGGGGCTGGAGAGATGGCCAAGCGGTTAAGAGAGCTGACTGTTCTTGCAGAGGACCTGGTTCGATCCCCAGCAACCACATGGTGGCTAAGAACTGTCTTTAACACCAGTTCCAGGGGAATCCTACACCATCTTCTGATCTGCACAGCATTGCACCACACGGGTGCACAGACCTACATGCAGACAGTACATTCATACACAAAAAATAAATTAAAAAAAATTAAAAAAAAAACAAGATAGGCCTGAAATTGTTTAATTCTCTATTGTGGGCTATGGCTGCTCAACCTATGGTGTTAAATCTCTCTTCCAGTCAGTGTTATAAAAGGCTGCTTGGGTTTTTTGTCCAAGGCTTATCTAAAATATTATACAGTAATTAGAAGTATCAGGCTGGTGTAACTTAGTCTTTCTGGATGGTTAACAGCCATACTTAATGCCCATACTGATTTGTCCAAGGGACTTACAGGACAACTTTGTTCCTTGCCCTCTGAGGTCGACTAGGTCCCAGGAGACTATGTATGGGGGCATGTCTTGAAATGTCCTTCTATCATGAGTCACTAGTCCTCCTGGCCAGGGAGGTCTTGGAGATCCACTAACAGGACTCAAGCCAGCATCCAGTCTATAAAGAGGAAAGTCTCCTTATGCTTCAAAAAGGGAAGCCTGGTCCAGCAAGACCTGACTTTGTCTTCACATGGATGGATCTGGTAAGTGAAAGCCAAAAGGAGCCAGAGCACCACCACCCCCAAAACCTGAGTAGCCCCAAAGGACCAGATCCTCAACTGAACTTGAAAAAAAAAAAACCTTGGTTAATCTGGGCTAACTGTGTGGCCTTAAACACCCAAAAGGAAAGTATAACCAAAAATAAATAATCAATAAAGCCTAAGAAATTGTACTTCAGGCATAAAACTTCAGATCTTAGTAAAAGACAAAAAAGCAGTCAGTATCTTGAGTTTCTTAGTAGCCTAGTCTGTGTCAAAGGCTGGGAATGCCAAAAACTGTGTCTTCCCCCCTGGCTTCAGAGTGGAGAATCCTGGACAGCATAACCCCCATAGCTGTATCCCCTAATTGGACCCCTAAGTAACCTTAGGCCTCATCCTTCATCCGGATAATAGCTTGCTGCCTTATCCTGTGCTTGCAAGACCCTATCCAACAACTGACCTGTACCAGTTTTAATCAATTTTTGCCTGCTCTCCCTTCAGACAAATACAAACGCATCCCTGCTGACAACAGTGACACCTAGGTGTAAAGCATCTCACCCTCTTGTATGATTAACCCTCTCTTCATGAGGGGGGGGGCTGGAGAGATGGCCTAGTGGTTAAGAGCACCTACTGTTCTTGCAGAGGACCTGGGTTCGATCTCCAGCACCCACATGGTGGCTGAAAACTGTCTTTAACTCCAGTTCCAGGGGAATCCAACACCCTCTTCTGACCTCTGAGGCATTGCACGACATGGGTGCACAGACCTACATGCAGACAGTACATTCATACACATATGAAAATAAGTAAAATTAAAAAAATAAAATAAAATAAAGGGTGGAATGTAAGGTCATAAGCCCACCTAAGTTGGAGATTTTCCAGGAAGCCAACTGTGGTAGAAGTTCCAGGAAAGCTGCTCCAATCAGGCTCCTACTGATACTGGTCACAAGCCTCAGTTTATCTTGAGATGCTTCTTACTGATACCAGCCACAGATCCACCTATGCCCTAAAACCCCATCTCCTTGTCCCCACCTCCATGTAAACTCACTTCCTTATGTGCCTGGGTACAAAACTTCCATTCTCGGGACATTCTAACACTGCTCATTCTAATCCCAACACAGGTGGGCCAGCTGCCATGCCTGAAATAAACCCAAATTCCTTATAAAAAAATTTTTTTTAAGATTGTCTTCAGGTGCATAGTGAATTTGGGTCAGAAATGGACTAAATGAGACCACATCAAAAAAGAAAAGAAGTAAACTTTGAAACTGACCCAGAATTTTTCTTTTATTTAGAACATAAAAGAATAGATGATGCTGAATTCACATTTCAAACTTTTTTCAGCTTTACAGCAATGATATATTAATAATTCAATATTAGGTAATAATCAGCCATACTAAAGTCAATGAATAATTGCAGAGATTAGGGATTTGCAGGTATAATTCTACAGTGACTCAGAAAATCCCCCCAAATTAAAGATAGGAATTCCCTAGATCTTGAGGAAAGAACCTTGAAACTGGAGGTCAGAGGAGGCAGGTGCAATAGAAGCATGTCCCCTGTGCCCTGGAGGAGGGGGTTGCAGACACAGGCTCAACAGCTTGCAGACAGCACACTTTTCCTCAGAAAGGAATAAAGCAGATCTGGTATTTGGGTGGCACAGAAACAAATCCACTGGCAACTGGGATGGTGTCAAGGTTCTTTGGGTCAACCGGAGATTTCAGGTTAAAGTTCTGTAAAATGGTTGTCAGGAATAAAAATAACTCCATGCGTGCCAGGCCTTCTCCCACACAAATCCGTTTTCCTGCAAATTAAAAACACAATATACTTAACTTCTTGTATTTGGGACAACTACTGTGTTTGCAAATGTCAGAAAGAGAACAGATACAAACGAAGGACATATAAGTTAGACAATACCCTGCAGGTAGCAGGCAGGGAAAAGAGGCTCAAGGTAGAAAAATGTGCTTTCACTTAAACATTGAAGATAGTGGACTTCTTTTCTCTTCTCCAAGACAAAGACTTGCCAGGCCTTTCCCCATCAGTGGGAATTATTAGGTGGGACTTTTAGGTCCTGCCAGAGGACTCCTTTGGAGAAATCCATCAGCTTTCCTGTATTTGTCCAAATGTTCAAGTCTCCTGAAATAGCCCACACAAGCCAACTCTGAGGATGACAGGTGACCCACCCCATGTCTCAATATAAGAACCCAGACCCTCTAGACAGACTCTGACATGGGCTCCTTTCCACTCCCCATGTGAGGAGTCTGTGCCTTTGTGCATTCTGCTGTGTGGTCTATATTTGCTTTCACTTTTTATAAAATTTGGCTAAATGCTGTGAGTATGACTTTTTTTTTNCCCAGGCACCTAGAAAGAGAAATCAATAAAAGCATAACTGCAGAAGTAGAAACCTTAACCCAAACCACAAATGGATAATAAGGCAAAAGGAAGCAACACAAACTTATCAGTCATAACCTTAAATATTAATGGACTAAACTTCCCAATCAAAAGACATAGACTGGGAGATTGGATTAGGAAACAGACAGCATCAATATGCTGTCTACAAGAAACACATCTTACCTTCAAGGACAGGCACCACCTTAAAGTGAAAGTATGGAAAAAATATTCTAAGCAAATGGTACCAAAAAGAAAGCAGGTGTTGCTATTTTAATATCAGACAAAATAGACTTCGAAGTAAAAGAAGTCAGAAGAGACAAGAAGGCCATTACATTTTTATCAAAGGAACAATTCACCAAGAAGATTTCACAATTATGAATATATACCCACCAAATTCTGGTGCAACCAACTTTATAAACACAATTCTCCAGGACCACAGGCACAGATTAACCCCAGTACACTCACAGTAGGAGACTTCAATACCCCACTGAGTACTTTGGACATGTCAACAAGACAAAGAATGAACAGAGAGACATCTGAACTGAACGATATGACACACCAAATGGACCTCACAGACATCTACCGAATATTCCACCCTAATACTAGAGAATACACTTTCTACTCATCACCCCATGGAACATTCTCCAAAATAGACAATATACTAGGACACAGAAGAAACCTCCACAAATACAAAAAGACTGAAATAATTTCATGCATCCTATCAGACCACAGTGCAATAAAGCTCAATATCAACACCAAAATAATCCCTACTATTTACAAGAACACACAGAGACTAAACAACACACTCTTGAATAATGAATGGGTCAAGGAAGAGATAAAAAAGAAATAGGGCTGGAGAGATGGCCTAGCGGATAAGAGTGCTGACTGCTCTTGCAGAGGATCTGGATTCTATCCCCAGCACCCACAAGGTTCCTGAGAGCCATCTTTGACTCCAGTTCCAGGAGAATTCTGATGCCCTCTTCTAACCTCCATGGCATTGCACTACACGGGTGCACATAGCTACATGCAGACAGTGCATTCATACACATAAAGAATAAATAAAATTTTTTTAAAAAATTAAAAAAGAAAGAAATAAAAGCATTCCTGGAACTGAATGACAATGATAATACAACACAACAAAACCTATGGGATACCTTAAAAGCAGTCCTAAAAGGGAAGTTTATAGCCCTGGGTGCCTACATTAGAAAAACAGAAAGAGCACAAGTGAATGATCTAACACTGCAGCTAAAAACACTTGAGAGGCAACAACAGATGAACACTAAACGCATCAGACAGGAAGAAATAACAAAAATCAGAGCAGAAATCAATGAAATAGAAACAAAGAAAAATAAATGGATCCAAAAGTTGGTTCTTTGAAAGAACAAACAAAATAGACAGACCTCTAGACCAGTTAACCAAAAGAAAGAAGGAACAACTCTGAATCCATAGAATCTGTGATGAAAGGGGAACTATCACAACAGACAATGAAACAATCCGAAAAATCATACGGGGATACTTCAAAAACCTATACTCTACTAAGTTTGAAAACCTAGAAGAAATGGATGAATATCCGAAATCCTGCGAATCACTAAAGCTCAACCAAGAAGAGATTGACAGCTNGCTCATTGTTTCTGTACCAGCACCAAACAAATCATTCACAATGATGCTCAAATTTTCAGGTGTAAACTGGGAAGGTTGATTGTTGTTTTCCTAATGATTTGATGCACACATCTGATAAATTATTATGAAGAGATCTGACAACTAAGAATCTACAAGATAACATTTTACATTGTTACCAGCCCAAAACTTTGAAAATGTACTACTATGAGAAACCAAGCTTGTCTAAATTTAATTTTTACACCCAAGTTTTTTGCTTGCCTAAAAATTGTATTAAGGTGGTCAGTATTCTGCACCTAAATGTGTACCATGCATGATGTTTAGATCCAGGAAAGACACAAATTGATCAATATCTTAGTCTATTATCTCTTAATGAAACATCTGTACCTGGCTGGAGCTATGGCGCAGTAATTAAGAGAAATTGCTGCTCTTTCCACGAGGGGACCCAAGTGAAGCTCATAGCACCTAGGACAGGCAGTTAAAACTGCTTGCAACTCTAGTTTTACATTGTTATTGTCCATTTTGAGGAGGAAAATAAAAACTATTACCACTGAACAATTGGTTAAAAGAACATTAAAAATTCAAAATTGTGAGAGGACAAAATAAGATATTTATTTTAAGACAAAATGAGGCACTATACAGAAAAATCCCATGTCATTAAGAGGAAAATTTAATCAAAGCTGATAAATGATAACATCATAATTTTCATAATAAAAAATTAATTAACATTATGGCTTTGTACATCAGAAAATTATTCTGAAATGAAAACAAGGAAACAAATCACAATGCCAGGCATCTACAAAGGCGGTAAAAAATCTAGGTCATAACAAATATGGTGAAATATGTTACAAAAATTAAATTAATCACTCATACTAAGAATTGAAGAAAACTAATATAAATGGGAAAACCACCTCATTGCTTAAAATTTAGAAAAAGATACAATACTGACAAAATAACAATGTTCCTCAAAGTAATCTAATGAATCAGTTCCATCTCTATTAAAATTCTGATGGGAATCAAATTCTCTGATTCAAACGACATAGGAAAAGGGAATAGATTCTCAAACTTCAAGACAAACTTCAGAGCTACAGTAATGAATCAAGTGTGATGTTGGCACATAGATCAGCATCAAGGCCCAAAGAATTTTGATAACAGAAGGCAACCTAAACACCAATGGTCAAGACCTTTGCAACATCAGTTTCAAAACCATCCAATCAACAGAAGATCCTTCAGTAGGATGGAACAGCAGGATAGCTACAAGAAAATGAAGACATTGGAAGTCTTCAATAGAGGTAAGCTTCCATTCCTTATTATTTGGACACATGGATCTAAGATCAAAGCATCCATATAAGAATAAGTCACTAGACTTCATCAAGCATCCATATAAGAATAAATAACTAGACTTCATCAAGAAGCCAGATGTTTGTGCACTCAAACACATAGTTAAAAATGTGAAAAAGGTTTGCCAGCATGGTGGTTCAGCTTTAATCCTAGCACTCAAGAGGGAAAGGCAGGTGGATCTGTAAAGTTCAGGCCAGCCTGGTTCTACAGAGTGAGTTCCAAAAAAAAAAAAAAAAAAAAAAGATCCTGTCTCAAGAAAGAAAAGAAAAAAAAGTTGAAATGTGTCAACGTACAGAAATGGTGAAAACATTTGCATGTCATTTATTTGCACACATTATCACAGATACATAAGAAATTCTTATATAACAACAACCAAAAATGCAAGCAATTAAATTTAAAGATGGGAAAAAGATGAATAAAAGTCTCTGCGTAATATACAAATGGGACAGTACCAGGCTGTTTTTTGGACTATAGCCCTGTAATATAAGCTTGAGTCTGGTAAGGCACCTCTGTATTACACTTTTTGCTTAGGGTCTTTTTAGCTATCCGGAGTCTTTTGATTTTCCATATGAACTTTAAGGACTTTTTTTCCAAGCCTTGAAGAAAGTCTTAGGGATTTTTAATTGTGATTGCATTGAGTCTATATATAACTTTGGTGTAGAATGGACATTTTAATATATTAATTTTCCAATCCATGAGCATGTTAGGTTTTTCCATCTTTTGATGTCATCTTTAATATCCTTCAGGGTTTTAAAATTCATGTTGCAGAGGTCTTTGGTGACTTTGGTTAGGTTTCTTCCCAGGTATTATTTTCAGCTATTGTGAATGGGAAGGTCTCCTACATTTCTTCTTCAGTTGCTTGCTTTTGGGGGTAAAGAAGGCTACTGATTTTTCTTAGGTTTTTAATGTATCCTGCAACTTTTACTGAAGCTTCTTTATTGTTTCTAGGAGTTTCTAATGGAGTTTTTAGCATCCCTTAGGTAAACTATCATATCATCGTGCAAAAAAGGATTGTTTGACTTCCTCTTTTCCAATTCATACTTCTTTAACTCCCTTTCTTTCTTTATTGCCATAGCTAGTATTTCAAGTACTATATTGAAGAGGGATGGAGATAGGGGGCAGCTTGCCATAACTCGTTACAGCCACTTTGGAAAGCAGTGTGGGAACCCTTGGAAGACTAATGAATTGGCCACCTGACCCAGCCATACCAGCCATACAGCTCCTGGGCATGTAACCACAAAGACTCATGCTTATGGCCACTATACATGCAGCCAGTATGGCACAGCCATGTTATTGGCAGCCCTCTTTTGCAATGTCCGGAGCTGGAACAAACCCAATTGCACCCTCAACTGACAAGTTGGATAGAGAAATGTGGTACATCTACACAATGGAGTTGCTAATGGCATGGTAAAGAAAGATGACAATCATGAAATTGTGCAGGTAAATGGACGTGTAGCTAGAAGAGATCACCTGAGTGAGGTAACAGCAGTCCCAAGAAAACAAATGACGAATGCTATCCCTCATCTGTGAATGCGTACGCACCAATTACCCTAATTGTTATGGCAAACTGCAATGTAACATTAACCTTGTATCTAAAACAACCGGCTTCTTATATTGTGAATGGCCTTAAAATAGAATAAAATAAATAAATTTTAAAAAAAATTAAAAATAATACAATATTTTAAAAAAGATAATATTGGCCTACCACCTGACCCAGCCCATACCACTCCTGGGTTATGACCAGAAGACTCATCTACCACAAGTAATCATGCACATCTATATTTTATTGCAGGTCTCTTCAGCAATAGCAAAACTAGGCAACAAAATGACCCTCAACTGACAAGAAATGCATTGTAATCTAAAATGATTTTATGAGTAAGAAGATGAATCGGGCTGGGATCTAGCGGTAACAGATCCTTGGAACGGGTGATCCAGACACTGGGTAAAACCTCTAACTCGTTCCGGAAGCCAGTCCAGGGATCCCAGACCCTCCCCCGTAGACGACACGGTGACCCATGACGTACATCTAACAATACAATAAAATTAAAAAAAAAAAAAGATGAATGAGCTTTGCAGGTAAATGAATGGAACTCAACCCATCATGCTAAGTTGAAGTAAACAGTCCTCTCACCCCCCCCAAAAAAAACTGGGAATAGTATTGCCGTTCATTTGTGGGATGCTAGCATCAAATCCCCAGTTGAAAGTCAGGCGTGAAAATTGCGTTTCTTATATTTCTTTTCTATCTGAAAGCAACTGGTATTGTTATTAATGTGAATTCTCTTAATGGGCCCTAGAATTATCTTACTAACCGAGTATTTTCATTAACAGTTGTAATTAAGTATATGGGTGGAAGTGTAGTAGTTCATATATTATTTAGCAATATAGAAATTAAAGCAATTTCAGAGTTAACATACAGTTTATTCCCAGGAGTCATAATCTCTGGTACATTATAATGTTGGTATAGGCATATTTGGAGGCACTATAAAATGGGAGAGGAACAAACACATAAGGACTGGACAAAGGAACGATTGACTGCCAGTTATATTTCTGCGCAAAGCAATAAACCATCTAAGGGAAAAACTTTTAAAGATTGAGAGAAGGATACAGGACAGAATGCATGGCAGAATGGATGAAATAGGGTGGTGTGGGTGGAAGGGAAGGGGAGTATGTCTAAATTGACTGAAAAATGATTTTGAATACACAAAACATCAAATAAAAGCATAAAATAAATAGTGAGCCCTTAAAATACATACAGCAATGATTGAATTCATTATATGATTGACAACACTTCAATGGAGTGGGCTAGGTTTGACACATGCAAGGTTAATGAGATTTTAATGGTTACACTTAGAAAATGAAAAAAACTAAAATAGGCATTATGGCAAATCGATGTGGTGAGAAAGAATACCTAACATGGAAAATGATAATGCACAAGCTATAAACTAATTATAAAAAAATACAAATGTGAATCAGCTTATGAAAAGATGTCTATGAATAGTACATTAAGGAAAGGCAGTAAAACCTAAACTGAAATACCATTTCACATTCACAGGGTTGGGTTTGCTAAGTGAATGTTGCAAATTACATAGGTATTTTAAAAATAAAGGATCTTGTAGATAGGAAATTTTGTGTTAACTGTTGAAAACTTTAGCTGTTTTCACAAAAACGAACATAATATTACCATTTAAATTAGAAACTCCAGTGTGGAGAATATGTACATAGAAAATGATTTAAGGTATCCCTGAGGGGCTGGAGAGATGGCCCAAGCGTTAAGAGTAGCTGACTGTTCTCTTGCAGGACCTGAGTTCGATCCCCAGCAACCACATGGTGGCTAAGAACTGTCTTTAACACCAGTCCAGGGGATCCTACACCATCTTCTGATCTGCCACAGCATTGCACCACACGGGTGCACGACCTACATGCAGGCATGTACATTCATAGCACAAAAAATAAATTAAAAAAAAATTAAAAAAAAAACATTTTTATAGCTGAATTGTTTTAATTCTCTATGTTGGGCTATGCTGCTTAACCTATGGTGTTAAATCTTCTCTTCCAGTCAGTGTTATAAAAGGCTGCTTGGGTTTTTTGTCCAAGCTTATCTAAAATTATACAGTAATTAGAAGTAATCAGGCTGGTGTAACTTGTCTTTTGGATGTTAAAGCCATACTTAATGCCCATACTGATTTGTCCAAGGGACTTACAGGACAACTTTGTTCCTTGCCCTCTGAGGTCGACTAGGTCCCAGGAGACTATGCATGGGGCATGTCTTGAAATGTCCTTCTATCATGAGTCACTAGTCCTCCTGGCCAGGGAGGTCTTGGAGATCCACTAACAGGACTCAAGCCAGCATCCAGTCTATAAAGAGGAAAGTCTTCCTTATGGCTTCAAAAAGGGAAGCCTGGTCCAGCAAGACCTGACTTGTCTTCACATGGATGGATCTGGTAAGTGAAAGCCGAAAGGAGCCAGAGCACCACCACCCCCAAAACATGAGTAGCCCCAAAGGACCAGATCCTCAACTGAACTTGAGAAAAAAAAAAAAAACCTTGGTTAATCTGGGCTAACTGTGTGGCCTTAACACCAAAAGGAAAGTATAACCAAAAATAAATAATCAATAAGCCTACGAAATTGTACTTCAGGCATAAAACTTCAATCTTAGTAAAAAGACAAAAAAACAGTCAGTATCTTGAGTTTCTTAGTAGCCTAGTCTGTGTCAAAGGCTGGGAATGCAAAAACTGTGTCTCCCCCCTGGCTTCAGAGTGGAGAATCCTGGACAGCATAACCCCCATAGCTGTATCCCTAATTGGACCCCTAAGTACCTTAGGCCTCATCCCTCATCCAGATAATAGCTTGCTTCCTTATTCCTGTGCTTGCAAACCCTATCCAACAACTTACCTGTACCAGTTTTAATCAATTTTTTGCCTGCTCTCCCTTTCAGACAAGTACAAAACGCATCCCTGCTGACAACAGTGACACCTAGGTGTAAAGCATCTCACCCTCTTGTATGATTAACCCTCTCTCATTGAGTGGGGGGCTGGGAGAGATGGCCTAGTGGTTAAGAGCAACCTACTGTTCTTGCAGAGGACCTGGGTTCGATCTCCAGCACCCACATGGTGGCTAAAACTGTCTTTAACTCCAGTTCCAGGGAATCCAACACCCTCTTCTGACCTCTTGAGGCATTGCACGACATGGGTGCACAGACCTACATGCAGACAGTACATTCATACACATATGAAAATAGTAAAATTAAAAAAATAAATAAAATAAAGGTGGATGGAATGTAAGGTCATAAGCCCACCTAAGTTGGAGGATTTTCCAGGAAGCCAACTGTGGTAGAAGTTCCAGGAAAGCTGCTCCAATCAGGCTCCTACTGATATGTCACAAGCCTCAGTTTATCTTAGATGCTCTTACTGATACCAGCCACAGATCCACCTATGCCCTAAAACCCCATCTCCTTGTCCCCACCTCCATGTAAACTCACTCCTTATGTGCCTGGGTACAAAACTTCCATTCTCAGGACATTCTAACACTGCTCATTCTAATCCCAACACAAGTGGGCCAGCTGCCATGCCTGAAATAAACCCAAATTCCTTATAAAAAAATTTTTTTTAAGATTGTCTTCAGGTGCATAGTGAATTTGGGTCAGAAATGGACTAAATGAGACCACATCAAAAAAGAAAAAAGTAAACTTGAAAGACTGACCAAGAATTTTTCTTTTATTTAGAACATAAAAGAATAGATGATGCGAATTCACATTTCAAACTTTTTTCAGCTTTGCAGCAATGATATATTAAAATTCAATATTAGGTAATAATCAGCCATACTAAAGTCAATGAATAATTGCAGAGATTAGGGATTTGCAGGTATTAATTCTACAGTGACTCAGAAAATCCCCCCAAATAAAGATAGAATTCCCTAGATCTTGAGGAAAGAACCTTGAACTGGAGGTCAGAGGAGGCAGGTGCAATAGAAGCATGTCCCCTGTGCCCTGGAGGAGGGGGTTGCAGACACAGGCTCAACAGCTTGCAGACAGCACACTTTTCCTCAGAAAGGAATAAAGCAGATCTGGTATTTGGGTGGCACAGAAACAAATCCACTGGCAACTGGGATGGTGTCAAGGTTCTTTGGGTCAACCGGAGATTTCAGGTTAAAGTTCTGTAAAATGGTTGTCAGGAATAAAAATAACTCCATGCGTGCCAGGCCTTCTCCCACACAAATCCGTTTTCCTGCAAATTAAAAACACAATATATTAACTTCTTGTATTTGGGACAACTACTGTGTTTGCAAATGTCAGAAAGAGAACAGATACAAACGAAGGACATAAAGTTAGACAATACCCTGCAGGTAGCAGGCAGGGAAAAGAGGCCAAGGTAGAAAAATGTGCTTTCACTTAAACATTGAAGATAGTGGACTTCTTTTCTCTTCTCCAAGACAAAGACTTGCCAGGCCTTTCCCCATCAGTGGGAATTATTAGGTGGGACTTTTAGGTCCTGCCAGAGGACTCCTTTGGAGAAATCCATCAGCTTTCCTGTATTTGTCCAAATGTTCAAGTCTCCTGAAATAGCCCACACAAGCCAACTCTGAGGATGACAGGTGACCCACCCCATGTCTCAATATAAGAACCCAGACCCTCTAGACAGACTCTGACATGGGCTCCTTTCCACTCCCCATGCGAGGAGCTGTGCCTTTGTGCATTCTTGCTGTGTGGTCTTATATTTGCTTTCACTTTTTATAAAATTGGCTAAATGCTGTGAGTATGACTTTTTTTTTTCTTTTTTTGTTGTTTTTTTTCATCTTACTTAAGATCTCTTCTCTGAACTCTGATTTTTAAATATCCAACAGCTTACTTGACAACCAAAGGTATTAATTTCTTGCACACTTATGTCTCCATTATTTTTTCCATGGGTGTTAATAAACACTCTTCCTGTTTCTTTTCTTTTTTTTTTAATTTAATTTTTATTGATGTTTGTGCATTTCGTACATCATTTTCCAATTCAGATCAGGCATATTTCCCTTTCCCGCTTCTCCCCCACCCCCACCCCATCCGACCACCCCAATCAACGATCATGATTCTGCCTTAAACTGTCCTGCATCTTTCAGTTTTTTTTTTCATTTTTTAGCTATAAGTGATAACCATGAGTATAGCATCCTTCGTGCAAAAACCAATCTACAGACTGTTGTGCCCAAACCCCCACAGTCCCACCATTCAGTGGGGGGTGACAGGTTGTTTGTTCAATCAAGTTGATCAAATAGTGTCCAGACTACATCACTGTAGTTTCACCGTCACCCCCAATCGCAGTTTACATTCTACCGCGCCCCCTTCTCCGCAGATTGTTCCCTAGGCTTAGAAAAGGGGCACAGGTGGATGAGAAGAAAACTGTCCTTCTCTCTTCTGGAGCTGTGTGACTTGGATTCTGGTCAATTCTGGCTGTTTCCTTTCATGGGCTGACCCCCTCAACTGACGAATGTATAGAGAAAATGTGGTACATGTATACAATGGAGTTCTATGCAGCAGTAAAGAGGGACAACATCATGAACTTTGCAGGTAAATGGATGGAGCTGGAAGACATTATGTTAAGTGAAGTAACACAGTCCCAGAAAAACAAACGACAAATGGTGTCCCTCATATGTGGATGCTAGTACCAACAACCCAGATATAAATATTCCTCATGGAGAGGGATGCATAGTAAAAGAACAACAACAGAAAGAGTATGACTTTTTGGCATTTAATTCTTTAAAACTGTGGATTTTAAAAAAACCTAATCAATTTCTGCATCCTCATACAGCATCATCCAGATGGCATCACAGATATTTGATAAATGATTGGATAGACTGATGGATGTATGGACAGACAGATGGATGAATGAACGAATGAATGAATGAATGAAGAAAGGATGAGCTAAGTTTTTTCTCCACATCTAATATTAACAAATATAGCATTATAATATTCAGATAAGATTAAGATGATGGAATACCAATGCTGAACACTAGTTTTCTCCCCTGAAAGATAGTAAGAAAGCAGAACATGTAACTGCTCATGGAGGTAGGTGGCCATGCTGAGCTTCGAACTTAGTGCCAGACTCCGGAAAATATGGAGAATAAAGCAGACTACCTTTGTCCTGGATTCAGACACCTGGATAAAGCAAAGGGATTCTCCCCATGAATGGAGAGAGATGAAAGACGCTATTTCGCCCACGCAAATAGGCCGCATCAGACTAGATTAAAATAGTCATGGGTTTATTGAGTAGAGCTCCTGGGCCGGTTCTGTGACCCCTGAGAGCAGGGCCAGAGTAGCATGCCCTGGTTAGAGCAGGAGGACTTTGTAGGTCCAGGGGTCAAGGGAAGATCACTGACCTACCAGTCAGGAGATGGACTTGTGTCCAAGTATGGTTATAAGCTGGACACTTGGGCAGGCACCTAGGTAGGCTGTACCAGCCTTCCAGAATGTGGAATTGGGCAGTTGGCGCCATCCGCACTATTTCTTTGTTCGGATCTTTGTAGCGAGGGTGAGGACAGGGAGTGAGGGACAGAGATAGGGAAATGCTCTGGCAAGCAAGGACTGAGACTAGCCGGGGCCTGGACCTAGCAATTCGGACTAAAGAATGAACCCTACAGACAAATTAGCTTCACTAAATAGATGAACAGAAGCCTTCACAATTAGAAAGCTTTAGAGAAAACTGTCATGTGTGTCTCAGCAAATCCTCAGTGTACTATGGCCACAGTCATTTTGAGAAGGGTTCTAATTAAAGGAATTAATCAATTCTCTGATTCTAAAACGTGACGTCATCACAAGCAGAGTCTCTATGGAAACACTGTATCTATGACTGGGTAGGTCATGGCCACCTGAGACACCTGGAAGAGAGTCTTTGAAATACACTCTGCTGTGCTTTGAACATGAAATGCCCTCCACGGGCTCATTTATTTAAACACTTGGTCCCCAAATGGTAATACTGTTTTAGAATATTATGGAACCTTCAATAGGTATAGGCTCACTTTAGGAAGGAGGTCACATCATTGATGGTGGCCTTGGATTTTTATAATCTGTCCCCACTTCCTGCCTGCTCTCTCTTCCCCATCCCCTGATATGTGAGGAGGGAAGGGGTCCCACTTGTACACTCCAGCCACCATGAAACCATCTACCACCATGCCTTCTCCTACACAACAGGCTATATTCCCTCAAAACATAATCCAAAATAAATCCTTAAGTTACTTCTTGACAAGTATTTGGTTACAAGAACAAGGAAAGTATCTAGTACTGAAGAGTGGTGCTGATGAATGAGGCTGTAACCATGTGGTTCTTAGGAATCTAGAAATGGGTTGTGACAAGAACACAGAAGAGTCTGTAGCTGCAATCTACAGAGAAGCTTTAAAGTGCCCTAAGCATAGCTTAATGGGCCATGATGGTGGAAGTTTCAGAGGGGAACAAAGGAGTCTGTTAGGAACTGAGCTAAAGGCCATGCATGTTATATTTGAGCAAAGAACCTGGCTTCCTTCTGCCTATGTTCTGAGAATTCATATGTAATGGACTTGTTTGTGAAAAAAATATTGAAGACAGGATAGCATGCATTTAGGCTGAATCGTGATTACCGATCATTCTCCTTATCCAGGTGTGGGGATTCCATTTGGCAGAAGCACTTAGGAAGTCAGCTGGAAACCCCCAGCCCTCAGGCCAGAGACCTGCTGATTTCCTGCTTGCTTTTCCAACCTGCCTGGCACCACTGTCTTTGATGCTTTGGGCAAAACATTGTCACATTCCTGTAGTGATCTGGAGTATATGGTGTAAATTCCTATATGCCCCAACCCCCAGTCACACCTCACAAAGTCCAGTATTAGTACCCCGGGGTTGTGAAAATAAAGTTGACTTATTCCTTCTTGGAATTCGTCATTCTTGAGTCTGTCCTTTCTTGTCCTTTCCTTATTCTTTCTTCTCTTTCTTTCTTTCCTCAGGCTTTTCAGTACCACTCCTTCCCCCTCACTTCCAGGGCTAAGACCTGGGTCGCTGGCCAGCTGGCTGGAGCAATCAGGGAGCTTGCAGTCCCAAGGGAGGAAGAACATAGAAAGGCTACATCCAGGTCTTCTAATTGAGAAAGCAAAAAGTGGAGTGGGAAAAATATGAGAAATAGCTTTAAAACCGCAGACAAGAAAGATATGGATAAAGTCTGTGTGATTGTAAAAGAGATTACAGTACCAGCACTAAAAAGGAGGCTTATGCTCTGCACTAGAACAGTAGGTGGTGGCCTGCCTGAGCAGGGTATCTCACCATTTAAGGCTCTAATTTATGAAAACCCAAATTGATTTGCAAGGAGGGACTCTAATGAGAATGCCACTATGAGAATTCCCTCTGCAGAGACAATGAGCCTGTGGACGGAAATGCTTCTACAGAGTCAGTAGTGAGGAGCCGCTGCAAGTGTCCTCCAAGGGGTCTAGCAGCAGAACTTGGCAGTATTGTCTATCTGAAACTGGTTTTGTAGTCAGGAGAATGTCATGGAGGCTTGTACATATTCTAGAAACCTGTTCAGGCCAGGTACGGTGTGGCAGGGTTGGGTTCCTGGCAAGCAGGCCCCAACAGGACACTGCATGATGCTGGGAAAGTGAAGCTTAAGTTGAAGATGGCAGGTAGGTCTGTGGAATATCCACCAAGTAAATGCTAGGCAGGGAGCTGAGTCACTGTGAACCCATTAATTTGTATAATTAATAATCTTGATAAAAATAAAGTCTTGAACATTAACCTCATTAAAAGTACTTTGGTAAGTGTGTCCATTGCACATAAAATTCTTCTTTTGACATTTCAGGTTTCCATCCATGAAACTAGAAATATCCACATTTCCTGCCATTCCTATTCACAATCTGATGTCCTACTGAGATTGACTTCCTTTTTTGCTGGTCTCTAATTGTCATCTCCTGCTACACACACTTTTCATTGATCCTAAAGGACTGTTTTTTTATATTTTATATTATGAAAGCATATCCTACACTAAAGAAGTTGTAAAACATTTTTTCTACCTATTTGTTAAAAAAAATTAAGATATCACTTTCTCATAATGATGCTTTCCTTGAAGCAATAATTGCTTGCAATTATAACTTCCCATTTATTTTTTTTCAATTGTCCCAAAATGTGCATTCTTAAAAAGAGAGTTTTGTCCTTTTTTCTCATGGACTCTGTCATTACAGACTAAAAAGAAGATAACCAAAGTCACAGTGTTAAGTATGGAGGTTCCATGGCTGAAACTTAACACACATATTTCAGATGCAGAGATCCAAGATTGATCTCCGTGACTGAAAAAGAGAAAAGTGCTCTGTGAACATCATAGTATATCCTGCCATGACCAAATGTATTCAAGGCCCAAAGGTTATTTGGAAGAGGTTCTGACACCCTAAGGAAAACTACCCTGATAAATATATATATATATAATTTTTATTTTTATATACATTTATTGTTTTATTTTATGTGTATGAGTGTATTTCCTGCATGTGTGTTGATGCATCCATGTTGTGCATTGCCCATGAAAATCAGAAGAAGGCATCATATTCCCTGGAACTGGAGTTACAGATGGTTGTTAGCCACCATGTGGGTGCTAAAAATAAAAACCCAGATCCTCTGTAAGACCAGACAGTGTTCTTAACCACTCCAGCATCCTTCATGACCTTTTTTATTATCACTATTATAAATATTAATCCCAGAGTTCAACTAGCCTGACCTTGTGTGAATGAGTGTGGGGTCATCCACTGGGGATGTATCCACACCCCAAATGAAAAGTGACTCTTCCTCCCTCTCCAGCCCTCCCTGCTGTTTGCATTCATTACCCTAGTCACTATAAATGTCCTACCTTTTCATCTTTCCATCTTCTCTTTGACCTTTTGTGGCAGCTCACATAGTCAACTGATATTACAACATTTCATTCTCCATGTGAGGCATCATAATGGGAAATGAGAAACAAGAAACTGACAACTTATTCCCCATAACTTCTACTTCCCTCCAGTTACCTGTAGTCCCCTCCATCATAGCACAGACTTCCAGGATTACAATGAGTCTGCTCATCTGCTTGCCTGACTGGATATGATACCTTTATTCTGTACTTAGGAAGACATATCTCCATGGAAGAACCCGGAAGCTAAGAAGCACCACAAAGAAGACATTATGTCATGTCTTGGAGCTGGCTGCCTTTTTTACAGTAGGTCAGGTGACAGTTTCTAGGAAGACTTCTATAGAACCTTAATGATATATCTAAACATATAATACAACTGAACTGTGGTACAGCTTTGTTAATTTCGGAAAGACTCGACACCGTAACATCCCACTAATACAGCTCAGCATTAATGATGCTTCATGAATAAAGAGCATAGGCACTGACTGGAGAGATGACTCTGCAGTTAAGAGCACTGGTTTCTCTTACAGAGGACCTGTGTTCAGTTTCCAGCACCCACATGGCAGTTGACAACTCTGGTTCCAGGGCATCCAATGCCCTCATCTGGCCTCTGTGGGCACTATACACATGTGGTATACAAACATACATGTAAGCAAAACACACACACATAAATTAGGGGACTAGGGATATGGCTTAGAAATTGAGAGCACTAGCTATTCTTGTAAGGACTCGGATTTTATTCGCGGGGCCCACATGGTATCTAACTGCCATCTGTAGCTCCAGTTCCAGGGGATGTGAAGCCCCCTTCTAGACTCCATACACATTGCATGACTTATATACATGCAGGCCAAACAATCATACACATTTAAAAAGTAAAGTTTTTTTTATATTTTTAAAAGAGCATGGTCATTGGGAATGGTGATCTGGTCATGTCTAAAGTGTTAACCTACCATACTGAAAATAGACACCATGAAAATTTCAACAAATATCTAAAAGTTACCTTGTGTCTTGGAAATAAATTTGATTACCTGTTGAGAAAGGAATAAAGTAGTCACTTTTCTTAAAGTTGCCACTCTTATCTAGAAAGTGACCAGGGTCAAAGATCTCTGGATTAGGGAATTCTTTGTTATCATGTAGCACAGATGTCAGCGATGCTATTATTGTGGTACCCTGGGAAAAAAAGAGACATAGAAAAGTCAAGTTATAAAAACACAGTTATGGAACTAAAAGAAACAATAAATAGCATGTAATCAAGTATTTTGATCTATATGTAAGGTAGTTGTAGCCAAACAAGTACAAAGGCATATACATACAGACCAAATAACAAACAGGAATGTCTTTTGAGTCCAGTGGCAGTGATCTTGATGAAGTGTTCTCCAATGAGGTATTCAGTTCCAATACTTCTGAATCTGTTCATATTACTAATTAGCTTGACCACTGCTGTCTGTAACCAACTGCTGCTCTATTTCAACACTGATATTAGTGCATTCACATGTGGAATATGGTTTCAGGTGGAAATATTTATTTGTACATGAAACATTTGGAGTTTCTGCTCACTGGAATGCTGATTACACACATTTGACAAAGTTTACAATATCCTTTACAATAATGAAGCCATAATAAAATATTGTTCAGCACTTCCACTGCCATGCAGGTTATTTGCTTAATTAAAAATATAGAGGTAGAGACAACAGGACCACAGGGCACCATCCAGGTCAGCAGAAGCCGCCTGAAGGCCCCTGCTGCCAGCGGCATGGGCACATTTGGAAGAACCCCCCCACCTGGGGCCTAACCAGCTTGCACAGTGGAGCTAGCCAGACAGACAGCAGGACCACAGGGTACCAGCATGCAAGCCAAGGGAGCAAATCTGCACCCTCACAGCGTGCTCAAGCTGTGATGCTGTAGTGCTGATGATCCAGTGGGAGCAGTGTTAGTGACTCTGGGCACAAGTCAGTAGAAGAGAGGGAGAACCTGCCACAACTCCGGTCCCAGGGTACTAGGCTGCACAGCCAACCTAGAGGAACAGGTCAGCAGAAAGCAGAGTGAGTGAGCAGGCGGAAGCTCAGCAGCAAACTGACCTGGTTGTTACTTATCTGGTTTCGGGAAAATCCTTAGACTAGAAAGGGAAAAGTGGGCAGCATGCAGTGGCATACAGGTACAGGCCCGGCTCCATCTATGCCTGGATCCCTGCTCCCACTGGGGTGCAGGTGAGCCCCAAGACTCAGGGAAGACACAGATCAGCAGTCTTGTCCCAGGCCCAACTCCACCTTGGCTCCCATCTCAACATTCTGAGGAGTACAGCAGTGTTCAGGCACAGGTCTGGCTCCACCTTGGCTCCTATCTCTGTTTCCACCATGGTGCAGGGGAGCCCCAGGACCCAGTGGACACTCAGATCAGCAGCACCAAGGCTGCACCTGGGTTGGCAGCATGCAGGCCTAATCAAAACCTCCCCTCCGCCCCACCACAGAAGGTAATGAAGAGACACCAAACCTGCCACTCTGGTTTATACCTGCACCAGCCAGTCCTCCATATAACCATTTGAGATTAGCACCAAAATACAAGCAACAAAACAAAGCTACATGCAAAAAACAACAAAAAAGCAACAACATGGGAAAAGCTCATAATAAATCCACACCAAACTCTACCAGTCCTATAGAAGATGCCTACAAGATCTCCCTGGAAAGAATCCAGGACGTGGATCTTAGAAGAACAATCATAGACATAGTCAAAGAAATAAAAAAATATAAAGAACAAATCAGAGAACTAAGGGGAGAGAATGAAAAACTCAGGAAAGAACAAGAGGGAGAGAATGACACACTCTGGAAGGAAGTGGAAACACTGAAAAGATATATTTTGCTGAGATGAAAAAGGAAATCCATCTACAAAGCAAGTAGCTACAAGGAGAGAATGAAAAGCTCCAAAAGGAAGTGGAAATATTAAAGATATCTCAATAGGAAATAAAAAAGGAAATTGAATACTCATCCAAACAACAGGAAAGGATGGGGAAAAGCCTCAGAAGCAGAATGGATAAAGCAGAGAAAATAATATTAGACCTGGAAGATAACATAGAACAACTAGAATGTTCAAGTAAAGAAAAATTTTTAAAAACACAAGAGTGTAACCACCAGGATATGTGGAACACCATGAAAAGACCAAACCTCCACATCATAGGGATAGAAGGAGAAGAATCCCAAGACAACAGTATTGATCAGATCTTTAACAGAACAATACTAAGAAAATTTCTCCAAGCTGAAAAAATACAAATCCATACAAATACAAGAAGCACATAATAGACACAAAATAGACAAGACCAGAAAAGAAATTCCCCACACTATATCATAGTTAAAATGCTAGACGCCCAAAACAAAGGCAAAATACTGAAAGTGACAAGAGAAAAACAAGTTACATATAAAGGGAAACCCATCAGAATTACAGCTGACTACTCAGTGCAAACTATGAGAGCCAGAAGAATGTGGACCAAAGTATTCCCAGTACTAAACGACTTTAGATACCAACCCAGATTACTATACCCAGCAAAAATGTTGATCATGGTTGAAGGATAAAGAAAAATATTTTGTGACATAAACAAAATGAAAGAATACATGTCAAAAAAGCTAACACTTCTGAAAATGCTCAAGGCAATTCAAAGAACAGAGGAAAGGAACAACTATCCCCAAGCAACTAAAGAGACAAATTAATAAAACCTAAAACCATGACAGTGGAAATACAAACCTAGACCAAGAATGCAAACAGAAAACAAGGTGAAAGGAAGCAACACTCATCTCTCAATAATAACCTTCAATATTAATGGTCTAAACTCCCTGTGGTGGTTTGAATGTGTGTCCCCCATAGGCTCTAGGTATTCAGACATTTGTCTCCAGTTGGTGGCGCTGTTTTTGGAGGTCTTGGGGTGTGTGGCCATGCTGCTGGAAGTGTGTCACTGGGGGCAGGCTTAGTGAGCTTAACAAGCCTCGTGGTCTACAGTTGCCCTCTCTGTTTCCTGTACTCTTTGCGAGATGTGACCCTCGGTTTGCTGCTCCAGATCCAGCTGCCACGCCTCCTGCCACAATGGACTCTAGTTCCCTGGAACCGTCAATCGTAAGCTCAAATAAACTCTTCCTTTTATAAGTTCCTTGGTCATGGTGCTTTATCACAGCAACAGAAAAGTGACTAATACACTCCCCAATCAAAAACCATAGACTGGGAGATTGGTTTAGGAAACAGAACCCATCTATATGCTATCTACAAGTACCTAGTTGTAAGGCAAACTGAGCAATGTTAATGTTATATTTCTCATTATCTGAAAGCAACTGTGATCTTATATTGTGAATCCCTTAACAGGTTCTAAAATTAAGCTACCATTTATTTTCAGATTTGGTATTTGGTATATAGGTGGAGGGTATGAATGCAAATTTTAGAGTAATATAAAAGCATAATGGAAAAATGTGAATCCTGAAATATGATTTGGAAATAACATTCAGTTTGTTTTCAGAAGACATGATTTTAATATAGGTGATACATATGATATATGTATGCATATATGTATCACCTATACAAGTTAGAGGGAACAACAACAACAAAATTACTGGGACAAAAAATAACTGACTGAAACAGTGAAGTTCTCCCAAAAACAATAATCCTCTGCTTTGAAAATCCTCTGGAAAGACTCAGAAAAATATACTACACGTGTATGGCAGAGTGCATGAACTCAGGTGGGGTGGGGGGCATGGAAAGGGAAATAAGTCTAAATTGGATTTTGAAATTATGTATGATGGATGAAAAAGTTTAATAACAATAAAAAATACATTTTAAAAAGATATCTCACTCTGATAAGACTGACTAAGATCAAGAAAACAAAAGACACCAAATGCTGGAGAGGATGTGGGAAATGGGGAACACTCATATACTGCTGGTGGGAATGTAAACTCATGCAACCACTATGGAAAGCAGTGTGGGGAACCCTTAAAAAGACTCAAAAATTAGCCTACCACCTGACCCAGTCTTACCACTCCTGGGTATATACCCACAAGACTCATCCTACCGCAAGATACATGCACAGCTATGTTTATTGCAGCTCTCTTCACGATATAGAAGAGCTGGAACCAACCCAAATGCCCCTCAACTGATGAGTGGATAATGAAAATGTGGTTCATCTAGACAATGGAGTTCTATGCAGCAGTAAAGAAAGATGACATCATGAACTTTACAGCTAAATAGGTGGAACATGAAGCCATTATGCTTAGTGAAGTTACACAGTCCCAGAAAAACAAAGGATGAATGGTATCCCTCATTTGTGGATGCTAGCACCAAATCCCTAGTTGAAAGGCAAACTGAGCAATATTAATGCTATATTTCTTGTTTGAAAACAACTGTGCTGTTATTATGTGAATCCCTTAATGGGCTCTAGAATTAACTTACCACTTATTTTCAGACTTTGTAATTGTGGTAAATGGGTGGAGGGTATGTATTCATATTTTAGAGTAATATAAAATTAAAGGGAAAATGTGAACTCCTAAACATATTTTGGAATTAACATATAGTTTATTTTCAGAGGTCATAATTTTTGTCTATATGTGATGTATATATGGGCATATTTTGGAACAGTACAAATGGGAGGGAATGACAACGACAAAAGGACTGGGTCAAAGAACTGACTGAAACAGTTAACTTCTGCCCAAAACAATAAACCTCTGCAGAGAAAAACTTTAAAAGTACTAAGAAAAACTATAAGACATGTATGAAAAAATGAATGAACTGGAGTGGGGTGGGGTGGGGGGCATGGAAAGGGGAATGTATTTAAATTGGACTGAGAAATGATGTATGAAATACACAAAACATCAATAAAAATATTTTATAAAAAGTACATAGAGAGGTCACCTTTATTACATTTAGGACAACTTTGAAAAATAAAGCAATGACAAGTTTAGAAATGTCATCATCATAGCCGGGTGTGGTGGCACACACCTTTAATCCTAGCACTTGGGAGGCAGAGGCAGTCGGATATTTGTGAGTTCAAGGCCAGCCTGGTCTACAGAGTGAGTTCCAGGACAACTGGGATACAGGGAGACCCTGTCTTGAAAAAAAAATAAAGAAATAAAGAAATGTCATCATTTTGTAGTAATTCAGGTATAGATGATCAGTTCAGGCAAGTAGAAAGCTAGAAGCTGGGGGCTGGAGAGATGGCTCAGGGGTTAAGAGCACTGGATGCTCTTGCAGAACCCAGGTTCAAATCCTAGCTTCCAAATGGTGGCTAACAACTATCTGTAACTCCAGCTCTGAAGGAGCCAGTGCCCTCTCCTGTCCTTCATGGGCACTGTATGACATGGGTGCACTTATATTCATGCAGGCATATAAAATAAAAATAAATAAATTTTTAAAAATGATTTAGCATGAAGGATTTTCATAAGGTGTCAATGTACCATGTCATAGATTTGTATTAATTGCAAAAAATAAAAAAGAGCAGAATCTCTCTGCAATGGAGAAACCTAATACCACCTTAAGACATGAGGAAATTGGCAGAACCACTAATGGCACAGTTAACATTACAAATGTATGCCCACCTCATAACATACAACATGACTAACTGAGCAGTGCCTATACATACATATGTGAAAATCATTATGAGGAGCAAATAGCAGAAGACAGTCACACAAAACCAACCTCTGGGACATTTTAATTAACCAATACCTTCAGAAGAGTTAGCATACTAAAAGGAAGCAAAACCACAGATGATCACAATTATTTCTGATTACAGGAGACTGAAGGAACAAGATAAACCAATATTATATGCTTGTACCTCTATTAGACAATGAATTGCCAAAAATAAAAAGCTATAAACATATTACATAGGGTCAGCAAGATGGTTCAGAGGGTTAAGATGTTTGATATGAAGCCTGATGACCTGAGTTCAATCTCCAAGACACACAAATAAATAAATAAATAAATAAATAAATAAATAAATAAATAAATAAATAAACAAATAAAGTAATCTTTACAAAAATTATAGGAGTTGAGCATGGTGGTTCACACCTTTAATCCCAGCACACAGGAGGCAGAGGTGAGCATATCTCTTTAAGATCAAGGCCAGCCTGGTCTCCATAGTGAGTTCCAAGCCAACTGTGGCTACAGGGAGACCCTGTATATTATAGGAATGTTGAGTCTATTTAAATATGCTTTGTATATTAGATAGCATCATTTTATCAATGATAACTGTGTGGATGATATTCTTCCTATGTATGGGGAAAAAAAACATTGTTCCTGGAACATGCACACGGAAATATTGAGATGAACATGGAGAGATACATAGACACATGGAGTCCTGGACAGCTTTAGTGTCAACTTGACACACCCGGGTTGAGGGAGTCTCAGCTGGGGAATTGGCTCCATTGAATTGGCCTGTGGCCACATCTGTGGAGTATTGTCTTGATTGTCGACCAACGTGGGAAGGCCCAGCCCACTATGGGTGGTGCCACCCTGGACAGGTTGTTGTGTACCATATAAGAGGGCAGGCTGGGCATGGGCCAGGGGAGCAGCATTCCTCCATGGCCTGTGCTTCAGCTCCTGCCTCCAGTTTCCTGCCCTGAGCTCCTGCCCTGGGCTCCCTAAGTGATGAACTGTTACCCAGAAGATGTAAGCTGAATAAACCCTTTCCTCCCCAAGTTGGTGTCGGTCAGAGTGTTTTGTCACAGCAATGGAAGACGAACTAGAACACATGGGTACCTAGATGGTCAATAATATAGAGATATTAAAGTGAATACATTCCCAATAATCTGACTTCAATTTAAATTTTTAAAAATACAAAAGTGGAGAAAATTCTATCTAATGCATTTATTGTATAACACATTGATAACTTTATAATTATCCCTTGAATATTTTAATCAGTTAACACATTTATGTTTTAGATGCAAAACAGACCATATTTTCAAGATATGTGATTCAAATAATGTGAAATTGGTTGAAGAAAATTTAAAAATACTAAGACTTGGTCAATTATCTGCACTATAAATAAAAAGTCACTTGACAATAGCTATCAATCTATACAAGAAAGTTTCTCAGAAAAAAAGAAAAGGAAAAATCATTGGGATCCAGTACAGGCATTTTTTTTTAATTTTATTTATTTCTGTATGTGTATGAATATACTGTCTGCATGCAAGTCTGTGCACCCATGTCGTGCAATGCCGCGGAGGTCA
The DNA here is from genome assembly GCA_009823505.1 of Rhizomys pruinosus. Taxonomy (NCBI): domain Eukaryota; kingdom Metazoa; phylum Chordata; class Mammalia; order Rodentia; family Spalacidae; genus Rhizomys; species Rhizomys pruinosus. The sequence continues at coordinate 4,890,872 of VZQC01002907.1, forward strand.
GAAGAGGGTGTCGGATTCCCCTGGAACTGGAGTTCTCCTGGAATTGGAGTTTCAGATGGTTCTCGGCCACCATGTGGGTGCTGGGGATCGAACCTGGGTCCTCTGCAAGAGCGGTCGGCGCTCTTAACCGCTAGGCCATCTCTCCAGCCCCCAGTACAGGCATTTTTTCAGACAGGATGCATGTGCCAGATAGCTTTAGTGTCAACTTGACACACCTGGGTTGAGGGAGCCTCAATTGGGGAATTGGCGCCATTGGATTGGCCTATAGCCATGTCTGTGGAGTATTGTCTTGATTGTCAGGCAATGTGGATAGGCCCAGCCCACAATGAGTAGTGCCACCCTGGGCAGGTTGTTGTGTACTGTATAAGAAGACAGGCTGGGCATGAGCCAGAGGAGCAAGCCAGTGAGCAGCACTCCTCCATGGCCTGTGCTTCAGCTCCTGCCTCCAGGTTCCTGCCCTGAGTTCCTGCCTTGGGCTCCCTAAGCGATGAACTGTGACCCAGGAGATGTAAGCTGAATAAACCCTTTCCTCCCCAAGTTGGTGTCAGTCAGAGTGTTTTGTCACAGCAGTGGAAGACAAACTAGAACAATGCAAATGTACAAACTGACAATTGACTTACTGGACAAGACTGTCATACCCTGCATGGATAAATGTCCTGTGTGCAAACTCAGCCTTTCACCTGTTTTGAATGACTTATGAGATGACAATGTTTAACTGAAAAAAATTAAAATGATATTTTTCATATGTCAAACTTTATGAAGCTTAAATTTCAACTTCCATTAGCATTAGCCATAGCCATTGTCATGGATTTACAATTTATCTGTAACTTCTGTTGTGCTGCAATAGCAAACTGCAAACCTGGCAACAGAACCCTTGTCACCTAGAAGTTCTGAAATATGACCAGATATGATAAACATTTCTCTGCTCCTCTCTTAGACAATTCTCTCATTTGATATCAGTAACTCCAGACTATAACAGAAACCATTTATCTGGTTTGAAGATGGCTAGAATCACCCACAAAATGTTTCTTTTTTTTCTTACAGTGTTGTCCATGAAAGGCACAAATGGCTCTGCCTCTTTGGATTCAAAGACATCAACAGAGTATCAGCCACGAAGCACAGTTCCTGAATGACTTTAAACATAGATGATGTCTAAGTTGCCCTTTAGCAGGTCCAAAAAGCTGACACAGTCAGTTAAAGAGATTGGAATCCCATTGATTCCATGGTCTGTTTTTTAGTCATTAACGTATGATAGAGAAAAACAACTTTCCTTAATATTACTCTCAATTCGTAATGCCAAGAAACAAAAAATATTTCCTCCTGCTTATGATTCTATTTATATATTTATTTATTTGTGTTTTTGTTTTGTTTTGTTTTGTTTTTTGGTCTTTTTGAGACAAGGTCCCCTATAGCCCCAGCTGTCCTGGAACTCACTATGTAGACCAGGCTGGCCTTGAACTCACAGAGATCCCCCTGCTTCTGCCTCCCGAGTGCTGGAATTAAAAAGGTGTATGCCACCACAGCCAGCATGTTTTTGCTTTTATGTGTATAAGTGTTTGCCTGCATCTATGTATGTGCAGTACCTGCAGAGGCCAGAAGAGGATATCAGGTCCCTTGAAACTGGAGTTACAGGTGGCTATTACATACCATGTGGGTTCTGGGAACCAAACCCAAGTCCTCTGAAAGAGCATCTAGTGCTCTTAACTTCTGAGCCATCTCTCCATGTTTTGGGGGATTCTTTAGATTGACCCTCTGAATGGGGGTACCCTAGTTGCCACACCCAATGCCCCTTTTCAGCATAGAAGAAGTCAAAGCAGTTGGCATCCTGATTCCCTTCTGTCGATTGGGGTGACCTCTTTCAGAGGGTAACATAACTAAACAGGAGCTAGAAATTGACTAGGTAATTTAGGGATGAGACCCCCCCCAAATTAACCAGACTCTTTCTCAGCTGGGAACTCAAGGCTTCACAGACTAGCCAGTAAACACATATCCTTCTGGTAGCCCTGAAAGAGCAGGAAAAGAAGAAAGAAATGAAAGAAAAAAGGGAAAAAAGAAAAAAAAGAGAATTACATATCAAGCCCTGCAGACTGATTCTTATTTCACCCTCAAAAAAATATACATAAGAAAACATTGTAAGGTTTTTCATGAAGAAAGTATGGATTTACATAAAGAAAGTAGCTTATAACTTTTGGACAATGTGTCCAGATAAATGCAGAAATCCTTTTTAGAAAGCATTGCAAGGCTTTTTACATTGTATCCTATTTTGCTGAATGGAAGATAAGAAATACATCCAGAAGGTCAGCTAAATGGGAGAGTCAACCACCTTTGTTCATGCTTAAATCTAAATCACAGGTAAAAAAAAAAAAAGTTATTTCATTCTGACTCTCTAGTGGAGGAGAAGGTACATCTGGTATTCTACTAAATATCATTTAGTATCTCAAAGATATGACTAAGAAGCCACAAAAAGAAGAGTAATGAAAGGCAACACTAACAAATCAGAATCAGGGAAAAATTCCCACAAAATTTCCTTCAAAAATGTTTTCAAACAGTATTGTCTTGATTTCAAAAATATTAACAAGACAATTCTGAGGAAGAAAAATTATGGTACAAAGTCTCTAAGGAATAGAAAGAGGAGCCATGAACACCAAATCCAATTGTGTGGACAAGAAAATATGTATATCTGTAAGGAAAGTACAGCCAATATATACAATCATACACATAGGAAAATGAATTTGATAAAAATCTGCAAATATCCATGACAAATTCATATCAGTGTCAGAAAAGAAAGAAAATTTCCCTAGTTGATAAAGACTATCTACCAACATCTACTTTGGAACATGACTCTCAGCTGGATTTGTTGGCCCATGCCTTTAGCCACAGCACTCAAGAGGCAGAGGCCAGAAGATCTCTGTGAAATTGAGACTAACCTGGTCTACATAACAAGTTCCAGACCAGACATGGAAACAAAGAGACCCTACCTCAAAAACAATCACTCTCAGTAGTAGGATACTAGACTTCCAGACCTATTGAAAGAGTAGAAATGGAAAAAAAAATGTATCCACCACAAACTACCCGAATCTATCCTGGAAGTCCTAGCCAAGGCAATGATGGTGATTAGAAATAAGAAACACGGGACTAGAGAGATGGCTCAGCGGTTGGGAGCGCCAACTGCTCTTGCAGAGGACTTGGGCTTGATTCCCAGCACCCACATAGTGGCTAAGAACCATCTTTGATCTCAGTCCCCGGGGAATCCGACGCCCTCTTCTGACCTCCGCAGCATTGCACAACACGGGTGCACCAACCAGTACACTCATACACATAAAAAATAATAAATAGAAAAAAATTTTAAGAAATAAGGAGCATGAGACAGGAAGTAGGAAATTTTAATATATTAATGCAGGTAGCAAGAAAATGCATCTGAAAATTATAAATGAATTTAGTTCTTAGCAATGAGTGTTAGCTTTGTAAATGTTTCTAGATAGGAGGCTACTAAATATCAGGTACAAAGTTATGACAAAGGCATTATAAACTCAAGAACAAAAAAATTACTATGTATGAAATGTCTAGCCAAATATTCTTGAGTCCCTACATTAAAAAACAAAACATTGGGGGCTGGAGAGATGGCCTAGCAGTTAAGAATGCCGACTGCTCTTGCAGAGGATCCAGGTTCGATCCCCAGCACCCACATGGTGGCTAAGAACCGTGTTTGACTCGAGTTCCAGGAGAATCCGAGACCCTCTTATGACCTCTGCGGCATTGCACGACAAGGGTGCACAAACCTGCATGCAGACAGTACATTCATACACATACAAGAATAAATAAAAAAATTTTTTTAATTTAAAAAATCCAATTCTTTAAAAAAAATTACAAAAAATAAAACTAAAGTTATCAAGTCTTCCAAATGTATCTATACATTTATTGTCACCCCAATAAATATTCCTGAAATATTTTTTCAAAAAATGATAAACTGAACTTTAAATATTAATTATAAAATCTAAACAACAAAGGGCCAGGTACGTGCCCTTAATCCCAACAACTCAGGAGGTAAAGGCAGGCAGATCCCTGTAAGATCAAAGCCAGCCTGGTCTACATAGGAATGCCAGTCCAACAGATACTACAGAGAGACCTTGTCTCACAAGACAAAACAAAGGGGGGCTGGAGAGTTGGCTCAGTGGTTAAGAACACTAGCTGCTCTTCCTTAGGACCTGAGTTTGGTTCTCAGCATCCAGATGGTGACTAACAACTATCATTAACTCCAGTTCCAGGGGATCTAATGCCCTCTTCTTGACCTCCACTGGCATTGCATGATATAGCCACACTTACATACATGCAAGCAATACACTCATACATATAAAATAAAATAAAAAATAAAACATTTAAAAAATCTAAACAAATAAAAGTAGCCTTAAACTTTTTATTAAAGGAGAGTAAATTTGAAGACTTATACAGCCATATTCCAAAATGTGTTATAAAGATTTGGAGTCTATTCCTGAAAAAAGGAAAAGTCTACCACCTGCCAGATGTAGGATATCTGTACTTACCTTGTGCTGGAAGCAAGTTGGAATCAAGCATGCTGAGACTGTAGGAGCATTAAGAACACTGAGATTCAATGTAGAGAAGGAAGCTTACCTTGGGAATAAGATAGTTTCTGAATTTAATGTCACAGGTCACTGAATGTGGCAAACTGGTGGGAAGGAGGTCAATGTATCTCTGGATCTCATGCAACACAGCATCTGTGTAGGGCATGCTGCTCCTGTCCTGCATGCAGGGGCTCCGGTGTCTGCCAATCACACGTTCAATCTCTTCCTGGACTTTGGCTGATAAGACACCACAAGAAATGACGCAGTAGGAGAAAAGTGGCATGTTGCTCACAGGGAGCAGGGCGAAGGTGCCCAGAAGCATTAGAAACACATAATATATGCTAATGAAATGACAGTTGCTATGATACAGGTACATAATACCATTCTACATGCTAGGTGTCATAGTACACAAGCCCTTATCTATCAATTAGTATATTTAAATCAGCATCAACTTTGAGTCAAGAAAAACAGCTCATACAAAAGAAAACTTTTGATCAAACATTACATTTGTACCAAAATAATATAATTAAAATTAAATTATACTGGTCCTTGTGTGTGTGTGTGTGTGTGTGTGTGTGTAATTTCTAAGAGTGTTTATTAACTTCTACTTCCAAAACATGGCGACACTAAATATGCCATCAGTTTCTCTTGAAATTTATATTCATATTTCTAGATAATGACTCTTTGTCTTTATTATCCATTATTAGAGAAATTAAATTATATGTTTGCATGTAGAAATGAAAGTTTTCATATTCTATAGATGTATTAAATATAAACACTTATTGACCACCACATATGTCCACATTTCCCCTCAGTCTAATTTTCATATGACAGTTTGGAGTGCATCATTATGAATTGCTTACACCTTTTGATGACATGAAAACTGTCCCCTAGCAAGCAAAGTATGATTATTTTTCATGGCTGATATGATCTTGAATTTATCACTGTTTTTCTTTATAGGTTCACATTTTTCCATTTCATTAGAATCATTTTTAAACATTCAAGGAGACATTTCAATGACCTATGAATACATGTCCAGTTAATATTGACCACTTCTCTTTGATCACTTGCTCTCCCCTCATAGCTGAGTCATCCACTAGGTCCATTCTGAATATGAGGTTTTCTAGACCTAGTGCCTAGCATCCTCCCTGACACGTCACCTTCCCCCATGAGTTCTCTGAGTTCTGTGGCCCATTACTTCTTTTGACGTGGTTTAAGATATCTGAATGGAATGCATTCCCGAGTATTTTGAAGAAAGAGAAAATAATAAACTTTATGGCAAACGTGAAATTCTGGAAACACCCTTCTTGTATGAGTAGGCATACTAGTAGCATCTCTTGAGAAGTCTAGTGCCACCTGAGTACTGGTATATAATGAGACTTGGTTTAGCTCTCTAAAATTTTTTGTAATTTTCTCTTTAGTCTTGGTCATCTGAAATTGCAAGATCCAATATCTTGGGACAATCATTTAGTTTTATTCAGTCTGCAGGACACTTAGAAAGAATTTATTTATTATGATGGAAGTATGTGCTCTATTGGACATATGTACTCTACAGTTATTCATTCTGTGAAGGATACATACAGCTGTTGAAATTGAGGGAACACATAGGAAAAAAGAGATGAGTCAGATTTCAAGGATGGAAACTGACCAGCTTTCATTTCTTCTACTGACACAGTCACATCCCGTGAAATGCAGACACTGGAACAGAGCCTTATCAAATTTCCTCTGCCTTGCTATCTTCCTCTTCTACTACAAAGACATCTCACTCTCGGTTCTATGGTTAACTGTAGTTAGTGGCCCAGAAGGTCAAATTCTGAGACTTCCCTGAGACAAACAAAATGAAGAATTCTAGGGGTATCTTCCCACTTTTTTCTGGAATTCAAGTGCCTTTGACTGTGGTCCTACCTGTCACCTGTGGGTGCTTCAGCAGGAGCAGCAGAGAGTACCTCAGGGTTGTGCTCGTTGTCTCTGTCCCAGCCGCAAACAAATCAGATGCAGTGAAAACAAAGTTTTCATAAGTAAACTCCTTTGGATGGTGTTTTTCCTGGAAAAGTTTTAATGTTATTTAATGAGTTATTTACTGAAATAATTACAGAGTATCTGAAAATAACTTAAATATGACAAGTTTAACTTATTCAGAATCCAGAGTGCAACATTAGAAGAAACTAATATGTGTTTTGGAACACCATCTTCACTTCCAATACCTAACTTCCTGTCTTCCTAAAATGTCCCTTTCATGAGACCCTATTCAGTCAGATGAACCATGCAACATGGTTCTTTCCCAAAGATATAAACAAAAAAAAAGCCTATGGCTGCCCCATTTTCTATTTTCTCTTTTATATTCAAAACACCATCAGAGGGAGATAGAGTAGATAAGATGTGATACCAATATTAATCATGAACATGAAGGTCTCATTTGTTAATATGGTGAAGAAAAATGTAAGGCTCCAGACTCTCAAGAGGGAAGTACATTGTTGGCATAAGAATAGTAAATCCTGGGACTGGAGAGATGGCTCAGCGGTTAAGAGAGGAACCGGGTTCCCAGCACCCACCTGGCGGCTAAGAACCATCTTTAACTCCAGTTGCAGGGGATTCCAACACCCTCTTCTGACTTCCCCCACATTGCATGACATGGGTGCACCAAGCTACATGCAGACACTCATACACATAAAAAATAAATAAAAATTTAAAAAAGAATAGCAAATCCTGGGGACTAGAGAGATGGCTCAGCAGTTAAGAGCACTGACTGCTCTTGCAGAGGACCACGGTTCGATTCCCAGAACCCACATGGTGGCTAAGAACTGTCTTTAAGCCAGGTGTGGTGGTGTTTGCCTTTAATCTTAGCACTCAGGAGGCAGAGGCAGGTGGATCTCTGTGAGTTCAAGGCCAGGCTAGTCTATAGAGTGAGTTCCAGGCCAGCTGGGGCTATAGGAAAACTCTGTTTCCAAAAAAATGACAAAAAAATAAAAAGAATAGTAAATCCAGTTCATGGGTACCATAAGGACATAGTTCAACAGAGCAAAATTAAGAACTCATAAATAAACCATAACATTTATTGATTTTTTTTTACAATGGTGCCAAAGAAATTCATTCAGAATAAATGCCCTTTCAATAAATGGTGCTGGGACAAAAGAGTATTGTTAATGTGCTTGATAGACACCAATCTCAAAGTCCATCCTTATGCCTTTTCACTTGAAGGTATTCTCTCCTATTCCCCTAGCCATTCACACCACACACCACAGCCATTCACACCACACACCATAGCTATTCACACTACACACCACAGCCATTCACTCTACACACCATAGCTATTCACACTACACACCACAGCCATTCACACTACACACCACAGCCATTCACACCACACACCACAGCCATTCACACTACACACCACAGCCATTCACACTACACACCACAGCCATTCACACTACACACCACAGCCATTCACACTACACACCACAGCCATTCACACCACACACCACAGCCATTCACACCACACACCACAGCCATTCACACTACACACCACAGCCATTCACACTACACACCACAGCCATTCACACTACACACCACAGCCATTCACACTACACACCACAGCCATTCACACCACACACCACAGCCATTCACACCACACACCACAGCCATTCACACTACACACCACAGCCATTCACACTACACACCACAGCCATTCACACTACACACCACAGCCATTCACACTACACACCACAGCCATTCACACTACACACCACAGCCATTCACACTACACACCACAGCCATTCACACTACACACCACAGCCATTCACACTACACACCACAGCCATTCACATTACACACCACAGCCATTCATACTACACACCACAGCCATTCACACTATACACCACAGCCATTCACTCTACACACCACAGCCATTCGCACTACACACCACAGCCATTCATTCACTCTACACACCACAGCCATTCACAGTACATACCACAGCCATTCACTCTACACCCCACAGCCATTCACTCTACACCCCACAGCCATTCACTCTACACATCACAACCTGCACCTTATAGTTCTGAAATTTGTTCACCTGTCCACTAATACAAATATTTTAAAATTTAATTCAATCTGTAGTCAGAGTAGCAACTCTGGCTGGCTTATGGGTCCATACACACAACATCTACATTTATATTATAGCATGATATTTGTGTTTGCTGACTCTTCTGAAACTATTTCCACCTTTTCTACCCTGTTCATTCTGTGTGTCTTCAACTAGATCATTTTTATCTAAAAAATGAGGTCAGTGCATTATAACTAATTATTTAATTTCATATTATCCAGGTTACCAATTGAAATTTCATGTCTGCACACAGTACACTCCCAAAGTACTGTGCAAGCATTATTGGTCTATTTAAACATCTTTATAAAAAGAAATAATTCTTGGAACAAAAAATACTTGAGCAATCAAATATCTGACTTGAAGTTAGATTAAGATTTACCTGCTCCATTTTGATCAGGAAACAGTCAATAAAATCCCGAGGATTGCTAATATCCAGTGATTTTTCATGTTGTTTTGCTTTTTCTAAACAATAATCTTTTAAAAACATGAAATTTTTAAGTAACTTATTATGACTCCCTGGTAGATAATCAATTATAGCAGGAAAATTGTTGCAAACCTACAAAAGAAAATGATAAATTATTTTTAAAACATACAGTGTAGATACTTGTGCCCTAAGTGGACTTTGGCCAGAAAGCACAGTTCCAGCCATGAATGATATAAGCTGTACATTTTGACAGGTGATTTTTATGGTATGCTGTAGCACTTCTCTTTGCTTATAGAAAGATCTATAGGAGAATATCATGAACAGATGGTCAACCATGATGATTACTTCTCTTTTTATTTATTTATTTTTATGTGTATATCTGCTTTGTCTGCAAATATGTAAGTATGCCCACGTGTTCAATGTCCACAGAGGCAAGAAGAATGCATCAGATCCCCTGGAACTGGAGTTACAAATGGTTGTAAGCCATGATGTGGGTGCTGGGAACTGAACCTGGGTCCTCTGCAAGGGCAGCTAGTGCTCTTAACCACTGAGCCATCTCTTCAGTCTTAATAATCATTTCTTAAATTCTTGCATAATCTTTATTCCCTATGTGAATTTTATATTAGTTCATTAATTTTCTAAATTGCTTCTTTACTGCAACCTTGGATTAAAACATGGCATGAATTAATATAATTCACAATTTGTAGATTACAACAGAGATTAAGGGACTTGGATATCCTGAAGTGCAAACATAACCTCTGCTACTTTTATTTCTACAACCAGTCTTGGATATAGAATGGGTATTTTAGAAGTATGTGTCTCAAGGATTCCTGAAGCTGTACCAGAGCATTTTCATAATTACTCCAGATCACGCAAATGTCATTTAGGCAAATTTTAAGTCATGTGAACTAGCACAGGGAAAATTTTCAGGGCTCCAGACAACACAAACCAATCTTTGTCATTGCCAACCCAGTTACATTGTCACTTAGGATGACAAATGTATCAAGTATAACTAGCATACTATGTGATTCTTGGCTGTTTCAATGGTCCCAAATATTCCTTCTTCTTTAAGAAACTATTTTCTCTCTGCATTTTGATATTTAAGAGGTTGCTGCAGTATTGACTGGAGCATGAGTCTGGTGGCTAACAGAAGAGTTCAACAATGAAATAGATGTCCACTGAGCTGTATGGCATTGGTGAGCATTGATCATAATTATTTATATAAAGAGTGATTTGAGGTTTAATGGAAAATCAATGGAGATCTAAAAGAGTTAGCCAGCCCATTCTTTAGCCTTATTTATTTATTTATTTATTTATTTATTTATTTATTTATATTTTGAGATGAGATGAGCCTGTCTCTGCTTCCCAGGTGCTGGGACTAAAGGTATGCCATCACCCCTGACTATTGTATATGTGGTTTGTGCATCTTTCTGAAATGATCACCAAAATGATCACCAATGATTCTCTAGACCACATGTTCTTAAATAATTCGGGAAATTTCAAGGAACAAGAGCATCTAAGGATATTCTTAGCAAAAAAGGAACTTGGACTCACCTGCATCCAAGGGGAACTCAATATCTTGACATTTTCATTTAAAATTTCCAACAAGTTAAGAAATTCCTGATCTTTATAATCAAAACGATTCTGAAAAATAATGGAGCAGATCACATTGCAAGGAGCACATCCCAGGATGAAAGTGGGGTCACAAGGTGAACCTGAAGGATTGGAAACAATTTTAAAATATCAATAAAATATACATGTGAAACACTTTATTCAATGACAAGTAAAGAAACCAAAGGCAATTTGATTAATCAATGTCTTACCTATGAATTACCTAGTAGTCAATGTTTCATACCCAGTCAATCAGCATGCTACATTTGCCTTAATTTGAGTTCATCATTACAATCTCACTAGCTTGCTAAATAATGGATATCACTGAATTTTCATCTGGTGCCTTTATTGACTTTCCTTTTACTCAAGCTACCTGCTGTTTTGGAAGGGAAAAAGACTTTAAAAGTTCAGTAATTCAAGTCTTCAGAAGAGAATCATAGCTGTCTGCAAAGCCTCTAGACAACACAGTACTAAGAAGGGAGAGAGGGAATCTAGAAATGTGTATACATAAGTTGAATCAATCTTGTGTTTAACCAACAAAGAACGAATAAAGAGAAAGATTGCAGTAAGTACATATATTGAAAAAAAAACTAATATGAGAAATAAAACACATCCGTGTTACCTGAGATGAAAAATAATACACATTAAATATGAGATGCATTTCTTTGATAAAATTAAGAACTTTAATCTCAAAGATACACCCAAGAGAATGCCACATCATTTAAACACTGTAGCATTCTTAGTGATCAGAAGACATTTTATTATGTCAAAGTAGGTAGAGATTGATTTATTCATTTTCACTTAATTTAGAAGATAGCCTTTTTAAACAGTGTTGTTTGAAAGCTGAACTGATAATCAAATTCATTGTGACATTTACTTCAAAGGTTAATAGATTTGGCAGTAAGGAGAGAAAATTATTACCATAAATTTGTAACTCTAAATACATAAACATAGAAAGAAAAACAAAATGAAGATGGAGACAATAATGAAAACTAGTTATATACATCATTTAAAAATGAATATTTATTTGCAGATTTGTGTAATAGTATATATTTTTCAAGAATGTAAATTAACATAACATTAGATAACAAGACACAGCTGCTTCTGTCTTGTATAAATTGTGCTATATTTACAGAATATAAATTGATTTTATTAAGATATAATCAAGTAATAAAAATATTACAAAACAACATATATCCCAGAATCACATGCTAGTCCTGAAAGAAAAACTGAGATGTGACTGTTATCTAATAATGTAGTCCAGTTAAAAGAAAACAGATGTCATGTGATCGAGTGCGATGTGGTCATTGTCACCACACTCACACTCCAAGTGTTCTCTGGTGAACTTCCGTGGAATGGGTTACACAAATTCATGCTAACTCTCAGAAAATAAACTCAAAACCTAAATTTGATAACACCTATATTCATATAGTCATTGTCTTATTTGAAAACAAGAGAAAAAAGTTGAAAAAGGTCTACAGTGGGTGAGGGTTTAGAATCCCCAGTGCAGGCATGGTCACGCCTATTCACAAAATCATAGAGACACAGCTCTCCTATTTTTTTTCTCCTTCTATTTTATGTGACAAATCACCAGACTCCATATGAAGTCTGAGCCAGAACTCAGAATGAAGGTTCCAGCCACCCCTAACTTGCTTCCAATGACTTCATTACAGACAACAGGGGTCTGTCAAGATACAAAGCAACCCTCACCATTGGTTTTCCTCAACTCTTCCACAAGGCAACGGGCTTCCTCCTGAACACAGTCCTCAATGCTTCTCTTCCCCATCCCAAAATTCCTCAGAGTCATGAGTGAGAAACGCCTCATCTCTTTCCAGTTCTTTCCATTGCTAAAAATAAGTCCTTAAAGAAAGACAAGAGAAAATAATAAGATACCAGACAAGGAAGAAGGGCTACCACACGGGCAACTGTGTCTGAGGAAGTTTTCGAGATAGTTTTCCATCCTTATACTTCACATGACACAGCTCAACACACACACACACACACACACACACACACACACACACCTAAGCACATACACACTCACCAAGGCCTTTCTTAAATTTTTCTGCTACTGGGAAGCTTCCTCTTCCAGAAAACTCTTCCCCTCGATCAATTAAGGCTTCCTTCACAGATTCATATCCATATAGCACCACAACTGGCCTCCAGCCCAAGTACAGAGTAAACACAGGGCCATAGACATTTGAAAACTAGAAAATGGAAAAGTAATTGAAAATACAACAAAACATGCCAGTATTATCTCTACATTGTATCCAAAATTATTATGGATATTGTCCTCATAAATTTATACTTATCACACAGGGGAGAGAAATAGCTTTTCCTTATTGGGCTTTCAATGCTATTAGAACACCCTTTTTCATGAGTGTCCTGATTCAGAAGCTCTTTGACAAGTACAAGTATCTGTGTTTTCTGGTGGTTTCAAGGTGATTTTGTCACCTAGGCTAGTTTGCAGTCAGCTGGCATTACAAAGAAAAGCTAACTACAGAGGATGCCAAGGTGTAAACAAGTTCTAGAAAACGAATTCTAAAATAATAAGTTCCTCCACCATGCAGCCATTCTTGTCCAGAGAAAAAGTCTGTTCAGAATTTTAAAAAATTCTAATACTTACTATTGGTCCCTAATTAACTATTTCCTTGATATCAGACATAGGCAGATTTCTTCAGAGAAATTCTGTTTGCTTGGCTACTCTATATAACAAACATACAGGACTAATATATATGAAGGAAATCTCTGTAATTCTCTTCATTTATCTGCCTTCATCCTAAAACCATAGCAAACAGCTATTCAAAAGAGAAAAGGCATTTATAACTATTCCCATGCAGTGATTTTGAGTCTACTAAACAACTCCTAATATTTCACTAACCACATCACATTACTGTATTCTATGATCTCTGACAATGACATACAAGAAAATGTGACTATACATCGAAAGTTTAGGGGAGGACTTCACAATCATGTATCACATAAGGAATGCCCACCAGTTACTTTACTTACGCAACAGTCGATTTATTTCCCTTTGAGTGCCACTGGGAAAGCTCAAAAACATACTTACATTCTTCAATGATTTGCTGATATTCTTAAGATCTACCTGCAGAATATTTCCAATAATTGGGAGAGGAGTAGGGCCAGGAGGGAGCTTGGTTCTTTGAGCGTTCTGTCTCCACAGTGAAAGGAGGAGCAGGCCGGAGAGGACAAGCCCCAGAACCACAACCACGAGGTCTATTGAAGCCTTCTTTTCCTGCTGAGACAACACCGAACTTGCAATCCAAAGCTGTTATGCTGTTCAATGCTAATTGCCGGTGAATTTCTCATACAAAACAGACCAATCAGTGAGAACATTTAAATCTGTTTCCAGTGGACTTTGTTTACACATAGAAATGAAAGTAAAATGCTGCTCACTCTTGCTCTCTGTTATTCCAGATTGTACCCTAATTATTGTGTTTTCATTGTCCTGGGTTGGAGGCCAGGTATTTGGGGGGAAGGGGATTATTCTAATGTGTAGCATAACTGAAAAGAAAGTTACTTCATGCTAGAAAATTAGAAAATTGACCAAAACTCTACATTGTCAGACTAATGACTATTTGGGAACTTATGATATCGAAGAAATTCAGTATTCTTAACATTCTTAATCTGTATATAAATGTTGTAGAGCTATATAAAACAATGAGTATTTTTTTCTTAATAACTAAATAAAAGGATCTCTTCAAATACTTAATGTAATGTGGATACATAAGCATTAATTTAAAAAATAACTCCTAATCTTAAATTATAAATATCTACATATGTAAAGTTATTAATTAATGTGTATGTTTTCCATTATGAAATAAATTTAAAATGGAAAGCATACATTTTGATATTTTGTATTTCAAATGTAGAAGAGGCTCTTTTATTATAGAAAACCTGTAATTTTCACATCATTTCATACATGGAAAAATATTTAAAATATCTTCTGATATCGACTCTTAATCACCATGGATAACAGCCCAGATTTATAAAGGATAATTCCAATAAAACAAATGAACTGGCACAAAAGGAGTTATCCTTCCGTGTATACCTTT